>CM055903.1:40304482-40674268 GCA_029582155.1 Panopea generosa
TAAATGATTCAAGCTATATGTGGTGTTCCAGCCATCTGTGTTCAAGCCAACAAAGTTGTACTTATTTTACCAGGGAACTAGAGTCAAAGGACAACAAAGCTCGCCTCAAACTCACCACCCATGCAAAGATTGAGATTGAAGGCAAACACCAAAACACTTAAACGCAACTAAACGCCAAAGTTTAACCTGGGTGTCTGCAGACGACACCGGGGTCATGGCAATAGCTCTCCTGGACATTTGTCCTGGTGAACAAAAAAAGGTAAGGATAATCTATATAGATATTTTGCACAGAACAAATTTGAAATGTTTCTTCATTAAATGATGATAGTAATTCTATGGTGTATTAACAATGAAACCATCTCATCTATAAAATCATTCTCTTATTTTCATTGCAGCATTTTCTCATTGACCAAACAAAATTGTTACAAATACTTTTTTAAAACAATCATCAATTATTTTACTTTATAACAGATAAATTTATGATCCTCACAACAATGTCACAATAAGGCCAAAAAAAAAAGTAATGTTTACTGTTTCTTACCTGACATTTGAAAATCCTTCGATTCAATGCATTTTACTGCTTGGGGAAAAATGATGATGGAATCAAAGAAATGTGTGTTTTTCAGTTGCATGTAAATTTTACAATGTACCAGATGTTCTTGACTGGACATGGCTAATTTTCTGGAATAGTACCTTTCCGTCAGAGACAATGCTTAATGGGTTTTTGTTAACTCCCATAATTATTAAATGTTATTTGATACTACATGTAAAATGTTAAAAAAAGTGTTAAAAAAAATCAAATCAAATAAAGCTCACCAACCCATTTTTGGGGGGAATTAAAACAGTAACAGCTGTTATTTTATTTGACCTAAACAACTAATTTTGGTCTGGAAACTATTCCTACTACTTAAAAAAGCATGTTACAACTTACTTTTATCTGTTCAAGTTGCGCTAGATTAGAAGGGCTTTTCCGGAGACAAGTTTAAGGCACGTCTGTAAAACATCTTCTAAATGGGTCTGAAATACAGAAAACATTTTACTGGTACTTTGGCTAGCAGTGTCCATGAAATGGACAATCCTGAAAACAAATCATAATAAGATTCACCTCATCACATTCAATGTACAGGTTTGAACCACAGGAACTATACACATATTGCACACATCTATTTAATACTGTGTCTGACATATTTTAACTACAAACACTAACTAGAATAGTAAAAAAAGCTTTACAACAAATTGTGTTAAATGGCTACAAACAGAATGAACTACTTCATATGTCCCGAAGATAATATTTGGTAATAATTAAACAATTATATACCGTAAGTGCTACAATAAGTCACCACCTCCAATGTACACACACATATATTATTATCTGTAAATAATTATACTTGTTTTTTTTTTTGTTGTTGTTACTTATTTTGTTTTGTAAACGATGTTGTGATATTCACTTTCTTGATTAATTTTGTACATATATTTGTATATATATATATATATATATATATATATCAGGCCTTCTAAAATTCCAAAATGCAAATCGGTCCAGGTTTTTTACTACCGTAAGAATCACACTTATTATAAAAAAATCACTAAAATTGCCTTACATTATGCCTTTACATGTATGCATACCCCACCCACCATGTCAGCAGCATCATGTATTTTCTGCGCTTATTTATTAATAAGGAACGATTTCAAGTTTATTTGTGTATTATTTATAACATACTTTACCACAATGTGTACATTTTAATGACTGACATTATGTTTCCGCGTTACTGAATAACTTTCATTATATTAAAAATGATCGATCGAACCGGAAGTGATGCAAGTTCCGGAAGCTGCGTGAAATAATCACCGTGGAAACCAATGTAACAGTTCAACCACCAAAATAACTCAATCAAACCTGTCCCACATCAAAACAAAATCGGTGAGGGTTTTATCACTTTCATTAATTAATGTCATCAATTTTACAATTAAATTATTTTTTTTTAAAAAATGAACAACAAGTAACGCAGCACGTTTTATCAAATATTTTAATGACGCAAACAATATTTGGTCCAACCGTCCCAGCTTTGGTTAGTGGTATATCAAAGAAAATACGGACGCAAACACAGTCTTCTGATGAACCGACAGAACGCTATGGGTCGCTGATCACACATCGGAGGCGTGCTTCATAGCGATAGACTCTTCCGATAAACTCCCCTAATATCGTCAATGGTTAGTCGAAATTGACATCATTTCGCACAGCAGGTGACAAAAGAAACAGATTATTGGGTCAAATGATATTGCCGCAAGGCATATTTCACAGGTCAGTAAGGCATGATAAGAGAAATTTATGAGATTTTATACGACCGATAGAAATATCTGAACCGATTTTTTATTGAACTTTGAAAATATTTGGACCGATTTTATTAAACTTTGAAACGAAACCAGTTTTGAACTTCAGAAATCGGTCCAAAAACCGAAAAACCGGCAATTTTAGAAGGCGTGATATATATAAAATATTTTAATCAAAGAGACTTTCAAAAAAATTTTTTTCATGATTTCTGTCCATTTTTCTTTAAAATGGCTATGCAAAATCAAAATTTAGTCCAAAATTTTTTAACTACCTACCTACCCACATTAAAGATACCTGGTTGAAACACAGCAAAAAAAATATTTTTTTAAGGATGTGCCTAATTAGTCAACATTGTTATACAACATGTCATAATATTATTTATTTCCTCTTACAAGCTCTATATGATAAAAAGGTAACTGCTCTGAGTGGAAAATCATATACATGTTAAGATAACAGCGTTATGAATCTTAAGAAAACTGACAGATTGTTATTAAGCCAGTTTAAATGTGGTATTATCTCGCTGTTACAATGGAGACTGGCAAATACATTGGAAAGAATCCACAACTTTGTAGATTCTACAACTATTTATTGAACTGCGTGCAAACATGACAAGATATGTTTGGCGATGTTTCAGTGTTTTTCTTTTGAACCAGGTTTGGTTAATGGAGGCAGGTCCCATTAATTCGAGAAAATAGTGTTGTAAAGATAACAAGAGCTGTCGAAGACCCAGTGCACTCCACTATTTCGATGCTGTTCTTAAACAACAGCTTTCTGGAAATAAGTACCAAATGTAAGACAATTAAAATTCAGGGGTGGTGAAATTAAACTATAAACTATAATTGGCTTATCTGTTAAAAATAAATTAGCAAATAATTCACCAACACTTTTCATTTTCATTATCAACAGTTATGTTTTTTGAAAACAACAAAGTGAATGGATGACTTGTATTGCCTTAATATTATTTAATTCAGCATGACATATAGGCTTATGCACCAACTTTACCTCAGAGGGCAATGTATCGGTACTAATTCATGAAAATAGATCTATAGTTGAAATAATCTTGTACCAGCATGGCAGTTTATCACAGCTGGAAAGACTTTCATGAAAATGAAGAAAAAAATCTAAAAGGAAGAAAGGATTACATAAAAAGAAAAAAAATAAAGTGAAATATTTTTACCCCTCAAGGTGGGCCAAAGAAAAAAAAGATTAAACTTAAAAAAATAATTTATTAGGGCGGACCAATTTTGCCCCAGGGTCATGGTTTTGAACAAATTTGAGAAAGAACCACAAACTGGCCTTATTTGTAAAACATCTAAGAACAAGGCCTTGTACTACAAACTTTCACCTGCCAAAAACAAAATTTCTAAGTCTAAAAGAGAAATAACTCTGCCAAAATGCAATCTTGTCTCCATGAGTTTCCTAGAGGATGTTGAACACACATGTGAAGTATCATTCATGTCCAATGATAAGATGATGAAATAAGTCACAAATCAAAACTTTAACCTCTAAAAATCTCAAGTCAAATTTTCTAAGTCCAAAAGATAAAAGTCCATAACTCTGTAAAAATGTAACCCAGAGTTAGGGTTCTTATCTCTGTGCGTTCCATTGATGATACTGAACACACATGTGAAGTTCATATCGAATTAATGGTTGCATAGATATATTATATGATAAAAAACTTTAACCTGAAAAATTAAATCTAAAAAGGGTTATAGCTCTGCCAAAATACAATCCAGAGTTATGGTTCTGTGTATGTGTGTTCCATTGGTGATGCTGAACACACATGCAAAGTTTTATTCATATCAAATTGGTTGCATACATTTCTTACCTGATAAAAAACTTCAACCTGAAAAAAGACGCCGACACCTGGACAAGGTCAATAGCCCCTCTAATCTACAAATAGTTGGGCTAAAAATGGGGATACATTTAAAACAATGTGAATTATAAGTATGTATGTTTGAAACAGTTAACAGGACCTGGTTAACATCCCTTTTTTCTGTTGTTAAGTTTAAACTTAATTATTTCACTTTGATTGTGAAACTAGTTCTTACAAATCAGACTCAAATATTTCTGGGTAAAATCAGTACTAAGCATGTATATGCATAAAAAGTGTCTTGCTCAAGGACACCACACACAAAGCAGTGGTAGAGGATAGAACCCATGACCCTCCGATCATGCGTTCAATGCTCTACCTTTGGACCAGGCGATGTTCATTGTTTTAAAACCGCTGTAGCAGTGTCAATATAGTCAAGTCGATAGTCATATTTGCCGATATTCCAACATACAGCTGATATAGGCATGTTTGCTAGGAGCTGGCAGCAGTTTCTCTGAACTTTTTCTATTTATTAATGATCATATCTGACTGGTGGTAGGCATTACATATTGTTGATGTGTATATAGGCAATCACATTTATTTGTCTTAGAGCTAGGGACAAGTTACGATGAATGAAACCTAGGGTTTTAGTCGTCTTACTAGTAATATAACTTATGATCCCTAGTTGATACGGAAAGTGTTAGTTAATGTGACCCTAGATACTTTACAGATGTTCACACTCTTACACTTGACCATGAAGTGCATAATCACATCTATTAATTTTTTTCCGGCTGATGTCTAGTGATTATCATTGCGTGACTTTCAATATTGGAGCGGACTCAAGAATGGTTCATATAATTTTTGTATATAAGACTCCAGCTTTCATTAAGCTAAAATAAAATTAGTATAAGCATAACAGAATTATAGTCTTTGAGCACCTGAGAGTCAGATTTGATGTTATATCATTGACATAGTCCAGTATGTATCATGTGTTTAACCCACCCATCCAAACATTGTTGACCATTACTCCATTAGTGGAGTGCGTGGTTCAGTGGTTGACACCCAGCCCATGATCGGAGGGTCGTGGGTTCAATCCTCTGCTAGGGCTATGTGTGGTGTCCGTGAGCAAGACACTTCTCCGCTTATGCTTAGTACTGGTTCTCTCCAGAAGACTTTGAGCGTGATTTGTCTAAGTTGTAAGAACTTGTTTCACAATCAAAGTAAAATAATTAAGTTTAAAGTATTACTGCATCATTTATACATACAACTGCTCCTACTCCTCTCTTGTTTTCCATATATATTATATATTATTAAACGTGTGTGTGTGTACAAAGCGCAGTGTTATGAACGTTGTTTAAAATTTCATATGATGAAAAGAAACACAATAAAAAATCTACGACTCATGCGAAAACAAATGGTTTATTGTTTGCATTTATAGCAACCTCTCTTTCCAGCACGTCGTCAACGTGACAACGCTATGCTGGAAGCACATACTTTGTAAATTATCAAAACGAAAAGAGCATGATTACCATATACGCTATAATGACTGGAGTATGTCCTGAAAACACGCAATTTTCTAATGACTAAGGAGAGTTTTCCGCCATTTACAATTCTCGACATAAACTTCCGGTGGTACCCGGATGTGTGCAGGTATAATTTAAATTCGAATGCGTACAAAGGTAGTTTGTTGGTCGTAGTTTGTTACAGAATTCTATTGCAGTTTTCTGTTTTCATTATTGTTGTTCTTTATTGTGAAATATAGCGAGTTTACTCAATGTTGCTTTATAAGAAGGAAATGACAGTTCTGAAATTTTAAAGGTTGCAATTTTAATTTTAAAATGAGCAGGTACATAATGAGTTGAATAAAATCGTACTAATTTCAGTTAGTTTGGTTTGTCGGACAGAGTACATGTACTTTTTCTAACATTCCCTTCCTCCAAGTTTAAACCATGCACACTAAAATAACGCCAACTTTCGATGAAGCGTTTCTTTATCTTGTCAGTGTATGTCACGAGGTACCATAAGTTGGCTTTCTCCATAATTAAAATCATCATCGTCATCATTATCATCATTACACAACCACCATCACCACAATCATAACCCTTGTCATCATCATTTTATTACAGGATAACCCAGATCCAAAATCCGTCATATACATCTATCATAATTTCTTCAGGTTGCAGAGTTTTGATGTATGACCTTCCATCATTATTATATACTATATGACATAACTTGTGCATAACAAGTATTCATAAAAATATAATCCGATGCCAAATAATGTATATATATAGTATATCTGTCAAGTGCAAGACAAAATCCCTTTGGCACTTTGTCAATTTCTCAACTAGATATTAATACTTTAGAAATTTATGGGAACTTCTAACTGATTTACTGTTCTGCTAAATGTTTTAGCTACAAATCAAGACAAGAGCTGTCCATAAAACTAATCGAATATTTGTCACGAAAGTACAAACTTGAATGAGACTGATGGCAAATCTAAGCAAACAAGAGTTATCTAACTTAGTAAATTGAGTAGGTCTTATTACTGCAATACCTTGTATGAAGTTTCAATCCAATAACAAAAGTCAAAGAAAGATCATAATTTTCAAAAATATCTGAAATGAGTTAGTTGGTTTCATGACTACAAAACCAAACATAAAGTTTCAATCAAATAAATTGAGTGGTTGTTGTGATACGGTACTTGCACTGAGCACTGTGGCTCATACATGTTTGTAAGAAGCGACAATTTGAGTAATACAATAGAATTTGCTGGAACTCTGCAGTTCTGCAGGTATCAAGGTTCTGGGTTCTGGGTTCATTCTGTATATTCATTTGTTGGTGTATTATTTTTAAATCTGTATGTTATTTGTTGTTTTTGTACATGTAGAGTAAACCTGGAATCTTCCTTCCTGTTGGCATCGAATAACCTATAATGTGTTGGTATGCCGTAAAACCCTATTCATTCATTCATTCATTCATCAAGAAACTAACAATTTATCATTGAATAAATTGAAAGCAATGAAATATGAAGTGACCAGAGGTAAAATATACTGAGGCATATCAGGGAGTCCCATAAAAAAGAATTGAGCGGGGAAGTGATTTTGTGCATTTCCAACCTCATCTAGTGGGTCTACATGTAGTGAGGGCATAGTCAATAAATAAATAATGTATTTCAAGTTTGAGCCCCAAAAAGCACAAATTAAATACAGTCAATCCTGTCTGAAGCAACCAGTTATGGGAATGAGCAAAAGACCTTTTAACCATTTACTTCATATTGACGAATTTGGACACCTCTAATAAAGACGCCTTTTGACACCTCTAATATAGAAGGCTTTTGAATTATTTGGTGAATTATGTTTACCGGTATATTAACTGACAGAGTGGAAAACAGTGCAGGAAGTGTTCAGATTGCTCGTTACAAGCAATCTGAACTCTTCCTGTACTGTTTTCAAAAGCCTTCTGTGGTTGGTATCTATTGAGTAAAGTGTTAAGACACTGTTTCTTAATCAAGTTGAAAACAAAGAACTGTTAAATAGCAAAATTTTATGTAACTGCATAAGTCAAGTGGCTCCTTAATAGAGATGACCATTAACACTGGTTTGGCTGTTATATATTAATATCAATTAACAGTTACTTTTGTTTTGAGGTACAATATAGGTGAATCAACTTTGACGCCTTACAGACAACAGTGCAGACAACCGCAAGGTGGGCTTGAGGGTCACGTAAGCTAAAAATAAGAAAAAAATGAGATGTATGGCAAATACAACTTCTATACCTTTTATTAATCAAAGTCACTAAACAATAGATTAAAACCAGTGTGAGCATTTTCCGACTGTTCAGGGTTTTCCTCGCATAATTTGGTCAGCCCATAGCTGACGTCAGCTATGAAAAGTCAGCATTTTAGAATGGCCCATAATTCCTTGCCCATACTGAATAAAAAGTTAATTGCTATGAAAAGGAAATATTTTAAATTCCCATACCTGGATTATTTATCTGTAAAACAAATATATTCCCCATACAGAACCCTTATACAACCCAGCCCTTGCTTTGTCAGAACTTCAATCACCCACTCTTAGGGATTTGTTATGAGCAGACATGTTTTAGATTTTAAATAGAAGTTTTCCCTATACTATATAAAAGTAAAAGTCATCTTGCAGGGTCCCAGTAGAACTAAATATATTGAAAATGACCCTGTCACCTCATAGCAAGGGACAACACTAAACTGTGTACAATTTTCTTGAAATTATATTAAAATGTATAATAAGAGCAATTCTGAAATTACACAAAATTGTCCAGAACGCTGGTATCAGCATCAAATTTCAGTAGTGATTTCTAAAATACTAACCATTTAACTCATACTAGGAGAAAATAAATCATTGTAGTACAAAGCCCTGAAAAAAGATAACTAAAGTTTTATTTTTACCTCCTGCCTCTATAGGTCTTGAGTACTCAAGGAGATAATAGTGGTGTGGGTCCTAGAGCTTCAATTTATATGCTGAGTGCCAAGCTAGGAAGCTTCTAGTATTTTCAAGTCTTTGGTATGAGCTGCCCGAAAATTGAACACACAGCTTTCCACATGCAAAGTGGACGCTCTACCACTAGACCACATGTGTGGTATTTATGGAAAAACAATTACATTTGAAATCAAATCCAAAATAAATAAAGAGGCTAAAGGGTAAAAATGATGGATGATGGATGATGGAACCAATACAAATAACAGGAGTGATCGGGGATAGGGTAATACCACCTAATGTAGCATAAAAGTTTGAAAAGTCATCAGAAGCCACCATTCTAAAAAAACAGGTGGAAACCCCTCATTCCCAGCAGCAGATATGAAATTCCTTCCTTGCACCTTATCCCTGAGTAACTTCCAATTTTGTTTGAATCTCAACTCGGCTATTCTCCATTTCAGGATCCCGGGAAAGTTTTATCTGGTTGACTGATTGTCTGTTAGTCCTCTAGCATAAAAGTGATGCTAAATAGTCGAAGAAATAAACATGGTAACAATATGGAAAATAGCAAGTTTTTTAAGATTTTTGGAATATTAACGGTTTATCAATATATCTATCCTGTATGGTACTTGGTATTTACACCTCAACAAGTAGTTATAAATTGGTATTATATACACATTGCAACCATCTCTTAGATCAAACTTTCTTGCATGGCTTTACTTAGCAGCAAGTATAAGGTGTATATCTCTATGTTTTTCACATGGTAACTACATCATCACATATTGCACTTGATACATGTACAGTATTTACAGATAAATATGTATTGATTATATGACATTAACGTTTCCACGAGTCAATGACTTATATTATGAAGAACCAACTATGTAAGTCGTAGCACAAGTGCATAAAAAGCTATTATATGTTTATATCACAACTGTCTCTGAAATATTAAATTGTTTGCTTGGTTTGAATATAAAGCATCATTATTATGACATCGAGGGCTAATAGACAATTAATTAACCCATTATCTCTTCAATGGGATCCTGGAATGGTAACTAGTACTCGAGCACAACAATCTCCACACGTAATGGTAATTTTCTTACTTTAATCAGCAGTGAGAAATTATTGACAATGATACACAATGTTGTATATGAATCATCATGAAGACTATGGTCAGACAAGGATTTAAACTCATGACTTCTGGATTAAGTCCGATGTGGTACCAACTGAGCTAACCAAGCCCAGCTTTGAAATGCTAGACATCTCTACATATTTTGCAGGACCTATACGTAACAGTTTTTCCTAAATGTTAGACATCTCTACATCTTTTGCAGGGCCTCTATATAACAGTTTTTCCTAAATGGTATACATCTCCTTTTTTGCATGGCTCTACATAACATTACGTCTTAGGTCTCATATAAATATCATGTTGTTTTTTTACAACTGAACATGTACATTACATGCTGTGGTATGTATACATCATATCACAACCTGTCTGGTCTTCAGTGGTATAATAAAAATAATAATACTAGTAACAATAACAACAATAATAATAGTAACAACAATAAAAACAATGATAATAATGATAAAATAATGATAATAATAATGATATAAATTATGATAATAATGATAATAAAGATTTTCTTTTAAGTTCAACAAGCTGGATCTTCCCCATTTGTCTCTGGTATACATTTCAACATTTCTACAAAATGTATAGGTTACCTGGGCAAGAAATGAATACCCAGAAGAGATTCTTATGGCAGTATCTATCATGACTCAAACATACCAAAATATCAAACATCAAGCCACAGTTGGAAATGAGAGAAGACAACCAATAACACTACATGTACTTATATATAAGTTTTTATTTTTTTTTATATTTGAATGCTATAAATGTTAAAAATACAATTTCTATATACATTGGATCACAATAATATTTTCTATTACTTTTGCAAAAATATACGTCCTTATCCAGGAGGGTGACCAACTGTCTGAACGAGGTGTTCAAGATACAATCAAACATTTTGTGTATGCATGTATTGCATTGTTCATTGTCAAAGTGAAAGTTAGTTAAAACATATTTTATTTTCAGGTTTTTTTTCTTCAGATAATCAAGTAAAATATACAAAATGGAAAAAGATTAGAATGGTACAATACAATTCTTATAGAGTTCTTCTCCGAAAAGTGAAAGTTGCGATCTGATTATCAGACAGTTGAGATTTTTTACAGAAAGGGTCATCAATGGCCCTGAAACGTTCATCTTATTTCAAAATATAACTCCAAGCAAATTTAAATTCAGTCCTGCAGCGAATATCTTAATGTTGCTGTTTGAATATTTAGTATCCTTTTATGCCACCATGTTTAAAAATAGATCATCAGTTATTATTATAAACAGTTATTTTTATTGAAAATATATATATATCTTTTTAGTAGTGTCATTTTTATACCATAGGGCTAACAGAGATGACCAGTTAACATAATCACTCTTTCCTAAGATCCTAGAAGGTTAACCAGTACTTGAGCACACCCATCTCAGCAAGAACTGATCACTTTCCAACTTGAATCAGTAAAGCAGCTTTAGATCAGTCACCATTTTTATGTAGATGTTACAAAGATCATGTTTTGATATGAAACACTTATATGCATTTCATAAATATGTATTCTACTTGACCAATTGTACCAATGTAGGTTAAACTTATCAAAAAGTGTTTGATCATAAATTGAACATCTCCGAACATTTTACAACATAAAATCTTTAAAATGAGATTACAAATGGCATGATTAATAAAATATTTGAGAAATTGAAAATATTTTTATACAGCTGATGACAAAAATACTAGAGACACCTGCATTTTGATTATGTCTAAATGATATATTGAAGTTTATTCAACGCTTAAAAAAAAGATAAACGTAAGTTTTATATATTTCGAGATTCTTTTATGAAGATACAGACCTGGGGGCCACTGCAGTATCTTTTGTAAGTTAAGAACTTCTTAAATGGAAGATTTGAAGTTACAATAGGGTTTAATGCCATTTTCAAAACATGACCGGTTATATTATGGCATATCCAGTTTTACTGATGGAGAAAGACCTCATGAGGAATCTGAATAGAACCATCATCCTTCGACAAATAACTGGCAAACTTTCTCACATAAAGTTGTTGATTTTTTAACCAGGCTGGTTCTGAACCCACAACTTCAGCTGTAACAGGTTAGTTGTCATTAAACATTAACCCACTCAGCCATAGGGAACACTTAAAGTTACAATTACAGAAAATTTTAGAACTAAATACGAAGGTTATAAACCTGATACAACGTATTGCAAAAACTCAATGGTTTTGATAGCAATATGCCACTTAATTGAGTTTCTCAACGATCGTTATTGGCCAAAGCTTAATTGTCAACATTTAGTACTAAAATTCCTTTTGTAAATAAATGAGCTGTCAGCAAAACATTCAAGTGGGGAGTCCTCATTGTGTCTATGTGTTAAATGACAAGAATTCTTGGATATTACGGTGAAACATTGACAAGTCTTTACCAAATATTTTTTTGTACAGGCTGTTACATTTGTTCAGTAGCCTATATTGAATTAATTAGGGAATCACAACGTGTGCAACCCAATATGAAACAAATCAGTAAACTGTAAGTTTGGGCAATGTAAGTTTTTATGAAGCTCAGTAAAGTCAGCGACGTAATTATCTGTCTCTGGTAACGGACAATCTAAATTTATTGGGAATGTGTACGTTTATGTTGGAATGACAAAAAAATGTGTCCGAATACATTAATGTACTTCAATGTAATGACAGCACAGGTACATGTATGTAAACACATTAAATGCATGATTCAATGTAATGATGATAAATTGGGTGAATACATTTACAAGATTCTGTGTAATGATAATACAGGTGTATAAGTAGATTTACATGATTCAAAAGATCTGTATAAATGTGTCTAATTACATTTGAACAAAAGTGATAATATAAAACTTTCTACATAAATTCACATCATATTGTATCATAGTAAACAATGGCCAGATACTTTTTGTTTTAAAAGCGAACACACATTTTATTGCAAGTTATAATAATCAAAAAAAAATTCCAGAGGCTTAAAAGTAAATATTTTCTGGCAAAATCTGAATGAAAAAAACTTTTAAACACTAAAACAAATAAACACAAAAAAAAGTTCATCTTTGTTTTACATACATGTAGATCAGCAAGATGAAAAAACATCAACACCACAATTTAAACAAATTAGAAAACAATGTGTTATATCACCTGAACAACTAGTAGCATCTTTTTAAAAATAACCAAAATAAACTAATCCTATTTAATACAAAATAAACATTACCGGTTACCAAAACATCATTATATATATTTCAAAGCATGGACAAGACCATTCCTGGATTCATCCTACTTGTCAAGTCATATAATTAAAATACTTGCACTGTGACAAAATCGCCCAAGTTTTCCTATTTTTTAAAAGTAGCAAAAGAATAAAAGACACTAATAAAACATTATTAACTTCAATTAAGAATTATTAGCACCAATTCACTCAATGGTTCAAACTTATGGCCTCCCAAAACTAACACTCAGTACTGACTCTAGCAGGAAACTTACTCAACAGCCTTTCATATTGGCTGAAAGTTCTTGTCTTGGCCCATATATGAATATATATATATTGGTTCAAATTGTTTACAAATATAACAGAGAGAATGAAACAAATATAACAGAGAGAATGGAAGTAAATAAAATATACATTGTTATAAGACATATAATGTAGTGGAGTTCACCTTACATTTGTGAGTGATAATAATTTCAGAAAGCAATCTGTGATTTTCAAAATGGAATTATATATATAATTATAAACATGCACTTTTTCTTAATGGAAATTTATTTTCAAAATGGAATGCTCTATACTTTTTCAAAGTGGATATGCATTTATACAATTGAAAACTAAATAGTTTTGTTTATTTTCAAATTGGATTTCTATATGCTTTTCAAAATGGAATTCTATATGCTTTTCAAATTAAAATTCTACATGTATTTTCAAAATGAAATTCGATATTCTATTTCAAAATGGAATTCTATTATGCTTTTTCAAAACGGATATCTATTTTCAAATTATAATGCTATACATGCTTTTTTTCTCCAAAATGAGTATTTTTTAAATGGAATTTCACATTATATTTTCAAAATGGAATTCACACAAATAGTTAATTATGGAAAAAAATTCTATCAAATACATTGTTTTTGAAAATGGATAAATATTTTCAAATGGATTTCATACAAACAATTATTTCAACATAAACAATACTTACATAAAAGTTGTTTATATTTTAAAATGGATGTACATTCAAATGGAATTCAAACAAAGAAAAATATTTGTAAGCAAAGTTTATATTGAGACATTTGTGTATTCAAATGGAATTCAAACTAACAAAAAGCATATGTAAGCAAACTAAACTATAAATGGAGATGTGTTTTTCAATGGAATTCTAAGAATAATTATCTGTAAGCCAAACCTTCAAATATATAAATATATCAAAATTGATATATATTGTCACAAAAAATACCTTCTGTGAACATAATTTTTGTAAAGAATACTCTATATTTTTAATTGGATTTCATAATTCAAAATACACATAAAAAAGAGAATGCTTATAGGTGCTCAACATTTTAAAAAATGACTGATTTGTATATAAATAAATATATATAATTTAAATTACTTATAAGTACATGGTGTAAGTTACATTTGGAATTTAATAAAAATGGATTTCATATTTCAGAAAGAAAAGAAACACTGATATCATCTGACTATATCATAGGTCAAAATGTTACTGTACGGATTTACTTGAGACTTTTATTCCAACATTTCATATTTATACACGATCAATCAATTTGTCATCTTGTGAATTATAATTTCTTTATGGCATCTTAGGAAATCAAATCTACTATACTTATTAACTTCAGATGACTGATCATCACAAAAAAAGAAGACAATTAGCACATTAAATGTATCCAGGCTTCAGTTTCACCAACATTTACTTCAGTTTTATTTCAATGAATGAATGAATGAATGAATAGGGTTTTACGGCGTACAATCACATTATAGGTTATTCATCGATGCCAACAGGAAGGAAGATTCCAGGTTCACTCTACATGTACAAAAACAAATTAACATACAGATTAAAAAAAATACATCAACAAATGAATATGCAGAATGAACCTAGAACCTTGATACCTGCAGAACTGCAGAGTTTCAGCAAATTCTATCGTGTTACTCAATTTGTCGCTTCTTACAACATGCATAAGCCACTGTGATCCTATTCTTGCCATCAATCATGGCTCCTATGAACCACACAGGGGTTGATAATTTAACCACAATAGTGAACATGGCAAAAAATGATAAAATGAACAGGACACCCAATCGGCGGATTCCTTCCCCTCTGCAGAGATCGACAGTGATTCTATTCTTAGCTGGAACCACACGGGCTTTATTTGAATTAACTATCAGGTGATTGATTTCAATAATACAATATGTGATTATATTGGAGCCAGTCTAAAAATAATTATCAAATGGAAGCTTTACTTAAAATTTAAGCTCTAATTATTTTTTTTTTTAAATTTTCAACACAATTCCATAGGTAATACATGACATCTGGAGCTTTACTGGTGGAGGAAGACCTCAGCATTAATTTAAGTAGAAGTACTGTCCATCAGCAAGTAATTGGCAAACTTTTTTGCATAAAGTTTTTAGACCAAGCTGGGCTCTTGCCCACAACCTCAGTGGTGAGAGAAACTGGTCATAGATGATAGCACCCCGAGTCCTGTGCCATTGAGGACGTACAAGTTGTTAAGTATATACTCAAAAATGGTGGTAAAACTGAAGCCAGGTGTTTTATCAATAGAATAAGACAACAATATAGATACTCCTGACTACATGTTTTACTTAATAAGTATTCCAAGACTAGCATGAAAATGAACATAATTAAAATTGACTAGCCTGCTACAGTATAATAAAATATCTCAAGAAATGGGAGATTCTCTATTAAAAAAATATAAGTAAAGAAAATGCAAAAAGAAATAAAATAGAAAGCAAAAAAAAAATGCACAATTAACGAACATTGAACACTGGGACTAACAAAGCATTAAGGAATATTATGAGACAAGCTGGATCAGACAAGGCAATATATATGTTAAATCTCTAAAACAAGTCAAAAAATTAAAATGTTACAAGTGAGATAGATATACATGCGTTTAATATTGCAATAAACCTAATTAGTACACCCTGCACTTGTTTCCCCCGCCCCACCCTCACACACATTTCCTGTACACTAACAGGTAGTTGATTGACTTATGTGTGTGACATAAACATCATGATAATATATAACGACTTAAATTGAAATGACATCATTATACAGCAAATAAATGACCAAGTACTGCCGTTACTCTCAGTTGTGCTGAGTATCAAGGGTGTTTGTCCACATTTCATTTGTTCACAGAAAACCCCAGCACTTGCAGATCTAATGATTTACATGAACACTTCAACAGAATGTTATTAATATCTGGAAATGAGTTACAGCTTGAATCGAATAGTTAATTAACATAATTGGAACAATGACACAGTGTACTAAAAAGGTCAAATATGGTAAAATATAATACAATTGACAGTTATGTAAACTAGAGACGGAATGTGATCCAATTATTATCAGTGCTGGAATGCATACATATTATGTAAATTACCGACTAAACACCAATATGCCAAAATTAAAAATGTTGGGTTTTGCTGATGCAAACACAGGGAACGCCCTTACATAATTAAAATTATACCCTTTTTCAATAAATACTCTGTTAGTATTAGCATACATGTATATATCTTCTATTTCTTGAATGGTATTACATTTGGAGTATAATACAGGAAAATATTAGCCGAATTGGAAACAGCAAAACAAATATTTATTTTAAGATGGCCCGAGTGAAAACATCATACACCGTAGTTTGTAAGAAGATAAATAAAAGGTATCACCAAGGCTGTTTTTGTAAGTTTATGTGTTAATCCCACAAGAAAACAAAAGCACCACTCGTTTCTGTAACAGAAATAACAGTGACAAAAAATGTAGATAACACAAAATTTGACTAAACATTCAAGACAAGTATGGCACATGCTATTAAGCCGAGACCTTGCAAAGTAATTTATACAAAAATAATTATTTGTTAACATAAATAAGGTCAAAATCAATTAAAAATATGGCACCTGATGTAATTACCGGTAACAATCTTCGTAATAAATTATACAAACAAAATCAGATTTTAGTAAAAGTGAAGATCAATGAATGAAAATAATCTCGTTTATTCTTAATTCTTGAGTTACACTTCTCAAATATATTTCAAAATAAACAGCCTTTCTTGTAATAGTGAGTATTTGTTATTTCAGAGTTTGCTTTAACGTGTAAATGCATATAAAAATGTACAGTTGGAATGAAAAAAATGTTGAATTATCAATATTGCAAACAATCTTTTGAATCACTCCGTCCTAAAGGTTGACAACCATAATCATACAACATACAATAATATACATATTAACAAACAGAAAATATCACACTGAGTTACTTATATCATTTCATTAATTTTCACATAATTTCATTTTCTCTTTAAAAGAAATCCAGGTAAACAATAATATTTTACATGATTATTGCTATATAATTGTTGTTATTGTAGTTTCCAATGAACATTTACTGCTTGAATAAGATTTATCAAACCTGTCAGACCATCATGGCTTTTGCCTTGTGATATAATTTTATTTGGTCATTGGAAAGTTCATATAAAAGAGACATTGATGCAATTTGTTAAAAAAATAAATTATTGTATGTTATTGCATTATGCCAAGCTCCCCTGTTTTCATTCTAAGTTTTCTTCTTCTTTCTTTTCTTGAATCCTGCCATGGTGTTTGGTCTGTCTGGATTATTTTACATTATGATTATTGCAGTTACAACGGCTGTCAGCAAGGACAGCAGACAGACGGACACTCGCACAACACCGGAATCTGGATTATAGTCGTGCAACACATACTTCACTTCTGACGTCGCAGGATCAATATTCGCCTGTGTCACACGTCCTTCTGCAAAAAAATGTCAAATATTTGTATTGTGTTCATACTTATAATCAAAACATTTTTGTTTTTTCTCTCTCTCCCTACCTGCCCAAAATAAAGCTGCTTACTCAAAATCATTTCCTCTCCAGATCTTAGAGATTTTTTTTTATCTAGGCAATTGCATTTTTGTGTACGAGTTGACATTTTTTTAATGTATTATTGTATTATAATAATAATAATATCACAGCGTAAAGCACTTCAATGGAATTATTTATGAAAAAGAAATATGATTTATAAGTCGTGAAAAGAAAAATTCATACAAATGAAAGATAATGTTGTTATTCATGCAAGAATGACTTGCTATTCATTTAAGACTAATTTATAACTTATGGAGGACAGACTCTTAATTTTTCTAGTACAGACTTATAACTCCTGCACAGGACCAACTAACATGAGCTGCCGGAGGGATAGTGTGCTCGACTATTTGAATATTTGTCTTAAAAGTACAAATTTGATTGAGATTGATAACAAATCCAAGCAATAAGAGCTATCTAACTTACAAAACTGAGTAGGTCTTATACATGTTACTGCAATACCTTTCCTGCAGTTTCAATTCAAAACATGTAGTGACAGCTGAGTTATAAAATTTATAAGTCAAACAAAGGTCCAAATTTGCAAAAATATCTGGCAAGAGTTATTCCATTTCATTAATTCAATTGGTTTCATGACTACAAAGCCATATATGTAAAGTTTCAATCAAATACATTGAGTGGTTGGTGTGATATGGACTTGATGGTACTGGCACGCAAAACTTTAACCAGAATTTCTAAGTCAAACAAGGGCAATAATTTGCATTATATATTTATGCAAGAGTTATCCAACTTAGTTAACTGTGAAGGCTTGTGTAAAGTTTCAAGTCAATACATGCAATGGTTACTGAGAAAGGGACTTGCATGCAAAACTTCAACTGTTCCCCCCTCTTAACTTAAATCTTGGATCTACCCCTATGTATAACAGATCAATTTAAAATCAAAATGAAATCATGCGACTCATTTTAATATGGTCACAAAATATGTTGAATTTTTAAGCAAGAAATCTATTTTAGCTTAACCTAGAATGTAGCCCAAGTTAGGAAATCCCTTTTTATTATATTATTTTGACAGGTTTAAATATATTTTTTGGCAATATGGGTGTCAGTGAGTATATAATTATAATCATGATATATTGGAAAAAATCTATTTTAGCCAATTTTGAAAAAATCCTGATGAATTCCCTTTAAATCTCACGTAGAACACTCATAATTCATGTAGAAATGACCTGTAACTTATGAATAAACAGTTATTACTTGTGTAGAAATGATTTATAACTTTTGTAGAAATTCTGTATAGCTTACTTATATAAGAAAATATTGTTTCTGGAGAACTCATTTTGCCATCTCCGCCCTGGCTGTATCCCAGCACACGTAAGTGGTACAGATAGTCGGGCTGTATTTGGTAAATAATACCTTCTGTAGTCTTCTCACAGTCCACGTTATCTGCATTACGAATATCATCTGTTTCTCGCCAGTAACGTAACTGAGAGTACAAAACATAAACATTTATTTTAGACAATAATGTTGTGTTTTTTAAATGGAGTTAAATAATAGTTTTATACCAGACCTATTACTGAAGGAGATAAATACCCACTGCAACAGCTAAATCAGGGTCACAAAAGTTGCTTCTACCACATCTATAATTGAGTTGATCTGGTATGCAAAGTATCAATCAATCACCTGAAAACTGTGGAATTAGTTTAAGTAGTTTGCTCCACAAGTTACTGACTGACCAACCAGAACCTCTTGTTTAAAAATTTAGAAATTCTATTACACAGAACAGTCAAACCTGCCTTAAACAGCCAGTTGAGGAATAAAGTAAAAGTGGCTTTTTAAGACAGGCTGTTGCTTATCACAGGTTAATTTTCTCTGAAAAATATAAATAGGAAATAGCAAATGTGGCTGCTTAAGACAGGTGGCTGCTTAATAGAGGTGGCCATTGACACAGGTTTGACTGTTTATAATAATAGACAAGTACAATACAAACATGCATAAAGAAGTGTTCATTCCCAAAAGCCAATGAATGATTGAATTCTGTTATGCATCTATAATGTAGAAGCTTGTCAAGTTGCTCAAACTGGAATTGCCGCATTTCACTTCAGCAAGACATTGATTCATGGCTGTATGTAATCATTTTTAACTAAATACAAACAGGTTTACCTCATCCTAAAGTCATGACCAGTTAGCCCACATAGCTGGGCCTGTTCAGCTCAGTCAGTAGCTCTTCTGTCCATAAATCCAGGGGTCCTGCCTCCATAATAATTGATGAACAACATTTTGTCTCATTGTCATTCATCTCTCAACATTCAAGTGTGAAAGTTAACAGTTACTTGCAGAGACAGTTGTGCTCGAGTACTGGTTAACCTTCCAGTGGCCCAGAAAAGAGTGTTTAGGTTAACTGATCCTCTGTTAGCCTTCGATGACATAAAAATGATGCTAAGTATCCAAATATTTGCAGTTTGATTCTCACATCAAGATCTAAATCAACATCATTTGGGTCATCAGAAATTGTTGTTATTATGTTGTTGATGTAAAATAAACAAGGCTAGTCTATTTCTGACCTCCACATACCTATGACAATTGGTGCCATATGCCGACTCAAACTGAAAAAAAATCAATGTCTCACTCAGAAAGCAGATAAATAGAACACTTTACATTAAGTGATTGACACTAATCACCAATTAACACTTACTTTGTATCCCAGAAGTGGCTCCTCTGTTATGCCAGTACTCAATCCCCTAAAGCGGACCCTTACAGAGCTCTCCCCATGAGGATAGACTTCTACATTAACAGGGTAGTTCTTGGGGGCTGCAAGATATCATTCACATACAAAATATAACAATTATATTAGATGTCAATCACAGAATATATATAACAATCATATAAGATGTCAATCACAGAATATATACAATAATCATATAAGATGTCAATCACAGAATACATACAACAATCATATTAGATGTCAATCACAGAATATATACAACAATCATATTAGATGTCAATCACAGAATATATATAACAATCATATTAGATGTCAATCACAGAATATATATAACAATCACCTAAGATGTCAATCACAGAATATATATAACAATCACATAAGATGTCAATCACAGAATATATATAACAATCACATAAGATATTATTAAATATTTATCAATCACATAAGACGTCCATCATAGAATATATATCAAAGGACTCAAGGTCCTGAGACACCATTTGTTTGTTTGTTTGAATATTTAGAGTCATTGCTATGCCATCTAGGGCTAAAAGACGATCAGTTAGTCTAACTTCTCTTTCCTGGAAGGATAACCGGTTCTCCATTACATCCATCTTAGCAAGTAACGGATAACTTTCCCACTTGAATCAGCAGTGAGAAACGTGACAATGAGACCTAATGTCATATATCAATCATCACAAAGACTGTGTCTGGATAGGATTTAAACTCACGAACCAAGGATTGATAGTAATACATTTGCCACAGGGTTAATACTGGTATTGACCATTTATGAAGCAATTCTTGTTAGAAAATCGTAGCTTATTCAAATAAAAAACATAGATACATTTCAGTGTTTCTCTCAGAAACAAACATAACAAGAAATGAGATTGAGTGGGTATGGAATGATTATGCAATTCTGTGTTGATGCCAGAAAATCTGGCGCCTCAATTACAATCACACAAGATGTTAATTAAATATTTATCATTCACATATGATGTTAATCACAGAATATATATAACAATCACATAAGATATCAATTAAAAAAATATCAATCGCAGAACATATTAACCACATAAGACCTATATTAAACTAGACCTATCACTGAAGGTGATGAATACCCCCGAACGCCTCCATGACAGAAAATGGTTAACCATTGTATGAAGTTTTATTAAATTATATCCAATAGTTTTAAAGTTATGCTCCAGACAAAAAAAATTCTTAATAAAAGAGAATGTTATGGATTGAGTTTTTTGTATTGTTAATTTTTTTATGGTTTTGTTAAAATTAAAAACGGTCTTTTTAATTATTGTGCAGTGTACAAGCTTTCATGGCAATCAATAAATGCTATACTTTTTCGAGTTATGTTGAGGGACAACAATTTTATGGATAAGAAACAAACAAGAGCACTAGGAATACAATATCGAACCTGCTTTGCTCGAACTCCATGTATTCATCAACTTGGTTCTTTCATGAACTTTATTAAACTGTTATCACTGATGGCTTTAAAATTACTTTAAAGGTACTGCACCAGACAAGGGAAATATATCAAAGGGCAGTAACTCTGTAATTAGCAAGAATGGAGTTATGTTTCTTGTACACTGCACTTCCTGTCATTATATTCTACCATTGTATGAAGTTTGATGAAATTCCATCCAGTACTTTAAAAGTAATGCTCCAGACAAGGGAAATATATCAAAGGGCAATAACTCTGTAATTAGCAAGAATAAAGTTATGTTTCCTGTACACTGCACTTCCTGTCATTATATTCTACCATTGTATGAAGTTTGATGAAATTCCATCCAGTACTTTAAAAGTAATGCTCCGGACAAGGGAAATATATCAAAGGGCAATAACTCTGTAATTAGCAAGAATAGAGTTATGTTTCCTGTACACTGCACTTCCTCTCATTATATTCTACCATTGTATGAAGCTTGATGAAATTCCATCCGGTACTTTTCAAGTTATGCTCCGGACAAGAAAAAATATCAAAGTGCAAAAACTCTGTAATTAGCAAGAATAGAGTTATGTTTCTTGTACACTGCACTTCCTCTCATTATATTCTACCATTGTATGAAGTTTGATGAAATTCCATCCAGTACTTTAAAAGTAATGCTCCAGACAAGGGAAATATATCAAAGGGCAATTACTCTGTAATTAGCAAGAATAGAGTGATGTTTCTTGTACACTGCACTTCCTCTCATTATATTCTACCATTGTATGAAGCTTGATGAAATTCCATCCAGTACTTTTCAAGTTATGCTCCAGACAAGAAAAAATATCAAAGGGAAATATATCAAAGGGCAATAACTCTGTAATTAGTAAAAATAGAGTTATGTTTTCTGTACACTGCACTTCCTCTCATTATATTCTACCATTGTATGAAGCTTGATGAAATTCCATCCGGTACTTTTCAAGTTATGCTCCAGACAAGAAAAAATATCAAAGGGCAATAACTCTGTAATTAGCAAGAATAGAGTTATGTTTCTTGTACACTGCACTTCCTCTCATTATATTCTACCATTGTATGATGTTTGATGAAATTACATCAAGTACTTTTCAAGTGATGCTCCGGACAAGGAAAATTGCAACGGACAGACTGACCGACAGACCGACAGACCGACCTCAGGGTGACTCCAATATACCCCCTCAAAACTTCGTTTGTTGGGGGTATAAAGATACAAGTCACAAATTACATAATCAGATACATGTAAGACAAAGGGAGAGAGAGAAAACAGTTTAATGCAAATTTTCAACAAATCACATGTTATATGAAGTCCAGTTTTATTAATGGAAGAAGACCTCTGATTGAATCTTCAGCTCAGTTCTGACTCGCACATGTAGCGGTTACAGAACTCTAACAACACAGAAATCACACCATACAGAAGTCACACAACATTGACATTACACACCACAGACATCACAAAATACTGAAATCACACAACAAAGAAATCACATACAACAAAGATAACATAATACAAAAATCAACACAATACAGCAATCACATAATACTGAAATCACACAACACAGAAATCACATACCACAGAAATAACATAATACAGAAATCAACACAACACAGCAATCATATCATACAAAAATCATACAACACAGGTATCACATAATACAGAAATCACACAACACATGTATCACATAATACAGAAATCACACAACATAGATATCACATAATACAGAGAGAAATCATACATCAGCGAAATCAAATAACACATAATAAAATACAGAAATTACACAATACAGAAATAGGACACCACAGAACTCACATAATATATAGTTACAGAATACAGAAATCACATAGCACAGAAATCACATAATACAGAATCACAGAACACAGAACAGAAATCACATAATAGAAATCACATAATACATAGTTACAGAATACAGAAATCGCACAGCACAGAAATCACATAATACAGAAGTGAATGATTATCAAAGAGCAAGTTAACTGTTATACCTGATCTATCTGTGGATTGATAGGCAACCTCACTTTTGATTCCATTACCCGCATGATTAAATACGATAACATTTACGGTGTACCAAGTGTCAGGTTGCAGTCCAATGATCATACCATGGTCTGTGTCCTCATACAAAATTGCCTGTAAGGCGTTCTCCTGTGTTTGTGTGTCCTTCAGCCAATAGCTTATCTGATGGCAGATCAAACAGATGATATTAACACCATAAAACATATTATGTACATGAAGAGAAGAGCAAAGTGACAACACAAACACTGCCTTGATAAAACAGAATATTTAAATGTCAAAAAACAGTGTATATGCGTGAAGAGAAGGACAAAGAGACAACACAAACACTCTGCTTTGATTAAACAGAATATCTAAATGTCACAAAAAACATTGTATATGCATGAAGAGAAGGACAAAGAGACAACACAAACACTCTGCTTTGATTAAACAGAATATTTAAATGTCACAAAAAACATTGTATATGCATGAAAAGAAGGACATAGTGACAACACAAACACTCTGCTTTGATTAAACAGAATATTTAAATGTCAAAAAACAATGTATATGCATGAAGAGAAGGACAAAGAGACAACACAAACACTCTGCTTTGATTAAACAGAATATTTAAATGTCACAAAAAACATTGTACATGCATGAAAAGAAGGACATAGTGACAACACAAACACTCTGCTTTGATTAAACAGAATATTTAAATGTCAAAAAACAATGTATATGCATGAAGAGAAGGACAAAGAGACAACACAAACACTCTGCTTTGATTAAACAGAATATTTAAATGTCACAAAAACATGGTATGTACATGAATATTGTTTTGTATGGTGTTTTGTACATGTATAAGCTATATCACAATAATGTCTACTTGAGACAGTATTCTAAGCACAGCCACACTGGAGTATCATGTCGCAGACACACGGTTATGTTTGTATGGTGTTTTCACAATAATGTCTACTTGAGACAGTATTCTAAGCACAGCCACACTGGAGTATCATGTCGCAGACACACGGTTATGTTTGTATGGTGTTTTGTATAAGCTATATCACAATAATGTCTACTTGAGACAGTATTCTAAGCACTGCCACACTTGAGTATCATGCCGCAGACACACGGTTATGTTTGTATGGTGTTTTGTATAAGCTATATCACAATAATGTCTACTTGAGACAGTATTCTAAGCACTGCCACACTTGAGTATCACGTCGCAGACACACGGTTATGTTTGTATGGTGTTTTGTATAAGCTATATCACAATAATGTCTACTTGAGACAGTATTCTAAGCACTGCCACACTTGAGTATCATGCCGCAGACACACGGTTATGTTTGTATGGTGTTTTGTATAAGCTATATCACAATAATGTCTACTTGAGACAGTATTCTAAGCACTGCCACACTTGAGTATCATGTCGCAGACACACGGTTATGTTTGTATGGTGTTTTGTATAAGCTATATCACAATAATGTCTACTTGAGACAGTATTCTAAGCACTGCCACACTTGAGTATCATTCCGCAGACACACGGTTACGATACCCCACCCAGTCACATTATACTGACTACATGTCAACCAAACCTAGAACTACATGTATCCTCTTAATGTTAAGCGCCAAGCGAGGAAGTTTCTAATACCATTTTCCAAGTCTTTGATATGACCTATCAAACCCACAACATTCCCCATGCAAGACCAACACTCCACACTTAGCATGGATGCAGATAGCGACACTACAGACATTCTGTTCAAAACTCTGTTGTCATATTAAAAATGTTCGTAATAAACCAGTTTACTACCCTAAGCTGACAACATAACCCAGTGATACCTTTTTGATCAATATATATAAAATATTTAAAACACATATTTATTAACACAATCAAAACTTTACTGTTGAAATTAAACTAGCGCAATCATAATGTAGCACTCGATCATAACATTTTAGTGAGGTAAGGTGTGCCGACTTCGGACATTTTCTGCTGTTCTTCATAAAATGCTGCGAACATTATGTAATTGACTATATTGATGACAATTTAATCACACACATCAATATTACACAACCAGCTTGTGAACCATAACACAATATTTCCACAAGAATTAGGATCATGACAATAGGTAGGAATTTTGTATTTATCTGAAATGGTCACTCACGAAACTTTTTCGAGATTATCTTGCTCAAAATAAACATAAGACTGTCTCCCTTGAAGTTATCAAGACTTGTCATCCCAAATATTTAATAAAAATTATGAGATTGTCTCTTAAAATTTTCTCAACACTGTTCGTTTTTAAAATTTGTATGAGGTAGACTATCATAAATTTATTTTTTATATTGTCTCCCTTGAAACTGTTATATACATGTATATAAATGACACAAACCTTATATCCTTTCAGCCGCCCCTTCAAAACTTCACGTGTGTTTGGGACTGGATCCCAGTATACAATAATGGCAGATTCATTGAAAGGTGAGGCATATATGTTACCAGGGATACCATTTGGCACTGAAAAAATGAACATTTTGTTTATAAATATCAAAACTGTTACAAGAGGGGTGATGGTGTACTGGATAGGGTATTGGCCGTCAATGTCAGAGGTAGGAGTTTTGATCCCTGGCTGACACTCTCATTCAAAACACCCAAGTAAGACGAATATTAATTCATTTATAGTTTGTTACTAAACATAATAAACATTCATGATTTATTTGTTTGTTTTCATACTTTTTCCATTCATTGCGGTCTTATTTATCTTTATATTTGGACTTTTATACGAAGGGTTCCGATGGCAAAGTCTAAGGTGCCATCTTTTAATGTTCACTTACCTCTCAATGCTGAGGTCATAGGCTTGAGCCTCACTCACTCCAAAAACTTTATGTAAGAAGATTTGCCAGATTCTTTCTGAGGCCTTCTTCCACAAATTAAAGTTTATTATATTTAAGATATTTTTCCTAACATTACTTCTTTAGTGGCATTTTAAAAATTTCCTTTTATATGAAGTACAGTATAACATCCATATACCAAACTTCAATATATCGAATTTCTCGGTATATCAAACTTTTTCTCAAGTCCCAACTTTTTTCCTTCTAAATCTATATGGAAAACTGCAAATATATCAAAGTTATACATATCGAATTTTTCAGTCTATCAAAGTTTTTTCACGGCCCCAAAGAGTCCTTTCACACATCATTAACCATTTATGTATCGAATATCGATTACCTGTTCAAAATATTTCGCGAGAGTGATGTACATGTATTTCACACCTGCGGTGCGCCGGTGCAATGATCGTAGGAACAAAGGCCCCGCTGATCATATAGCCTTAAGTCCCTATGAGCACTCGGATAAATGTTTGTTAGGAGTCACACTTTAATAAACATTTGATGACTTAAAGGCAGAATGGTGATAATTTACTGATAAAACACATTAACTTTGTGTATGCAAACATGGTGGCTGCGTCTGTCATGATTACATATCACCAATTTACTGAAAACGGCTAATTACCAACAAGCGCTGTTAACTACCCAAATTATGGCTAATATTCAATTTATTGAACATGTATGTTGATGTTTCGTTCATGTGTATTTGTACCAACTGATGTGCTGATGGAATATTCATGTACATGTATGTGCTTATTTTCGTATACCAGAAGTGCTCCATGTAAGTTTTTATGTTTGTACATGTTTGTAGTGCTTTAGTTATATTGATTTTTAAATGACATGCAGGGATTCAATAAATAATAAACATGACTTAATTTATGTTTTTTTTTCAACTTACCTTTACTAGTAAAAGTATGATAGGTAGATCTACAGTCATATACATGTTGCGATCTCATTACCAATCAAACTTTTACCATTACCATAGAGTGATCCATACATGTACATTTATCGAAGTCCCGGTATATCGAACTTTTCAAAACGGTCCCCTGACCTTCGATATATGGAAGTTATACTGTATATATAATATAACAGTATCTATGTTATTAAATAAACAATAATTTGAATTAATACATGCTTCATACATGTGACTGATCAATAGAGATGACCGCTAATACAGGTTTCAACTGTATTAGATAAGTCAGTTCAGCAGTCATTTTCTAGATGCAAGTTTCCCATACAACGAGGAATACTGGAGTTTCGATAAAAACAAAAGTTAAAACTTCTACATACTTGCTTCTGCAGAAAACACTGTATCATTGACACCAACAGGTCCCTCCCCATCCATATTTTTAGCGCTGACCTTGACATTGTACGGCATGTAATATTTATCGATTCCGACAGTTTTGGAGAATTCTCCAACATTTCCTTCCACAATGGCCTAGAAGAAAATTGCAAAATTATGTTTAAAAATTATGATAGTCATAACCCTATTTTATTTTAGAAAACTTTTTGCAATTAAATGTTCATGATTGTTTTCTGTAAGGCAAACACAGCATATCAAATGTTTGTTTTGTTTAAATATTTAGTCTCCTTTTTATGCCATAAAGGGTAAATAGACAATCAGTAAACCTAACCACTGTTTCCTGGGATCCTGGAAGGTTAAGTTCCCATGCACACTGATCTCTGCTGGTAATCAATAATTTTCCCACTTGAGTCAGTGGTGAGATACAAATGACAATGAGATGCAATGTCATATATCAATGACTATAAAGATTGTGACTGGGCAAGGATTCAAACTCACAACTCCTTGTTTTATAGTCAGCTCACTACTGACTGAGCTAATATGACTAAGTTTGCCTGATTAGCCTGATTATATATTGAATGAAGTTATGATCTCTCATATATAAAATTTTGCATTCAAATTGCACCACCAAAATAGTATTTTAGTGATGTTTTTAAAAAATATTTACAATTTTGTTGACACAAAGTAATCATTATCTAAAGACTTCTCTTGTTTTGTGAATATAAGCCCACAAAGTGTCAAAATAGCCTGAACTATTGATGCATTAAGATATACCTTGTTCCATTTTACATTACTGAGCTCCTGTCCTGGTGGTGGTTTCTCTCTCCATTCCACAATATATCCAATACCCCACCCACCATGGTCTTCTGGGTCTAGAGGCTGTTTTTAAAATGTATTTAAATGATTAGTTTTACATAAACCATGAATGAAAGTAGCTTAAACAATAATTATTACAAATGAGCCTAGGTAGACATTTTTTATTTAGGTGGCCAGTATTGGGTTTAGGTAGAAAATTTTATAAACCAATGATGAAGTAACATATCCTCAGTAACATATTTATCTATATTATGTGTTGAAATGGCATATCCTCAACTTATTAACACATAATATGTTAAAATGGCATATCCTCATCAACTAACTAGCATATTATGTGTTGAAATGGCGTATCCTAGGCAACATGCTAACATATAATGTGTTGAAATGGCGTATCCTAGGCAACTCACTAACATATTATGTGTTGAAATGGCGTATCCTAGGCAACTTGCTAACATTTTATGTGTTGAAATGGCGTATCTTAGGCAACTTGCTAACATATTATGTGTTGAAATGGGGTATCCTCTACAACATATTAACATATAATGTGTTGAAATGGCATATCCTAGGTAACTTGCTAACATATAATGTGTAGAAATGGTATCGCCTCAGAAATTTATTAACATAGTATGAGCTGATATGGCGTATCCTTGGCAACTTATTAAGCATTACAAAATAAACACACATATTACTACAGTAAGCACTAATAATGGTTAGCTAGAATCACAGAATAAAATATTCATCAGTGTTACCGTCTAAACATGGGATTAAAATTATTGTTATATTTCAGTTTCAATACAAAATAAGACCATTCTGAATTTCAGAATAAGTGATACAAGCATTGAAGATGTAGATGTTCTTTTTTGCAAATATTCTAAATAAAACCAAGTGGCAGATGGTCAGTATACTGTGAAGTTGTCTGTACAATTGAGGAAGTAACTTTACCGTCCACGTGATCCTGAGGGTGCCCACACTTCCTCCTCCTCCACCAATATTATCTGGGACTTTTGAAGGAGACGCACTGGGTATCACTGTATAATCTGTTACAAACAAGCCAAATATGTTGAAATAAAAAATATGGATAAATTGATTTTCAAATAATATTTTTCTACATAAAATGTTTCTTTGGCTTACTATTTACTACATCTCATCAAAACTTTCAGATATAGTATTACTTTTCTTTTTTACCTAATTTAACTGAAAACACTTGGTATAATCTTCAACATTCAAGATATGGACATTAGTTGAAGTTGCGAATATATATACTATATTAAACTTAGATTATTCAGTAAAGATACTTTTTACATTGACAGCAAAACCTTGACCATAACTAAATAAATATTGTAATAAATAACCCAATTTAAAACCATTTAATACATATATATCATAGAGTCATGATAAAGATACCTGACACTGCAACAACAACGATTTGTGTGCTAGCTATCAAAACTAATATAAGATTCATACGATTATTTTGGGCTCCATTAGAATCAATAAGTGATTTATAAATGTACCTGTTGCTTCACTTGCACCCCCAACACCATAGCCGTTGACAGCTTTGATCTTAAATTTGTATGAGACCCCTGGCTTCAGGTTTTGTATTAAATACTGACGACGCTGGGAGTCTTGACCCCCAGTCGTTATTGTCACCTGCTCAGGTACATCTGTAAGAAAAATGAGTTAAAACCAGGTAAACAAGTTGTTAGGTCAGACTATTTCTTATATCTAGGATATCAGAAACAAGAAACTTCTTTCAATATCACTTTTAGTCGGGACTTAATTAGCTCAGTCAACTTGTCTGACTATCAATTCAGGGCCGCGAGTTCAAACCCTTGCCTAGCCAGTCTCCTTGACAGATGATATACGCATTGTGTGTCACTGTCCTCCATCTTTCGCCACCGATTCAAGTGGGAAAGTTACTTGCGGAGATAGATGTGGTTGAGTTCATTCCAGGATCCCAAAATCTCACGAATGAGTGGTTAGGTTAACTGGTTGTATGTTAGCCCTCGATTGCATAAAACTGACGCATAATATTGCCTCAAAAATGTTAAGTGATTCCCATCATAGTGTAAGAGAAAATATACTTCTTCAATGATAAATGTATTTAATACAAATTACATCTTTTTATTTTTTTAATGTCAGTCGGGGTTGTAGAACTTTTCCTAGCCTTAAATGATCTAGAGCCCTGTAAGCTCAGTCATTAGTGTGTCTGACTATCAATCAAGGGGTCGTGAGTTTGAATCCCCACCCAACCACAGTCTATGTGATGTTTGATATACAACATTGCATTTCATTATCATTCATCTCTCACCGCTGATCCGACTGATCAGTTACTTGCAGAGATGGGTGTGCTCAAGTACTGGTTATCCAACTAGGATCTCATGAAAGAGTGGTTAGGTTTACTGAGCATCTGTTAGCCCTCAATGGTATAAAAATGAAGCTATGTATTCAATCAATCTATCACTAAATGTTTTATGAAACAACAAGAAATGTCACTGTTAAGTGTCACATGCCCCCCAAATTGTCTGTGAAAATAAAAATATATGATATGTTATGTTGATCATTTGTAGCAAGTATCAACAAAATCCATCAATGCATGAGAAAGTTACAGGCCGGAAACGAAATCTCACACAAACTCAAAGTGTTGTCAAACAAACTCAAATTGTGACCTTGACCTTTGAGGTATGGGTGTGGGTCTTACTCGCGACACGTCGTCATGTTATGTTGATCATTTGTAGCAAGTATCAACAAAATCCATCTATGCATGAGAAAGTTACAGGCCGGAAACGAAATTTCACACAAACTCAAAGTGTTGTCAAACAAACTCAAATTGTGACTTTGACCGTTGAGGTACGGGTGTGGGTCTTACTCGTGACATGTCGTTATACTATGTTGATCATTTGTAGCAAGTATCAACAAAATCCATCTATGCATGACAAAGTTACAGGCCCGAAATGAAATACCGAACGTAGACGGAAGGACTGACAGACAGACAGACGGACGGACGGACGGACGGACGGACGGACGGACGGACGGACGGACGGACGGACGGACGCTGCGATTACTATATGCCACCCAAAAATTTTTTTGGGAGGCATAAAACAATTTTTTTTTGGGGAAGCATAAAAACAACCTACATGCTTTCAAAATGATCCATTCTGCAGAGTAATTGCTGTATCCATAGATCATATAGCTCACTATAGGACTGCCATGAGTCTTGATGGGGTCTGTCCAGCGCAGAATCACATCTCTGTTACTTTGACCGGGTTCATTAGGGTCAGCTTTAAATGCAGAAACTCCTGCTGGTTCACTTGGAGGACCTGTCAACAACATGAACTGCATATACATGTATATTTGTCAACAATAAATTATTTGCTATGAAAAGTAAATGTTTCAAATAGGAAATTTTCAGTTTCCCATACTATTCTTTATGTGCAAAAAAAAAATAAGAGTCCCGTTCCAGGGCCCCTATACATCCCACCCTCTTGATTTGCCTAAATATCAATCCTCTACTCTCAGGAATTTGCTATGACCAGGCAATACTTTAGCCCTCCTGGCCCCTTATGAAAATTTATTCTCCTTATTGAACCAAATCTAATTTGATCATGTTAGGCTAGAATTTTTGCACAAATGAATGAAAAATAAAGTGGATAGAGTGTTGACTTTTCACACCATTGGATGCCTGTCAAAAACCAACACTCAGTACTGGCTCTACCCAGGAACTGAACTTAAAAGTGGTTCTATGTGAATCATGTGGATACATATGGTAACTTTCAGAATAGTACATTTTGGTAATTTGTCACCTTTAAACTATTTAAACTATTTAAAAGTTACAAAGAGTGTAATTATTCCCCTTCTCACCTGTCACTGTCAAAAATGTTGATGCAGAAGCAAAGTCCACTTGTGTCCTTGCCTCACATGTGTACACACCAGTGTGATCAAATTGTGCAAATATCAAATACAGTCCACCTTCATTGTCTGGCGGGGTTCCCTGCAATAGTGAAAATGTAATCCACTCAGTGACAGATAGCTTCATTTTTAGCAAATATTAGGCAGATGACTGGTAAACCAATTATCAACTTATTAGTTCACCAAGTACTTATCTTTCAAAACGTATCTATGCATCAAACAACTAACAAGTATCAATTCAATTGACCATTCTCTTTGATTATTTATTACTCAAAACTGACCTACCCATCAAACAACTTTAAATTATCAAATTTGACCAACGCTGATAAATATCGCACTTGATCTGTATTTTATTTGATACAGGTACACAGACCCCTTCAGAAGTTATTGATCGGAAACCTTTAGGACTTCAGGAGGACAGGTGAATGGGCAGACAGACAAGGATAATCCTTGATGTCCTTTCATCTTTCTTAGACAGCAGGGATATTAAAACTGATGTACCCATTAAAAAGATTAATCAATTTACCTGAATATTTTCTGCCCATTATTTATTTCTCAAAACTGTCTTATCCTACCCTTCTTACAACAAGTTAACCCATCTCTCAAAACGTATCTACGTTTTATATATTTCAAAATTTTCTTGCGACACAGAATGCTGACTAGAGTCCATAGTTCCATGATGAAATCTACAAACTCTTTTGATGATAAATCTGTCAATAACTAATAAATACAACATTATTTTTATAATCACAAAGCTGAATGGAGCCCAGATAAATGAACAGAATGACCTTAGAGTAGTCATTTCGTCATTTTTTGGAGCAATTGAAGCCCGAACTCATGACCTCAGCGGTAAGAGGTGCTGAACATTAAACCACAGCGACTTGGACCACACAACAACAGAGGACTCTTTCCCAATCAAAGTAAAACCATATGGGACTGACTTCCTATTTATTGTTCATGGATTACTTGTTCGTTCAAATTTAGACATAAACAACAATTTACCCTCCTGTAGTGTGCACTGCTGTCTATGTGTATTGGTCTTCCATTAAACTTCCACACATACACGAGGTCAAGGTTGTCTTGATTGTGCGAAGCCCGGCATTGCAAAAACCCGGTTTTATTCACACCCACAAATTCTGGTGACGGTCCCCGGTAGATTTGTGTTTTTGCTATAAAAGATAAACAAGGTCAAGATAAACTTTCATAATTCAAAATTGGTTTTTAGGCACCATATCTATAATATAACTATGAATTTATTTGAAGAAAACATTTCAGTGATATGTATCTGAATCAAACTCGTAAAACATTTGGGCATATCTGAAGTTCACATTGGAATCCATAGATTTGTCTGTTTCATTTAGACTTGTGCCATTTTCAGCACATTGCAGGTTTATATATAATATTTATATGGCATTGAGATTTTATAGGTGGAGAAAAACTCATAATCCCTCAACTTCAGCAGTGATGGGGCTCAAATTCCTTCTAACTTCAGTGTTGACAGCACTTGGTTTTTACTAAAGACTTTAGCTGTGGACCAAAACAAGTTGATAGAATTCTACATTGAAAGAACTAAGTCTCAACGAGTTGGTTAGTATATCAACAAGAAACACGTCCCCTACCGGTTTACCTATTTTGTTGCCAAAACAACCACAACTAATAAAAAAATGTTCATGATGTCCTTATTGCCCTCTGTCCACATGCTAAGTTTCACAAATGAATACTTTTTGTGTTTCCAAAGGACTCAGGTTGTATCTGTAATTTACTTATTTGTTGCTGTAGCAACCACATTTTTGTGCAACTGAAATAGTAATAAAATGACCTGTATAATCTCCTTATTTGCCTCTATCCACATGCTAAGTTTCATAAATGTAGCATGGATACTTTTTGGGTTCAAGGTTGTACATGTAATTTTTACAAATTTTGTTGCTGTAGCAACCACAATTTTTGTCTGAATGAAAAAATAAATGCACAAAACTGGCTTGGATACTTTTTGAGTAATCTATCCAAACAGCTGGATGGACAGACGTTCTAACAAATGGGTATTTAAGTGGCTTCTTTGTGCCCAGCTGATTATTTGTATGGCTAAATTTTAGCCACACAACTTATCTTAGCCACATTAAAGCATTTTTAAGTGTCTAGAAACAACCACATAATTTTTTTTTTCAACTGTTTTTCAACCATCCAGATAAATTATTAACTCTAAACCTAAATTACTTAAACACCATTCGTGTGTGAACAGACAAACGGTCAGACAGTAAACCTATAGTTGCCTCTGCTGAAACAGTATGGGACTAATAAACACAAAGTAGATTTATTAAATATTTCATATAAACAAGTGTAAAGATATTTTATAGTCCCCTCCGCTGAAACAGTATGGGACTAATAAACATGAAGTAGATTTATTAAATATTTCATATAAACAAGCGTGAAGATATTATATAGTCCCCTCTGCTGAAACAGTATTAGACTAATAAGCATGAAGTAAATTTATTAAATATTTCATATAAACAAGCGTGAAGATATTATATAGTCCCCTCCGCTGAAACAGTATGGGACTAATAAATATGAAGTAGATTTATTAAATATTTCATATAAACAAGCGTGAAGATATTATATAGTCCCCTCCGCTGAAACAGTATTAGACTAATAAATATGAAGTAGATTTATTAAATATTTCATATAAACAAGCGTGAAGATATTATATAGTCGCCTCCGCTGAAACAGTATTAGACTAATAAATATGAAGTAGATTTATTAAATATTTCATATAAACAAGCGTGAAGATATTATATAGTCCCCTCTGCTGAAACAGTATTAGACTAATAAGCATGAAGTAAATTTATTAAATATTTCATATAAACAAGCGTGAAGATATTATATAGTCCCCTCCGCTGAAACAGTATGGGACTAATAAATATGAAGTAGATTTATTAAATATTTCGTATAAACAAGCGTGAAGGTATTATATAGTCCCCACCGCTGAAACAGTATGGAACTAATAAACACGAAGTATATTTATTATTTCGTATAAACAAGCATGAAGGTATTATATAGTCGCCTCGCTGAAACAGCATGAGACAAATAAACACGAAGTATATTTATTATTTCGTATAAACAAGCATGAAGGTATTATAATACACACAACTTACTGTATATATGGAGATAAGTTCTGCCTGAAGCCTCTCCCAAACTGTTTTTAGCAGTACACACATACTGTCCCTGGTCAGATTGGGTCAAACCTTGTATTGCAAGGTCGCCATTCAGCAACAATCGTACACGTGCCTGACTGTCGATTTGTGCATTGATACTGCCGCCCTGATGCTGCCAAGTGGTTTCTGGAAATGGTGCTGCCTCAGGGTTACAAGGGATGGTGATATTTCCATTTAATGCCCCTCCCATGGTCGGGGTCATAGGGCTTTTGGCAAAAGTTGGAGCAATACCTGTTATCAATATACATAGACTGATGATCATCGTGCTCCATCATTCTGATCTTGCATTTTCAAAAGAACAATTAGTTTTACTGGCAAATGTATATGCAAATTATTTTATTCAATATTTTCAATAAACTAACATTTAAGTGACTGGTACTACACATTTAAAACATAAACAGCTGTTTAGAAATACCCAGCCTGATAAGGCTTTTTAAAATGTCGCTAGGCACAACAGCATCAACTAGTCAATAGTGGCTGTGATTTAATTCATCTGTTTGTTTAAGATTTCTTTGTATGTTTAGTGTCATTGCTATGCCATCGAGGGCTAAAAGAGGATTAGTTAACTTAACCACTCTTTCCTGGGATTGATTAGCCAGTACTCAATCACACCCACTTCCACAAGTAACTGATAACTTTCCCACTTGAATCAGCGATGAGAAGACTAACAATGAGATGCAATGTTGCATTTCAATCATCACAGAGACTGTAGACTGCTCCTGGATTAATAGTCAGGCGTGCTACCAACTGAGCTAACTGGTCCAGGCATTGTTTGTTAAAAATTAGAAAAAAATAAAATAAATAGAAACAACATACTGAGGACCCTCAGCTGTGCAGTGCTGAATACTTCTCCATACTGGTTTTTCGCTGCACATTGGTACATTCCTTCGTGCAGTTCTTTATCCAGATTTGTGATAATCAGAGTATTCTTGTGAATGACCGTACTGCTATCTCCAGTGGTACTGTCCGTAAGCTGGACACCGTCCTTGTACCATGTATATGTTGGGAAGGGTACAGCTCGAGCCTCACACCGCCACGTCAGTTGCTGGGTACCAACATCCAAGTGTTGGTCGATAAGGGGTAAAAGGAATTCTGGTCTCGCTATTATGATGAATAACACAATAGAAATATTTTAATTTACAATTCAGAATCTTCTGAAAAAATCTTTAGATAAAATATTGACTGCATGATCATCTATGTGGACACATTTATGAAGCGCAAACATCATCGAGTCATGAGTCATACTTGGAACTTATTTAACCTGTCCCTCCATTTGTAGTCTATTGAAAGCTAATTTCAATTTATTTGTTAAATTAATTTGTTTGGCTCCCAACCGCAACATTCTTATTAGCACAACTTCTGATGTATACAGATCAATCTAAAAGCTCTTTAGAGAACTTTCTTGGGGAATTTCCTTTGGTTAAGGGCTTATCTTTACAGGGTTTCTCCCAGAGTCATAACACATGTCACATGCGACATCCCTTCAAAAGATTTGGTTGATTAGCTACATCCCTTAAGTGGCCTGACATGCCATCCGAACCATTGCCCCTACCGTTAGCTAATCCCATTACACAAGCCCATCAGTAATTAAACAAGTGACCTCGTGATCAATTGACCTATTTCACAGACTTGTCAATCACTTGCAAGTGTGAACTGGAGGTGTGTACAGGTAAGCCAATCAGAACATATCATTTGAAGGTTACTCCGCCTCAATATAGAAAGCGGTGTCCTGTGAAATTTCTTGATTCGAGATTGTTTTTCACAAGATATAAAATCGACTACTAAGGTGTCGGCATAACCTTTCAATTGATTCATTTACCTCCAAATCATGTGAAGTCTATGTAGTATGTATGCAATCAATCAGAACGAAACACTTAATAAAGTGTGTCACGACTATTTTTTAGATCAAGATAACTAGAAATAGATCGCAGTGTATAGTAAGCATTATGCAAGTAAGCAAAACAATGAAATCGTAAAGGGTTTTCTCACCATCTTATTTCAACAAAGCTAGAATAAAATCCCCACTTAAAATGGTTTAATTTGTACATAAATTGAAGAAAAAATACGAAAAACACCTGGATGTTGCCTACCGGATGTTAACAAATTCGAGAAACCCGGTCTAAAAGTAGGCACCTTAAAAAGTTGGATCCTAAAAAGTCGGTGCATCGGTTATAGCGGTCCCGTTTATTAAAGATATTTAAGACTTAACTATTAATGTTTCCTTTTATAAAATTTATAATTATTTGGAAATACACTGACACCTTATGAAAATTACAGAATCAAACATTAAAAATGCAAACTTCTCAATTGTATTAACTTTGAAATATGACAAGTTGTCCATTTATAAACACTCCTTTACTATATTTTTATGGCAATAATATTCTTATATTGGGAAGAAACATGTATTTGAAATGCACATTAATGGATAGTTGGATACCTCCGGTTTCTCAGCATTTATTTCAACAAATAAAATCCCCACTTAAAACGGTTTAAATTTTTAACATCTATATAGATTAAAGCATTTTGTCCATTGGAAATACCCAGATGTGGTGACAGTCAAAATTTGGTTACTGTGGTCCCGTTTATGCAGAATATTAAGGGGATAGGGAAAAAAAGAATTTTTAAGGATAATCTATTTGTGTTTACTTTTATAGAATTGGTATTCATTTGGAAATACACAAATTCTATATGAAAAATACAATTTGCTTCTATATTGAATCAAACATTAAAACATAAATTGTAATATTCAAATATGACTGGTCATCAAGAAAATTCATAGAATAGGATAGGACACTTGTATTGGATAGGAAACTTGCATCTCAACATTAAATGTTGATGAAATAGCACACAAACGATTAATTATTTGGCGAGATATTGAAGCTTGAAGGAAAATGTATTATAATTAACTTGTTATTTTAGCTGCAGTATAGATATTTTGTAATCAAAAGTGTTTCAGTAATTATAAACACAAATTTCTGGGAATGATATTGTTTTCTGCAATGCAAGAATTTTGAATTTGAATGGAAGTTAAGATAATTGAAAACGAGATATTGTGAGACTTTGTGTAAATACACGAACGTTCACAAAATCTCAATCAGATGCCTTTCCTTCTTTATATAATTCCTTGCTAGTCATCCATTAAAAAAACTTTCAATTTTTCTTTGTATTCATTTTATTGCAGCAATTTTCTAAATAGAAACACACTTAAAAATGCACCATTCATGAGTGTCAAACTTAAAAAAATCAACCCACCCCTCCCATTTTTAGCAACATGCTTTCAAAAATTCCTGGGGGAAACCCTGCTTTACAAATAATCTACATAGAAAAGAGCAAATAATACAGTAATTTGTACCCATTTTTAACTACCACAAACTGTCTGGCAAACATTTAATACTATTATATTAATTCACAAAAACTAACAACTTATTAATTTTCACAATCACTTAGGGTTTTTCCAGAATAAAATGTATGGGGGGGGGGGGGGGGGGGGGGGGGGGGGGGGGGGGGGGTCGGACGGCACTTATTTTTTTTACCCACAGAGCATAAAATTTAATTGTGATATATACCACCATGCATAAAATTTTAATTTGATAAAATACCACCATGCACAAAATAAAAAAAAATAAGAGGTTAAAATCCCCTTTCTAATGTTTTCTTATTGTAACACTTGCAAAATTACTAGTCTGGACGGTTGCCTACTTTCATTGAAGTACGCCAACGTTACACTTTTGATCTAATGCCGATATGCAAGTGATTACGTCACAAATTACCACAGGTTGAGAATTAAATAAAGGGGCACTACAGATAACAAACAAAAAAAACACAACATAATAATAATTAAAGCTTAGTGTTTATTTGTAACTAGTTGTCTTCTAAAATGTTTATTTTTATTTTTAAAAAAAGAATTACTATTAAATTGATACAATCTGTAAAGAGAGTTATGTTTATAACTACACATGCCTAAATTTATATACAGAATGAACACGCTGTCCCTTTCATTAACGCCTTGTGCCAATGTCCGATAACGTCACTCTGACAGTGAAACAAACATTATTATGACACATATTATTTACTCCCTACTACCGATAAAGGTTTAATCTAATTTGACCTCATTTTGCTCACCCGATGACAAACAATCAGGTTCTGGATGCCCAAAGACAATTTCACAGTCCAATTTATGTTTTTTACGACCACTAAGAAATATCTGCCTTTCCCCATGATTTTTTCAGACGCTGGGGAAAGAATGAGGCATAGGGCATGGGATGACAAATCTGAGAATGTGGATGTTATTTTCACTGCTGACGCAATGTCCGTATTTAGATTTTTTGTCACAATAGACTTTGCATTACTTGGTGTTTCTTTTTGTGCAGAATAAATTAGCGTTTTACACCATCTGACAAACAGCGCGGATATGCATACAATTATAGCAACGTCGCCGTATAATTGAATCGGCGTTTTTGCAGAATAGTATACACGTTTGAATATTCATATCCGTAGTGAAGTATTTGTAAACGTACCCGATACGTCAAATATTGATATATATAACTCGTGAAATTTACTTGAGGAGATAACGTTGTGACACGACATCTCGGCATAAATATAATAAAGTAGGCGGAGTTATGGGCGGGGTTACAGCCTGCTACGAGTATATTCCGACATCTGATTAGCTCGTATATTTCCGTGTTAATAATTTATTCACGACCAAGAATATGATTCTTGTCACCTTTCGGGAAATCCGAAGGTATAGTTTATAGATAATTATACTTTGTTTCAAACAAACAAATTAAATCATATGTTGTTGTCGGGTGATGTAATTATATTATGGCGGTCTTAACAAAAATAATCAATCAGTTTGGGATGAAAAAGTTAATTGAAGACAATCCCTAACATAAACAACACCAGTGTATCGAGTGTCCAATTGTGCAGTCGTGTAAAATGTTACACTTGGTCCTGATGTATTTCAATCGTTACAACACACGCGTCAGTGGCAAACATGTAGGTCAAATTAAGGTAAATTTAAAAGACCTGCAGTTTCTGCTGCGATAAAGATAAAACGCTCGCCGAAATCTTGACGCTGCGGGATAATGACTTTGGAAATCTAGGCACGCGATACACGGGGAAGGACAATTTTATGTTTTTGTATACGACAATAGGAAATATCTGGGCATAAAATGTATAAAATTTCGAGAAGAAAAACGGTCTTGAAGAAAAAAATCGGTTCAGAGACGGAAGTACCGGCAAGGCATAAAATTTTAATAAACTTTTACCCTACAAGGCATCATTTTTTTTATGAAAACACCAACCAGGCATTAAATTTTAATTATACTGCCGTCCGACCCCCCCATACATCTAATTCTGGAAAAGCCCATATATAAATTAATAAAATAAAAAAATAAAATTGAACATAACTTACATTCAACAGTTAGCATGTATTCCCTGGAGTCACGGGCCCCTCCACTGCGAAGACTTCTCACTCGACATGAATATTTCCCAGAATCCTCTAGATTGACATTCTGTATATTGAGGATGCGGTTACTGTCTGTCAGCTTGTAGCGATCCAGGTCATAGTTCAGCTGGGGGAAACTCCACTCGTATTTCATTGGCATCCTAAATCAGTATATATTAATATTTTGTGTTGAGATCACCATATTAATTTGTTTATTTAAGCATTGTGTATATTTGGACTGTGCAATACAATACGTATCATAGAACCGTAGTTTCGATTAGTACACTTTATGAAATAACTACTGAAACAAATCCCGTTATGCTCGCACATCCGTTCTACTGTTTCTACATTATCTACTTGCTTTTGAAAGAAAACTGAGCTGCAATAAAAGGATTCTGTGCTGTGAAAAGTACCATTTTTGTTAATTAGTCAGCATGTTTTGCACAGTCAATCAGACCTGATTAGCTCAGTTGTTAGCATGTCTGACTATCAATCTAGGGATCATGAGTTTGAATCCCCACCCAGCTTCAATCTCCGTGATGACTGATATACGACATTGCTGCCCATTATCATTCGTATCTCACCACGATTTAAGTGGGCAAATTATCAGTTACTTGTGGAGATGGGGTGTGCTCGAGTACTGGTTAACCTTCCAGGATCCCAGGAAAGAGTGGTTAAGTTAGCCAATAGTCTGATAGCCATTGATGGCATAAAAATGACGCTAAATATTCAATCAATCCATGTTTACATGTTAAAATATTAGTGAGATGGATTTTGCAAAATGTGTACATATTTAAACATTGTATAGAATATTGAGATTTCATTGAATTGTGTTTCGACTAAAATTAATCCCGTTCATAAAATTGTGAGAATTTTCTTAAATGTTACTGTTAATGTTAAAAACAAACAAGTTTTAGAACTAGTGACTGCAAGTAAAACTGCCAAGGCACCAAAAACTAAAGTTGAAATGCACAAACATGTAAGGTTTTACATAGATCCTTCCCCAGCTGATCCTTCCCAGCAAGTTTCAATTAAATCTGACCACAGATGTAGAGGTTATTGGCACAAGACAGACAGACAGAAATCACAAAAAAACATGTCTTCCTTTCCTGAGAGAGGGAGCACAATATGTCAACCTGAGAGCAGAAGACATAACAAGAATGAAGAGAAAATTTTCTACAATTCACAGAAACAGAATAATCCAAACTGACGAATACATACGTTCCATAAGCAAAACACTCCAGACTGATATTCATCCCAGTAATTGCTTTTGAAGGTATGAGCTTGATAAAACCATCCTGTATCTCAGGGTCGTATTCGCCACCACCTGGAATATATATCACATAATTTATGGTGCAGGAGTGTGATAAAACCCACGACTAGTTTTCATATTAACCGCGTGTATTATCAGTCTCAATTGATCGCTCAGTGTTTTCCATATTACTCTGCTCCCAGATGTAAAATGCTGAACAACTTTCCCACTTGCCCGAATATATAAAATAAATGATGTTGATTTGTCATGGTAAAATTAAGTTATTTCGACACGTTATATCATACAACACCAAAAGGAAACCAATACGGCTGATTTCCTCCCATTCCTTATGGAGATCATCTGTTTAATTAATGATAAATGCACCATTTCCCTGAGTTATTTGAAACAAACGTGAGTTAATTTTACATTCATGTTCATCTATTATTTAACTTATTAAACTTGGCACAAATTATGTAATGCTCATCACAGTCTCACATAAGATAAATTTGCAAACTTGTTTAATAATTTCAATTATAAATGAGCACTCACGTAAGATTCTCTATACATAGCATAAAGCTGTCTAAAGTAATGTTTCTGATCAATATATTACAACCCCTAATCAATATTTAAAAAACCCTGATCAATATCTAACAACCCCTGATCAATATTTAACAACCCCTAATCAATATTTAACAACCCCTGATCAATATCTAACAACCCCTGATCAATATTTAACAACCCCTAATCAATATTTAACAACCCCTAATCAATATCAAACAACCCCTGATCAATATCTAACAATCCCTGATCAATATTTCACAACCCCTTTATAAGCAAGATTACCATTTAGGCATCTGCATGCAATTTTTCAACCAAATTTAAGTAAATATAAATGTCAGAGAAATATGAAAGAACTTTAAGAATCAAGTCAATAACATATTAAAAATATCTGAAAATCCAATTTATAAATATGTTTATAGAAAAGCCACAATAACACAAAATATGTGTTAAGTCATAGGAATACAGAAACAGTAGTTGGAAGAGTAAGAGGGCAGAAACAAGTTTTTCAAAATTTATTCAAATTATCCTTCTTATCAACTTTAATAACATTATTTCTAACTACATAATTATCATTGCTGCAAGGAGCCTGGGTGATGCTGTTAATGAGTTATCCTGTTGTAACTTGTTTTCAAAATCAGGTAAAACTGACCTTGACCTTTAACCCAGTAATCCTAAAATTATTAAAATGACTTCAGTGACACTGCTGTGGATTTATATTGGCATTAGTGCAGCACTTCACAAATTATAAAATGTTTATCATGAACGGTAAAATAGTGAAGTAGTTGATTGCCAAACTTTAAAACAATCTTCACCAAAAATGGGTTGAATACTACAATAACACCTAATTCTTCAAGTAATGGTAGCAGAGCTGAAAATTTACACCATTTATAATGTAAATATTTGGGGAGCCACCCCAAACTATGGCGACAAGGAATGCAAACTTACCACTAGATGTTATATTCAGAGTTATCCCCATACTGGTCCTGCTGGGAGGTTGGGAGGCCCCGATGTAGTTCTGATGTAAGCTGGTACTGGTCAGGGTTGCCACACAGTAATATATTCCGTTATCCGAGCTGGTCACTTCAGAAAACATCAGTTTACCATCACCAGATATGAAGAGATGATAATTTAGGGCTGGTCTTACAAATTCCCCAAATTTGCTTCCATCTATGGCTTCTTTCATCCATGTGTAGCGTATACCTTAAATTACATCAGTTGCATAGTCTTAACCAGGGCCCCCAGTTCAAAGCACTTAACAACAAGTTAAGATGAATTTTTGAATCATGGTATTTTGAGATTTAAAAACATTCCAGGTAACAATTTCCTGGCATGCTAAATGTACTTCTACTTCCATTACCCATTAATGTTGTATGGTGTTTAGCGTCGCTTTCAACAATTTTTCAGTCATATCGCGACGGTGTCTACTTGAGACAGTATTCTAAGCGCTGTCACACTGGAGAATCATGCCGCAGAAACAATGGATGGTACCCCACCCAGTCACATTATACTGACACCGGGCCGAGCAGACCTAGAACTCTCCTCTAAATGCTGAGCGTCAAGCGAGGAAGCTTCTAGTACCATTTTTAAAGTCTTTGGTATGACCCGGCCGGGGATTGAACCCGCGAATGCCGCAGTCTCCCATTACCCATTAAAGATGCACACCTATATTTTTCTGTTCAGTAAATGGTTGCAAGTTCATTGAATCACAAAGTGGAAGGTTCCATTCGAAGGTAATGGTTGATTCCTTCCTTACAGTTTTATTTTATTTATGAGAAATTCATTAAAACACAGGTCAGCAATTTCCATTTTATTTGTCAATGTTTTAGCATAACCCAATATTGACCAATGAATGACTTTATCGCGGACCGCGCTTTAGAATTTGGTCAACAAAACTTTTTGGTCAAACAAGAATTTTACATTACAGAGACAAAAAAACAACAGTTTACTTCTCGAAAGGAATATCCATAATATATGATGTTTAATATACAGTAGAACTTCGATTGCTCGAACTTGACAGGACTGGACATAATAGTTCGAGTCAGCGGTAGTTTGAGTCAAGCCTGATACACCAATCATCATACATGTACATGGTGTACAAGTACGTTTATGAGCATGTTATTGAATCCCATGTGTACGCTTTGAACAGGTGCAATAGATGAATCCAATGTAAATAATGTATTTTACTTGTTTATGTAGAAAAAATAATATACCAGAAAAAATAATTTCCAAATATAATTAATTGTATTATACTATAATTACTTAATTTACCTTTTATCATCATAATCTTATTTATTCATGTATAAATAGTTATATTTAGCTTTCGGTGTGTGTGAGAATGTAAATGACATGATAATCACACTAAGTTGCTCGGCTGACTTAGTTATCCCCCCCCCCCCCCCCCCCCCCCCCCTGGTTACTGATTCCATCACTTAGTTGCTCAGCCGTTTCTTCTTCAGGTAAATGTGTTGTTAAATGGGACATTGTGCAATGAGACTGAATTTTCCATGTTTAAGATTTATAGGGTATAATTGTATGTGACACTCTTTACTTTTCAATGTTTGTAATATAAATTGGTTTTATTTTGATTTTAAATTACCAGTAGACATCAAATTAGGAATCAAATTTACCTAATTAATGTAACATGCAGTATACAATTAAAGCAAACGTGTAAACAATTATAAACACACTCGCCAAATTATCATAACAAACTTCTCGCTCTTTAAGACAGTGGGAATATTATGATGTGTAGAAATTACTTCAAACCTTTGAATTCGTGAACAAACCTGGCAAACTTCTCCGATTTTCTTTATCTTTGATCAGCTGTTCGACCGAAAGGTGCGAAAAACACAGGTAAGTGTGTTGGCGAACCTAATTTCTAGTTCAACTGTTCCATCTATCAGTGTTCTAGCCATCAGTGGTAGAACAATAGAAATTAAATAGGAATTTGGTAGGGACCGGGTTAGTTGTTCAAGCGATCGGTGGTGTTCCAGCCAACCGAGTTCCAGCTATCGAAGTTCTACTGTAAATGTGCAGTTTTACTGCTAAGATCGCAAAAATATTGGCAATAAAGTTACAAATGGACTATATAAATGCTTACTGGTTGGGACGATTGTGATTTTTTAAACATTTTTGGAGGAAAACTACAATTTATGTATTAGCTGAAGTCTTTCTCAGCGGTACATAAAAAACATAATTTTTCTAATTCAGCTAAAGACTTTTTTCAAATATAACAAAAAGAGGATTTTTGTGTGCAAATTTCATTGCAAAAGATTGATTGGTGAACATTTGAAAACTATTTCTGATGTTAAAACTTGATTTAATACTATATGTCAAATGCCAATATTAAGTAATGCTGAAAGTTAACAATATTTTACCCCTATTTGTATCAGCAGTTATTGTAAAATATATAAATGTTTGTTTTTTAATGGAACACTAAATATGCATTGATTTACCCTCATTAACATAATCAGTTTTTCATATAATATTTGTTTTACTTGGCATATTTACAAAACTAGAACATATTTACCAGTAAAGAACAATTGATCTCCTGATATTTAATTTATACATATGCCGCTGAAATTGAATAGATAAAAGTTGAAAAGCCTTTTACTGTAACATGTTACTCAAACAGTAGATAACGTATCCAAGACTTTCTTACCTTCACTACGTTTGGAGGGAATCTCTGGGCACAATAATGTTGTGCCCTTATTGGAAACTGGGTTTACAGTTGCAGTCTGAACATTGGAGAACTCGCCAAGAGCTGAAAAAAAGTAAGAATATAAGCATAATCCTTACCATTAAAGTTGAATCTACATGAGCTATCACAGAACAGAATATGTTAAGCTTTTTATGGAACAAATGTCTGAACATTTAGCATCATTTTCAAACCATCGTGTGCTAACTCTCAATCAATTAACCTAGCCACTCTTTCCTGGGATTCTGGAAGGATAACCAGTACTCAAGCACACCCATATCCACAACTGATAACTTTCCCACTTGAATCAGTAGTGAGAGACAAATGACAATGAGAAGCAATGTTGTATATCAATCAATCATCATGGAGACTGTAACCAGGCAGGGTTATTGAAATCAGCCAAGAATTTTTTGCATTAATCTGCATGGCCATGCTTGCCTGAAAATAATGTGTAAGTCTGGTCATAATCAATGCTGGTATGACAGAGCAAACAAGGCAAAACAAGATATCGGTGGAACCTATGAATGCTCCCTGAACAAGTACTTGATTGAGTAGTAGCTGCATTGTTTGTAAAGGGAAAGTGGGTGTAAAGGGAAAATAATGTTTAGAAGAGATGTTTGGTTCTTCACTCTGCACTGCCACACATTGACCTCTTCTACATTATTCATGTTCCAAGTCTAATTGCACTTCCATGTTCTTGAAGATCAAAACAATGATGTGTGGTAATGGACAGAATCAAAGGGCCATAACTCTGTGAAAAGTCATAGAAATAAAACACAAAGACAATACACACACTCTCCACTTGGAAGTGATGCTTCCTGGCAAGTTTCATAAAATTCCAGCTGCTAGAATGAGAAATGGAGAAGACAAGGATTTGGTAATGGATGCAATCTAAGGGCCACAACTCTGTAAATGTAAACACTTAGAAAGTATGCATATCTCCACATAATGATACATCAAAGCAAGTTTCATAAAATTCCAATCCATGGTTCAAGAGAAATAGCCTGGACAAGAATTTGGGGATGGACGGATGTGGCTATATATGACAAGCATGTAAAACAAGTTTCATAAAATTCCAACCCGAGGTTGTAGAGAAATAGCACAGACAATAGTTTGGTCACAGACCCAATGAAAAGGCCATAACTCCGTGAAAAATCATCGAACCGGAACATAAAGACAATATGCGCATCTCCACTTGGCAGTGATGCATACAAGCAAGTTTCATAAAATTCCAACATGGGGTTGCAGAGTAATAGCACGGACAAGAATTTGGTCACAGACAGAATGAAACGGCCATAACTCTGTGAAAAATCATCAAACTGGAACACAAAGACAATATCCGCATCTGCACTTGGTAATGATGCATCCTAGCAAGTTTCATAAAATTCCAACATGGGGTTGTAAAGAAATAGCGCAGACAAGAATTTGGTCACCGACAGAATCAAAAGGCCATAACTCAGTGAAAAATCATCAAACCGGAACACAAAGACAATATGCCATCTGCACTTGGTAATGATGCATCCTAGCAAGTTTCATAAAATTCCAACATGGGGTTGTAAAGAAATAGCGCAGACAAGAATTTGGTCACCGACAGAATCAAAAGGCCATAACTCAGTGAAAAATCATCAAACCGGAACACAAAGACAATATGCCATCGATGCATCCTAAGTTTCATAAAATTCCAACCAGAGGTTGCAGAGAAATAGCCCAGACCAGAACTTGGGGACGCACACATGAACGAAGTGGTGACTTTATGCTTACCCCTTTTGGGGGAGCATAATAAAGTAAGTTTTTTACCAGGGTTAGATATTACTATCTCACCCTAGAGTCAAGACAAAATTCTCGCGCTGTGACGCTGGAACCATCTGGGTGACGTTACATATAAAATATATGACATAAATCATATAATAAATCGTTGTATAATCTTTAATGATAAATTAAGTTAAAATAATAATTCAATGTGTTTGGTATGCTAGAAAAAGAATCATTCGTGGCTTTTTTCAGTTCAGATAGAAAGTTCTGTCCCTTCGGAAAACAGTTTTCAGGGGAACGAGGCATTCCCACTAAAAAAGTTATCTCTCGGAATAAAATTTTCTATCCAAACCTAAAACCGATGTAAGATTCTTATATGGTATACTCAGAAGTCCAAACTGAAGAATACTTAAATACATAAAAACATAAATCTAAGACGGGCAGTTAGGTGATCCTTACTTTAGACTGGTTCCAATTAAACTGCATAAAAAATTATGGTTTCATTAATACTGATTGTATAATAGATAAATAACTAGCCAAATTGAGTTATGTTTTTAAGTAAATGTTTTTAAGTGTTTTAAGTAAAACCTAAAATGTTCATTGGTGAACCGTTAAACAGAAGCCTGGCAGGTAAGCTTAAAATTATATCATTATTTTATGGTCTAATTTAAAAGTATATTTTTCAAACAGCTAAAGCGGTGCCAATAACTTTTGAAAAAAGTATTTTAAGAAAAGGTTGCAAAAAAAGTTTGTAGCCAACTCACTATCAAATGACAATTGTGTTGGTGAACTCAAGATCACGCCTTCTGAGTTTGATGCTTGACACTGATACACGCCCGCATCCAACCTGTCAGTAGGATTTTGTATTGACAAGCGTCCATTAGTAATTGTGTAGCGGGAGTCCAGCATTGTATTGACATTTTCCTGTGTATTAGTTCTCGTCCACAGATACGATGGCTGTGGTATGCCACTGGCAATACACTCCAGAAACACGCTTGTCGTCCGACTCAGGATCACGGTGTCCTTGGCCTCCACGATGAACTTGGGTCCACGCTTGACTTCATTTATATCAGAGTACGGTATGCCATAATCTGAAACATAATAAATAATGGAATTTTGGGTCTGTGACTGGGTCTCTGAATATTTTCTTCCCCTGTGTGGGTCTCTGAATATTTTCTTCCCCTAAGTGGGTCTCTGAATATTTTCTGATTTTATGATTGTGCTGAATTCAGAAAGTATCAGGTACTGACAGAAATTTCACCACATGAAAATGTAGCACTGCTGGCAATGTTAACTTACTGTTTACCCTGAATAAACACCTCTGGGGGAGATGCATTTTTCAAAACGATGTGTGTAAAATGCCACAAAACACACTACCCACAAGGAGACATTTATACTGTGTATTGTTTAAAGCAGACTTGCTTAAATGGGGCAGAACGTCATTTTCAACATATTTCAGGTTATATATGGCATATCCAGTTCTATCGGTGGAGGAAGACCTCAAAATGAATCTGATTAGAACAACCGTCCTTCCGCAAGTAACTAGCAAACTTTCTCATATAAAGATTTTAGAACCAGCGGGACTCGAACCTACCACCTTAGCAGTGAGAGATAAGTGATCTTGAGACATTGCCTTAGACCACTCAGCCACGGAGGATCAGGGTCTAGAAAATGATGAACTGGGACAGTTATTGCAACAAGCAGTGTTGTATACCAAAATGCTTGTCAAGGTTTGCAGTTTATGAAACAACCGGCATAAATCAGCATATATGGTGGCCATCCAAGAAGCGCCAAAATGAAAATTGCAATCCCAATTGCATCAATACTAATTTTATTACACATTTTAAATTTTAGCAAGTATTAAAAACTCTCAGAACCTCTATACAGAAAATCTTTCAAAAGAAGTTATTTTTAGTTGTTTTTTTTTTATAAAATTCAAGGTCAAAAACTGTAAGGCAAATGTTAAAAATTGTGAAAAATAATATTCCACTTGCAATGTTTACGCACATGGAGGAAATGACAGGAGAAATGGATCAATGAATGTTTCATTTTCAAATAGACGCAACATATTTTTCACAGCTGTATTATAAGCTTGTATGTGAAATGGTGTGTCAGTGTGGTGTCTGGTTGAATTTGATGACTTGCCTTCTTTAAACTTTTCAACTAACTCAGCTGAAGATCTATTACTTTGAAAGATAATATTAGCCATGAATCTTGAATAAACAGTTCTGTTGTAAAAGAACAAGAAGGATGACAGCTTTGCTTTTGTGTACTGGTGTGCTTGCCATAATCCATGCCTGAAAAATGCCAGATAGAGTTTCATGGGTGAAGAAACTTCTGACAAAAAATCATTTCAAAATTCTGAAGAGTGGACAAGATGCTCTACCCTCTGGCAGGAATGTCTACAAGTGGAAGAATTTCTGTCTGTGTGTCATGTAACAAATCAGCATCTAGATGTTTAAACTCGTTAATCATTGCTGATTGAATCAGTTTTGAATTATCTTTAGCCTATTTAAAGAGGGCTCGCTTATTCATTTTATGTCCACGAAATGATCCAACCGTACCTCAGGGCTCGAATTTAAGCACTCGCCACTCGCAAAATGCGAGCTGTATTTTGAAAATGCGAGTTGAAATTACTTAAGCTGGCATTTTTTTGCGAGTGGATTTCAAGTTGAGAAAATTACTTATTGTATTCATTTTATTGATTTTTGAAAATAAACAAGTATTATCCTGGTAAAAATAACGAGTTCTTGTCAATTTTACCAAATTTCTTTTGCTACTCGCACCAAATTACCCCCTAGCAGCACCATTGTCAATGACATGTATTAAATATTTAATATGAGAAGACTGCGTCCAATTGTTTTTGATCTCGAGTTCATTCTGCAAAAAGGAAGTAAAGTTAACAACATAATGAGTAGACTGCATCTAGTTTGATCAATTGCTCATTCACTTTATAAAATAAAGGTAAAGTTGAAACCCGTCAAATTTATTGTTTACATATTTTGTCAGCTGTTAAAATGGCAGATAAAATAACATCTTTTTTTCAATTGACAACGGATGAAAGTAAGTCCCAACAAGAAAAAAAGAAAAAAATAATCCTTCCGTTAATACTGTAATGAAATGGGAGCGACAGCTCAACATTTATACATGTTAAACAATCGTCCTTGGCTAGATCTAATTTTAAAGCGAACGGCCATTGGCTACATTAATTCTATAAATAGAAATGTGTGTATGTCTCAATCTCAGTCTCTATACACTTGTTATTGTTGAATCCATGATTCATATTTTTGTTTAGTTAAAAGTGTTTATTTATGATAAATCATTGTATGCATTTGTTTTAGGTAGTATGATAAATAACAAAGACAATTTTATATTTTAAAATATTTTGTTTCGTAAAGTACTGCTTTGAATTGTACTTTAACATATATAACCTTGATACCATTGTCTATAAAATAAATACAAGCTAATAAGGAATATTAAATAGCACACAGGCTTTGAAACAATTAATTTTGGGTTTATTAAGACATTTAGGACTACAAGTTTCTACGAAAAATGGTTTGGCTAGTTGGTTTCAAATTTGGCCAGTTGAAATTTTAGGCACTGGCCAAAATTGCCAGTGCACAAAAAAGTTAAATTCTAGCCCTGTACTTAGTCGGAAAGAAACCCATATAACTTGAAGAAATAGGTGCAATTTTCTACAACAACATGTGTTACTTTTATATAAATAAGTGTTTAAAAAAGTTGTCTATTTACATTTGTATTTGTGATTGATTTTAGTGAAACTGATTTCGGATAGGTGATTACCGAAAATCCAAAGATTTAGTATTGTCGCTCAGGAATAATCGGATTCAGGATAGTTGTAGTATTTAGAGCGATACGCATATTAATTGACAACAACCACACCATATTCTGTAAAACACGCATTACAGAAACAGAAAAAAACACATGTTTCTGAATAAAAAGTTCATAAAATAGCTTTCTCTGGCTCCCAAATTTAAAATTGATTTTTCAACAAGATTTGTAAAAATACGCGATAAATAATCAATGAAATGATCGAAAACCTCAACTTAATCACTAAGTGTTCGCGAGCTTGTTAAGTTTTTTCGAACTGTGACTGTGACTTCTTATTGCTATAAACAACATCGTTTTAAATTGATTTGTGCCGACAAACAATGGTATGTCATTTATCACACACTGTCTTGTGTTTGTTTATGGTACTTCAACCGGAACTAGTATTGCCAAATAGTGTAGCACAGTGCACCTTGGGATATTTATAACATGGTTCCGCTTATATCACGGTTTCGTTCCGTGGATCCCGGCTACCAAGTTTTAATGGAACCCAAGTGTATTATTATACCCGAGGTATGTAAAATTAACCTCAATGACTTATTCCTATGGAAGCTTTCCAGATAGTATAATAAGACCTTAAATACATTCCTGGGTGCAAAACTCTTTAGAAAGACTTAAAGGTTTTCAAAAAAATTTACGTATGCTAATTTACCTTTTCTTCATATTATATTTTATATATACTAGTACATTACAATTTTTTTTACGCTGGAAAAATACTGTATTCCTATAATCCGTTGTGTGACAAGTAATTAAAAATGTTAAAAAAGGTGACACAACGAAATCAATTCGAAAGTTTTTTTACTAATATTTAAGTATTGAAATAATATAACTTCTTAAAATACCTTTGAAATAAAATTACCCGTGTAATTTGTATACATGATTTTTTATATAGCAGATTTGAACAAAAATGTTACTGATTTATCAAGTTTAAGGCTTTACTTACCTGCATCAATATAATATATTTTTTAGTAAGCTATTAACATTCTGAAGTTTTGGCTTGAAATTTTTATTTTGGCAGCCATCTTGGATTTCTCGGATGGCCACCACTTATGCCGACTTATGCCTGTCGTTACATAAACTACAAGCCCTGACAAACATTTTGGTATATAACATTGCTTGTGGCAATGACTGTCCCGCCTACCCATATTGTTAATGAACTATTTAGCTCATAGTCACCCTACCATTGACCTTGTATTTGTATGTGCTGCATTCGAGTCCTTGTCTGGTTAGTATTGTTTCTGAGAGGCCCTCAGGTCAGGCCCTGGATCAAACTGTGACCTTTGGCATGAGTAGCCAGCACTCTATCCACTTCCCTTTCACCCCACCTTTGTGGTTGCCATTAAAGGATGTAACAAAAAATTTCTATAATGTTGCAAAAGCCTCTACTCACCAAAATCCCTGTATTGTAGATTGATTCTATACACCTCATTTTTACTGATTTCACAAATATAGGGACGAGCCGCCGTCCTGTCTGGAATAACGGCCAAACCATATAGTCCTCCTGTAATAAAACACCAACAAAATCAAATCAGGATGATAATATATATTGCTTAGTTGTCATTTTCCTGATTCGAGATTCACAAAGACTGTTTAAATTTGTATCATGGCAATCTGTGCCGAGTTGTCTAAAAATCTCTTCATGGTTTCACAAGTTATGGAGCAATTTGTGATTGATGGACGAACAGACAGACATCTAAGCTTAAAACAGTATGTCTCCTTCAAAAGGGTGAAGCATATAATTCTATTACTTTAGCTATAAAACATTCTTACTCAAGAAGTCATATTTGTAAGCCACAAGAACTCTGCTTTTATCGTTGTTCACTGGTTCCAACCGGTCGATCCACATGCTTGATATTAAAGAAATCTCAACGTTTGTGGCCGTCCACACATATCTGTAATTATCAGCAACTATGATCCCTGTGTCTCTCTCCCCGCTTGTATACCACATATTCCTGAACAAAGAAGGCACATTAAACATGACATTTCTATCACTTTTTTTCTAGGCCAGGGCTAGAATTTAACTTTTTTGTGCATTGGCAATTTTGGCCAGTGCCTAAAATTTCAACTGGCCAAATTTGAAACCAACTGGCCAAACCAATTTTTGCAGAAACTTGTAGTCCTAAATGTCTTAATAAACCTAAAATTAATTGTTTCAAAGCTTACATGTTATTTAATATATGTATGCATTATTAGCTTGTATTTGGTATCAAGGTTATTATATATGTTAAGGTACAATTCAAAGCAGTACTTTACGAAACAAAATATTTTAAATTATAAAATTGTCTTTGTTATTTATCATACTACCATAAATAAATGCATACAATGATATATCATAAATAAACACTTTTCACTAAATAAAAATATGAATCATGGATTCAACAATAACAAGTGTACAGAGACTGAGATTGAGACAAACACACATTTCTATTTATAAAATTAATATAGCCAATGGCCGTTCGTTTAAAAATTAGATCTAGCTAAGGACGATTGTTTAACATGTGTAAATGATAAGCTGTCGCTCCCATTTCATTACAGTATTAACAGAAGGATTATTTCTCTTTTTTCTTGTTGGGACTCATTTTCATTCGTCGGTTCAATGGAGAAAAAGATGTTATTTTATCAGCAATTTTAACAGCTCACAAAATATATAAACAATAAATTTGACGGGTTTCAACTTTTCTATTATTTTATAAAGTGAATGCGCGATCGATCAAACTAGACGCAGTCTTCTCATTATGTTGTTGACAGGTTTAAACTTTACTTCCTTTTTGCAGAATGAACTCGAGGTGTAATCCCAACTGATTTTTGTTCTTTATTCTATAGTAAATAATAAAAGTTTGAAGGCTTGTCATTCATAGAGAAACCCAAATGAAAGAAGTGAAACTTACATTTTACTGTTTATCAACATCTGCACTTTCAAAATATGATGAGAAAAGTAGGGGTCATGTGTCATATAAGAGATTCCGAAATCATGTATTCATACCCAAATTACCAAGCATCAATTTTTTTTTTCTAAATTCACAATTCAAACATGACAATGCTATCAAAATGTTCAAAATACATCAATAATGCCATTTAAATAAAAAAAGAGCATTAAAATAAGGAAAATGCATTTTTAAAGAAGAAGAAATAACCGCCATTATGCAACCCCACGGAAGCACTTCCTTTTTCCAATGGTGGTACTATGCCTCGAGATCAAAAACAATTGGACGCAGTTTTCTCATATAAATATTTAATACATGTCATTGACAATCGTGCTGCTAGGGGGTAATTTGGTGCGAGAAGCAAATGAAATTGGGTAAGATTGACAAGAACTCGTTATTTTTTACCAGAATAATACGTGTTTATTTTCAAACATCAATAAAATGAATACAATAAGTAATTTTCTCAACTTGAAATCCACTCACAAAAAAATGCCAGCTTAAGTAATTTCAACTCGCATTTTCAAAATACAGCTTGCATTTTGCGAGTGGCGACTGCTTAAATTCGAGCCCTGTAGGCCAGAAACTACATGCTCATATTGCAATATAATGTAATACAACTTGCAGTCTTTTGATCATTTGTCTCTCACCAAATAGGTCCGTTCAGAAACACTGCTTAAAATCGGAGCCGGCCATATCAAGTACATTTTTTTTAATGGGGCTTAATGCCATTTTCAACACATTTCAGGTTATATATGGCATATCCAGTTTTACTGGTGGAGGAAGACCTCAGACTTGGTCAGACTGAGTAGAACCACCGTCCTTCCACAAGTAACTGGCAAACTTTCTCAAATAAAGTTTTTGGAGTGAGCGGAACTCAAACATATATCAAGTCCACTCTTAATGTTAAGCACCAAGTAAAGAGGACACGCAATAAAAAGATGTTACTGATAATAGTGTAAGTAATACCTTGCTACATCCAAACTTTTCAGACGGCTCCTTACAAAAAAATGCTCTGCATCATCATCAACAGAAAGCAGGATGGCACCATCACGCTGAAAATAAATGGAAAAGCATAAAGTGGAACATATCGCCATTTTGAATATATATCGCATATTCAGTTCATTTGGTGGAGAAAGACCTCAAAATTAATCTAATCTGGAGACCAATTGCCTTTCCATTTTCAACTGACAAACTCATTTTGGACTAAGCTGGGTTTAATTGATTGAATGAATATTTAGCATCATTTTTATGCCATCAAGGGCTAACAGACGATCAGTAAACCTAGCGTTTTTATCACCATATTGGGAAGATGACCCTTAAAATTGGGAATTTTAGCGTCATTTTCATCAACATTGGGAAAACTTTTGCATTTAAGATATTTGTTCAACTAAATAAAAATGTGTACACTTGTGTCTCTGGCCATTTAATTAAAGAATCAATGCTATACACAATTCAGAATGGGGAAAACTTTGTTTATTTTATCAAGGAATTATGGCAAATTTCCATTTACAAGTATTGAAGCTTTCAACAAGGAGTTTTTATCACTTAATTGGGGAAAAAAAAATTTGCCATTGGGAATATGACCCAATAACGGCTATAAAAATGGCGGAGAAAAACCACTTCAACTTAACCACTTTTTCCTTCGAACCTGGTAGGTTAACCAGTACTCGAGCACACCATATCTCTGCAAGAAGCTGATTACTTTCCCAGTTGAATGAGCAATGACATACATACTTTATGAGATGCAATGTCAGTGTTTACTCCAGAGCGTGTTTCTTGCATTTTTGACGCAATTAAATCTCATTTGACGCAATCAAGTTTGTTTATTGCATCTGCTATGATGCAACCTTAAAAATACAGAAATTCAAATTACGCATATTGGTTTTTGAGATATTTTTACAATGCTAGCTGTTTTGACAGATCACATGGTCTGATCAAAAAAACCTGGTCACCCGGTTCAACCAAGTTACATAAACACTTTAATTCGTGATTAACGCTATGTTGATGCAATTGCATGGACGATTATGATCACATACATAATTTCCCGCGAAGCAATATTGTAGTTTGCGACGACGCTTGCTCGCATATGATCAAGACTAAGACAACATCTGTGAAAACAAACAGATGCTGCAACAATAGTACTAATATATACCCAGTTTTATATAAAGATGAAATGTGGAAATCGTGCAACTTAAGTTGCAGTTTTGAAGTAAACCCGATTAAGTAAAATATGTATTTTTTACCACCGTTTATTCAAGTTGATTAAGTTTAAAACTAGTCAATTGATGACCTCAAGATTTTAAAAATGACCCCCAGATTTTTAGTTAGTGGGTCAGCAATGACCCCTTAAAAATTGGAGCTGGAGAAAACACTGCAATGTTGTACATCTATCATCACAGAGATTGTTGCCAAACGGGGATCGAACACAAGACCCATGGATTGGTAGTCAGACATGCTACTGACTGAGCTAACTGGTCCTGGCTGAGCTGGGTTTAAACCTGCAACTTCAGATGTGATACAGATATATCTCTTAGACACAGAGAATCCTAATATAAAAAAGAAAATATTGTATATTCTTGCAGTATTGCACCTACCTGTATATGGTTATATAATGTTAGGTGTAAAAATCAATTTGATGCATGAACATAAATCAATTACAAAATTGTCCTGTCCCAGTATGATGTTGTAATAAATTGTTATTAAGGCTGTTTTTAAAACAAGAGTTGTCAGAAGACAACAAAGCTCTCCCCTGGGTGTCTTAGTCCAAAAAGGGCCATAACTGTGCAAAAATGCAATCCAGAATTATGGTTCTTGTCTCAGTGTGTTCCATTGATGATGGTGAACACATATGCAAAGTTTCATTCACATCGAATAAGTGGTTGTATAGATATCTTAAACTTAAAATCGAAAGTTTAACCTGGGTGCCTACAGACGACAACAACGTCGACGCAGGGGTCATGGCAATAGCTCTCCTTGGACTTCGTCCCGGCAAGCTAAAAATATATGTTTGCCATGCTCCCACCTACTCACTCAAAATTGCAGCTACCCAAATTTTTTTATTGACCAAAACGTAAAAAAAAATTTTCAGGTTTTCTGTTCATTTTTCTTTAAAATCAAAATATGGCAAAAAAAATTATCTTCCTACTTACTCATATAAAAAATATTGGCTAGAAAAAGAGCAAACAAATATTTTTTTAAAGATGGCCTAATGTTTATGACTAATGGAGCCTCGCAGAGATGCTAACTTACCTGGCAAGCTCTGGCAGCCTCGTCGTATGCTAGAGGCGGGTAGTTGACAAAGTGGTAGCACCTGTTATCATTTGATACCCAGTCACTGGGGCATACTGGAATAGACATGCATTAATATTTAACCTTTCTTCAATTCAACACACTATAATTATGTTATAAAAGACTGTTTTGTTAGTGGAGATATATCTCTGATGAAATATTCATAAAATCTTACAGACCAACCATTCTTTCACAACTGGCACATTTTCTCACATAAAATATATTATATAGATCTACCTAACAACCAATTTCTTTTTCAAACATAATATATACATTTTTAGATCACATTTTTTAAATAAAATACCCACACTATTCCAATTTAGGTGTGAACAAACTCCAATCAAAAAAAAAAAATCAGACTCTATTATAGATAACTTCTGTGTGGACATGAGAAAATTGGCTCTTATGGAGGGTTGTTGCTGATGTTCGGATGGTAAAATATGCATCTATGAGTGAAGTAAATAAAACTGTTGTTAGAATGAGGCAATTAGTTTCAAATAAGTGCAGTATAGACATACCAAGGAAGTTGAAATTCTGTGAAAACACTCCACTGCATCCACACAACAGCAGCACAAACAGAATCTTCATATTGTCATATCTGAAACATAAAACACATACAGACATATTTATATACAAAAACTAGAAATGTGTCTGTCGACATGAATACCCCCGCTATTGATCAGAAACCAATATTTTACCAAAAATTAAGTAAAAAAGGGGCCATAACACCTGTAAAATTTGACCAACATTGACAAAAATTAAACTTAACCTGTATTTTGTAATTATACAGAGACACAGAATATATAAGTTTCATAAAAAAAACCTTTCAGAAGTTATTGATCGGAAACCAATATTTACCTCGGAAAGACAAAAGAACGGACAGGGTAAACGCTTAATGCTGCATCTCCATTCTTTGAATGGCGTTAAAGAATGGTGGGGGCATAAAAAAGTGCTCTGTCTTTTGGAATCATGAATGGTTGGAAACAGCAAGTAGTGACTGAATGTGAGTGGGCGGAGTATCATACCATGTGCCTGTGGTATCATCATGGTCCAGTACCATGCTTAATAGAATACTGAATCAAGCAGTCACCATCGTGACATGGCTGAAAATGTGTTGAAAGTGGTGTGAACCAACATAAATATTACAATTAAATCATTCAACAGAACCTTCAAACAGAGTCAATGGACCTCAATCTCTTAAAGTATTAAATAACAATTAACAGCTCTGTGCTTGTCAAATAAAAGTACTTACATAATCGAAAGTTAATTGGTTTGGCCGATGTCGGTGACAACCAAACGTTGTTTATCACAAATCAATTATTGGAAAAAATCATCTTCGTATTCCATTCAGTCGTTTCCTAATAGTTTTCTTTTGATTTTAAAAGGAACAGGCAAATATGATCTTTTTAGCTGGTGAAGTGCTTTCTGTTGTTCCACTTTCAATCAGCAGTACATAGTATCAGTTTTGTCGCTAGGAAATTATTATTATATTTGTGAAATAATCAAATATTTATTTATAACTGATTCTGGTTTGCAGTTTCATTTCAGAAATACTTTAAAAGGATGCCGGTGGTTTTGTCAATCTACTGGTACGTCTACATTAATTTTGTGTTGAAAACAGGTAGTGGTTTTGTCAACCTTAATTTCCTGCTTAATTGAGTAGTGTTATGTGGCATGCCAATTAACCAGATGTGATTATCCGATATACTGCAAGAAGACTGACAATTGTGGATAGGTGAGAACTGGGGCTATAATTATATACGTAGTCAAGTATTTTATTGAAAAGTAACAATAATAAAATATTCAATATTTTTTTATAATCAAAAAATAAACAATTTTAGGCAAAACTCAAATCAATATCATCATCATCAACGCTGCTGATTCAAACAAATCAACCTTTTAATAAAGATTGCACATCACGTGCAAACTGAAACTGCTAATTGATAAATATACATGTATATGATTTTTAAGATTGTATTTCCAAACTTTTTGAAAAGTCGACATGTGCAAATACAGACTGCTAATTAATTAATATATAATCGTTTTGGTTAATTTGGTGACAATTATAATAATGTAGACGAAACAACCTATCCCCCACTATATAAAATAAGGTAGACGAAATCACTTATGGCTAACTATATAAATAGGTAGATGAACCGATTGACAAAACCACCATAATTCCTTTTAACCAGGTATATAAACTAAAGATCGATCCTGATAAAGCATTAATTCATCTTTGCCAATTGTTATGATGAATAAATTAATAACCATATTTTCTACTTTTTACTGTTCCAATGTGCTAAAAAAGTTTTAATAAACACGAAGCATTGCAGTTTAGACATAAGAACCAGATACATTAGTGTTCTTCACAGGTAGGAATGCAAGCATTTGGGGGTAAGAGCGCATAAACACCTTCAACACATTTTCAAGCGCTGTGTAAGGCCAGGGCTCAAACTAGAGGGTGACGTAGGTGAATTGCTATTTTCAGGGTGAAGGCAAAGTTTAAGTCACCTTAAAATTAATAACATTGCTTTTTTTCTTTAATCCGGCAAAGTGCAATTAACAATTAAATTCAATAGTTGGCATGTACTCTAGTCCGTCGAGAAGTGTCACTGCAGGTGGAAATGTAAATTGCAATAATCTGTTACTTCTGCTCCAAATATCCCCACAGCCAATTTCCAGCCTATGCACATGTTTACCTTGCGACCTGACTCCATCATTGTATCAGTTGCTAGGCAACGTAATCGTTTGAGTGACAAAGATCAAGAAACCCTTGATGATGGTATTAAACACCAAGCATCCATCTGACACCGATCATTTCATCAGCTGTCAATCAAAGTTTTCCAAGAACAAAGTAATTTTCAATGTGTGTTATAATCTGCACTTGTGTTTGCGGGCAGCACAGTATGTGGGCAGATCGTAATTCAACTACAAACTATATTTTCAACTGAATAATTATATTTTCAACTGAATAATTAGCGCATTTAATTGAACAATTTACTGATGATTAAAGAAGTATTGATAATTATGTTGCCACTGTTGGCGATAAATGTTTGAGCCGAAATAAACAAAGTGAATTGATAACAACAACCGTTAATTCAGTGTCTGTGAGTGATGTATAGAATTCATTTGGAATATAATTGTTTTGTCACTCATGTAAATGCATGGGTGGGGGGGGTGTGGGGGGGGGGGGGGGGGGGATTCAGACGGCATTATAATTAAAACATTATGCCTAGTTGGTGTTTTCATAAAAATAGCTAAAAGGGTAAAAGTTTTATGCCTTGTCTTCTATAATCGCTGGTACTTCCGTCTTTGGATCTTTTTTCTTCTCAAAATTTTATTAATTTTCTGTCAAGATATTTCCTACAGATTGTATAAAGCCATAAAATATCATTTGATCCAGAACCCGGTTGTTTGTCATCAGGTGTGCCAAATGGGATAAAATAAGGCTAAACCATTATTGATAGTAGGGAGGCTATCAGAAGGGTCAATCGCAGTAGTAATAGCATGCTTCTGGTATGTGATCAGTGGACCATATCCATCGAAATGTGTTTGATCAGAAATTTCTCTGATCTACAAGCTGTGTTATGGCAAATAACCCCCACCTCCACAAAAGCGCATTGATGAGTAGTCTCTGCTAATAAAATTTAAAAATCATTTGAAATTATTAACACGGTTGATTTAACTTTAATCCATTATTTTTATAAATTTCCTACGGAATCTGACAAGTGTTTAATTTTTTTAAAATAAATGACATCAACATGTCTGACACTTTTTAAGAGTTTTATGTACATTACACCGATAAAATTCCTTTGATACCCTTACATCAAAAATTAAGTGAAATAGCATGTGTCATAATAATATTTATTTCGCTGGTGACATCATAGGACATTGACACAAGGTAATAATGAAATGGACAGCGTGTTCTGAGATGTGTGAAAACTTTTCCGTAATGTCAATCATATAACAGAACAGCGACATAAATTGGTGTGTAGATCAGTTAATTGTGGGAGTTGTGTAAGCAGGCCAAGCATCACCTGACTGTTTTATCACACTTCTAAAAGCAAAGACACGATGCCCGAGGTATTGGTTTTCACGATTAATTCAAAGACATAAATTAAAGTTACAGGTATATCTATTTATAGAAGTTAAATGACTAAAAGAGCAATCATTTTGATTAATTATTTATTTCATTGTCAATATACCTATGATAATATTAGAGGATATCCAAATCTCCAAGATATATCCTAAAAACACATTTAATTTTTGTTGCGTTTAACGTTTGCATTACCGTTTTGTATCGTTCGTGGATCGTTTGTCCTGTAGCATTCCTATATCGTTTCGTTTGCATTTTTAGTCTGTTTGTTTAAAGTTTATATTGTGTTTGATATTCGTTTCGTTTGCGTTCGTTTTGTGTACCAGAACAAATTAAAGTCTGTACCTCAATCTAAACGTAATTTTCTAAAGAATTGAATCGAAATGCTTTTAACTGGTATATTTTGGACTCTGAATCAAAATGGCACTACTCACGAAATAGCAGATTATATGTGCATTTAAACTCCCTGTTCTTTAGGAATATATGACAAATAAATTAGTTGCTTTTGATATAAATCAAGATCAATATAAAAACAACACACACAATGACATAGTGCTCATTTTTAATGAAACTAAGTTTTTGTGATAACTGTTTTTGGTTGAAGGAGAAGTCACTTTTCCATAAAATTCAGACCCAGCTTGAGCCCTCTAAGGCACTCATTGAAATACATTTCACTATTAAAACTTGTAATAATCAGTTAAAGTTATGTTTCAGTTTAGGCATTAAAATGAGAAAAGATATGCAAAGAAAAGTAATGATTTAGAGGAAAGTAAGCTTTTGCAAATTTCTGTTAAAGAATTCAAGCACTAGGGGAATACCATTTCTGATAGTCAAGTGCTGGGGTGACCCTGTGCTTAAATGGCCTGTGGAGAAGCCTAACATGTATATATATACATATATAGATGAACAGTCACTAAGACAACACAGATCCTTACAGGAGAGAATACCAGACAACAATTTCCATCCAGAGTGGTGTCTGCCAACTCACTGGAAGAGTTCATATTCCTACTTCAGATTTGACCAACCAGATTCCAAAGCTTTTGACAAAGTCCCTCATGTACGGCTACTACACAAGTTGGACCACTACAATGTAAGGGGCAACGTCAAGAGATGGATACAGTCATTCCTATCCAACTGAAAACAGCAAGTCTTCCTTGATGGTGCCAAGTCAAGAATAGCAGACATACTTTCCGGCATTCCGCAAGGGACAGTACTCGGCCCGCTACTGTTTTTAGCCTTCATCAATGACCTCCCAGATGTGATCAAGACGTCATCATCCTCCAAACTGTTTGCCAATGACAGCGCAGTCTTCAAGGTGATCTAGAACGACCATGACAGACAGTTCCTCCAGGAAGACCTCACAGCACTGGAAAAGTGGGAAGAGACATGGCAGATGAGCTTCAACCCCACTAAGTGCACTGTCATCAGGATCGCTCCTCGATGTCGGAAAATCATCGACACCACATACAGTCTCCATGGCCACACACTTGAGGTGGTGGATGCAAGTAAATACCTTGGAGTCACCATCACAGAAAGCCTCACCTGGGAGAAACACATAGGCAACATCATGAGCAAGGCCAGTTGGACTCTGGCACACCATCTGTCAAGGGAGCTTCTTATAAGGCCATGGTTTGCCCCAAACTCGAGAATGCCACCACCGTCTGGGACTCATACCAGCTAAACCACGTCAACACTACAGAGCAGGTTCAGCAGCAAGCAGCCCACTTTGTTTTCAACAACTATTCGACTAAAGAACCTAGGATGTATCTCCAATATGCTTTAAGAACTGAACTGGGATCCCCTTGAACAGCGTCGAAAACACAGCCGACTCTCCATGATATACAAGATCCGCAACAACCTTGTTGACATCAATGCAGACAAGTTCCTCCAAAGCGGCGATACGCATATCAGAGGACAACATAGGCTATTCAAGGAGCGTATCAAAGACCAGATACTGTCAGTGCAAGAATGGAATCTTCTTCCTGCCAGCATGGTATCTGCGCTTACCTTGGAAGCCTTCAGGTCACTCCTGTTGGAGTAACCGACACATTTTTCACCAGACATGATTACTGTATATCAACATTTGAGACTTCTGTGCAACATCACCACGCCTAGTCTCGTAGTGCTACATACGTTCTTTTAAGAACCAAGCTCAGTATATGGAAGAAGAGAAGAAGAAGAGAACCCAGAGATTGTACATACTTTTCTGTTAATAACCATTGGAAGAAGCTGTACGCCATTAATATGACATGTTTTTCATCGCTGAGCTAAATATGATATAGAAACTTGCCAGAACATTAAGCCTAAAGAATATGCTGTATTAACAACGTACCCGGAAACAAGTCAACTTAGCTGCTTATTTCAAGTGTCATAAAATGAATCACGAGTGACTAATGGCTTGTTGACTTTATTTGTTTTAATAACAAATGCTTGAAATTAAGGACGATCTGTACATTTCTGTACGAAATAAATTTGATAATAATGTTCTATTCGATAAAACGGTGTGTATCTTTAATTTAAGTAATTTTACCTGTTTTACTTCTTTTAGTATTTTGAAATTCAATATGGCGGGTGTTTACCGGTATTTACACACCTGTGTGAAAATAGGTAAATTACCTGTGAACGGTGTCGTATGAAAAATACACAATTATAAATATCGCACAAATACGAATGATGTTCTGTTCCACACTATTAAATATATATATTTTTCATTATCATGATTTATATAGAAAAGATCTTTATATATCTGTGTGTTAACAAGGTTTACACAGACAATGGTGATAATGGAAATAACGATGTGTCCTGAAAATCAGTGACTTAATTAATTGTCTCTGGGGGGAAATGCAAAAGTTTTATTTTTGTTGTACGCGTGTAAATTTTGTGCCAGTCCATTAAAAAAAAAACTGCATGTTCAATGAATAAATCTTAATGAAACGATGGCATCAGACTTAAAGTCTATTAGGGGGAAAAATATGCAAATATTGACCACGGTGGGCAAGAATCAATGTGTTTGAAGATATATACTACATAAATAGGATATTTATCAATAATCACGAGGCTGTAAGGAGTTAGCAGACAACTGTACGTCCAGAAACATACGTGTTATTTATTCATTAGTACGCCCTTGACGGTTTATTGCTAAATTATTTGTGGAGCGCGTGATCCAGAGGTACTACGGCTATGTGTGGTGTCCTTGAGCAAGACACCTTTTCTGTATATGCTTACTACTGGTTCTCCCCAGGAAGACTTCGAGCGTGATTTGTCTAAGTTGTAAGAGCTTGTTTCATAATTGAAGTACAATAAATAAGTTTAAACTAATTTAAGCTCGAGTGCGAAAAGAGCTTAACGCTTATTTGAAGTCTGCTTCATTGGTAGAAACAGTACTGAGAGTTGATTTTTTAGAGAAGCATCGAGTCGAGCTGTGGTTCGTATCTGCAACCTCTGGCGTGAGTGACCAACACTCTATCCAGTACACTATCCCCTCTCATTGCTGCTTGCGATACAGGAATCAGAGACTCGGAGAAACAGGGTTATTAGAGAATCTCATTAATTAATATTAACAAAACTAGGATGTAAGGAACTGTTAAATATGGTCGTTATAATAGGCGCGTTTGAGTATTCCAATAGTAGGCCAGTGCGAAACCAGGTAGCAGGAACTCGAAAAACATCTCATTCATATTCATGACGCAAGGGAGTAAGAAAGCTTTTAATTGGCTTGTTTAATGCAGATATATATATAAGTATTGAAACAGATACAAATATATACGTAGAAAAGGTCACAGGTATTAACGTGGCCAGGCAGTAGGGACCGGTGAATAGGCACGTTAGATTACATTGTTAATTAATCAATATGTTACGGATAATCAAGGACTTGTATAGAAGGATAAGAAATTTGTATCTCCTGGCTAAATGTTGATAAAACAGCACACGAAAGATTCAATATTTGGCAAATTAATCATTTGTAAGTCACAGGCAACTGATTTAAACATGTTGCTATCATGCACAATGATCTTGAATTAAAGATGTTGAGGTTAGAAGGAACATTTCTCGTTATTTTAGCTGCAGTATACACATTTTGTAACCAAATTCACTTCAACAATTTTAAACACAAATTGTTGGGAATGGTATTGTTTTGATGAGAATTTCATTCGGCTGTGTAAGAATTTTGATTCGTGTTCCTGAGGTGAATGGAAGTCAAAATAATTGAAATATTGCGAGATTTTGCGTGAATACCCAAGCGTTCACAAACTGTCAATCAGTTTCATTTCCTTCTATATATAATTTCTTGGGATAATGATCATTATCATCATTTGCTGTGACATTCTCAATATTGTATACATAATTTTACATAAAAAAGTTTCAAATTCATGATTTTAGCTGTAAAGTATTTGTAACGTAAGATAACTAAATTACATTTGTAAAGTGACGGTACAGTCGTAAATAAATGCTTACCTATTGCAGAGGCATATGTTTTTGCCTATTGTTATGTTAGTTGCAAGTAGTTATACTTGAGGAGGGGGGGGGGGGGGGGGGGGGGGGGCATTAATTGTGATTTTTAGTCATGTGCATACTGTATTTATATAATATAATATTATTTTTGTGTATTCGGACTATCTGTCATATTGTATAAATATATACATGTGTTTATACTCTCCTGTATTTCAGGAAATAAATATATCTTATCTAATTCAATCATTAATATTCATGTTTGTAGTTTATTAATTACTCGAGCTCATAAGAATATTTAATAATATTCACGAGCAAAATAAATCTGTAAGAACTTAGTAAACAGACCTGTTAGAATATATCATTAATGTTCATGAGCTAGGAAGTAGGAACTCGGTAAACAGGCTTGTTAGAACATCTCATTAATTTTCATGAGCTAGGACGTAGGTACTCGGTAAACATGATTGTTAGAATATCTCATAAATAGTCATGAGCTTAGGTCTGAAGTAGGTAAACAGGCTTCAGTGTTAGAATATCTTATTACTATTCGTAAAATTAGTAAATATGGGCCCAACGAGCAGTCTCGTTATTTTTTGCCTTGCCTTGGTCACACGCATCATAGCTGTATTTTGGAGATAATACGAGGTATGTCCCAAAAGTTATAGGACGACCCTGTCATTTTCGTATTTTGGGCGTTAATGTTTAACCAGTGCTATCAATGGATAGATCGACACATCTTCTATTGTCATAAAACATCAAATCAACTTTCAGTCAGCATAGGTTCATGCAAAAGTCACTATTGTAACACAAGTTTAGAAACTACTAAGTGTCTTAAAATATGAAATCAGATTCCAAAATTATGTAAATATTATATTCATTTATTTCGATTCTAAATATTCGACTCAAAGTTTCGATCAGAAATTCCCCGTTCTATGGGACTCCAGTTCCACTGTATGTTAAGATGTGTCATGTCTTTATAAATCGACATGTAAGAAAATGCAATAGCGGATCAAGGTTAGCGGAGAGGGGTGTAGTTGGGTTTCTAATAGTATGGTTAAACTTACTGAAAGGGTCCTGTGGTCGAGTGATCTAAAGCGTCGTTTTAAGATCACATACCTCTCACCTCCAAGTTCTTGTGTTCGAGCCCCATTCGCTCCAAAAAACTGTATGTGAGAAAGTTTGCCAGTTACTTGCGGCAGTTCTACTGAGATTGTTTCTGGGGTCTTCATCCACCATTAAAACTGAATATGCCATATATAACCTGAAATAAGTTGAAAAATAACTTAAAATCCGGAGCTAGACTTTACGAACGCGCCCGTAAACCACGAAACCCAGAATCCACCACTGTAAACGTACAAATGAGGTCATGTAACGAATAAAAAAACTGACAATTGGTAGGTCCACTCCCACATATTTACATAATGACGAAATTTCTTAATTAATGTCATAGAACGTCTCGGGTGTTAGCCATTTTTATGTTCGAATCGATATTCTTTACGCATGTTATTATGTATTAGTAAATTATACATGGGCCTGTGCCAGGAAAAATTATAGCTTTCGATATATAAACGGATTACTGTTTCAATGTTAAAAGGGGTAACGCTTATATTCTTAAAGTTCACACTGCCTTTACACAAAATTCAAGTAGGTATGCGGTTTTTAGAATAAATCTATATTAACCCCATTGCAACTTCCGATCAAGCGACATGGAATAACTTATTGATATGAACTTTGTATATGTCAACATGTTCTTAAATTTAACTTGAAGCTCAATTGCGAAATGAATGAATGCATGGGTGTAGGAGCGTTTCAATTATTGGGCGATATTGGGGGGCAACCTGAGGAAAGAGTGTATGAGGATGCACTTCCAGGCCCCGAGGTCTATGCTGAACCTGAATATTGGGGGGAGGGGGTGGGGGCTAGCCTCCCGGTTCCTACGCCTATGGAATGGGATTTTACGGCGTACCAACACATTATAGATTATTCGACGCCAACAGGAAAGAATATTCCAGGTTCACTCTACATGTAAAAAAACAATAAATTAACATACAGATAAAAAAATCACATCAACAAATGAATATACAAAATAAATCTAGAACCTTAATACTTGCAGAACTGCAGAGTTTCAGCAAATTCTATCGTATTAGGCCTACTCAAATTGTCGCTTCTTACGACATGCATGGGTCACAGTGATCATTTTCTTGCCATCATCCATATGGCTTCCTGGAACCACACAGGGGCTGGTCATTTAACCACAATAATGAACATGACAAAAATGATAAAATGGACATGACACCCATTCAGAGATCGACAGTGACTCTATTCTTAACACGGTATTCAATTGCAAAATAAAGTTAAAGCTTTAGTTAAACGCTATCGAGTACGTTTTCTGGAGAGAACTCTATAGAACTGGTGTTACTTGTGAATATCAAGTATTTTTTTAATCGAACCTGCAACCTCTAGTATGGGCGGTCTACGTTCTGCCCACTACATAACAGCCCGTTAACATAACACGGGGAACAGTAATAAATGGTAACGGTAAACGTCTCACACCACGTTTATATTTCACATAGGGCTCCATTGTAACTTTTATGTAAAAAACACAGTGGGAAAAAATCAAATACTTCACTGGTTCAAGATATGCAATTATAAAGGTGGAAAAAGCATACCTTGACCAATACTATGTCAACTATTCGCCCACGATGCGGTTCGAACCAACAGTTTTGAAATGACACATAATTGTCCAGAAAGCTTGTATCAGCATCAATTTTTCAGTGGTGATTTCTAAAATACTGACCATTTAACTCATGCTAGGAAAAATAAATCATTGCAGTACAAAGCCCTGAAAAAAGAAGAAAAAAAGGAGAACTAAAGTCTTATTTCTACCTCCTTCATCGGTAGGTCCGGAGTACTCGAGGGAGATAATAGTGGTGTGAGTCCTAAATGACACTAATGTTAAATATGATTGATCGTGAATATATAACTTCTTATCTTGTGATCGTGGGGTAAACCGTTATTTGTATACACAACCAAAAAAACGAGGACATTTATAAAAAGATAAATAGATATAAACAAAAGAAAGAAAAAAAAGAATATATGGGCCAATTTAATTATATATAATATCGGAAAATATATTAAGTTACGTTTGGAATTGATACTACAATATAGTTTCTGAGATTATTAGATACATGTAGTACAATACTGTACTGTATTTTAACCTATTTCGACAAGTGTGCCACTCAACAAGTAAATATGTGGGGTAGGGATTTAATAAACTGCTTCTTTTGATTGATTATACGAATAGAAAGACGCACTTTTTTTATTTTGAAGTACCATATTTCCATGTAATTACGCTTTAAGTAAGTCTACACATACTCCATAACATTTGTTAAGGACCGTTCCCTGTATGAATTCTACTAAACTACAATTCAAATTGTTCTGTGGACAAACTTAGAAACGGTTTTCTGATGTTGAAAAAACATGGTTAAATCTAAAATTGATAAATAAAAAATTTGAAAAATATAAATGTTGGGGCAAAAACTGTTATTTTTGTTTTTGTTTATGTCTTTATTTTATAATGTAACTTTGATATATATAATATATATAAATACGGGTTTAAATATATTATATATTTACATTAATATTGTTTTTTAATATAATGCACATAGTTGTAGTAGCATTCATTTGGTATAAACTATCAGAGCAGCTCCGAATTTGTTTTTGAAAAACTGTACATATACCATTTTAATGTAACATCTGTGTGAAATACATGGTCCTTAACTTATTTTGTGGAGTGTATATATACAACCATGTCACATGGAGACACAAAGCTATGTACAATGCAGAGATCGAACTTAAATCAATAGTTGAGGCGCTAGACGTGATCTCTTACTTAAATTTACAATAGCAATATTTATATAGGTATTACGGGCCTTTGTCATGTATAACGGACAAAGACAATATGGGGATTTTTTAATAGTCAAAAGTTGTTGCCGAAATGGGAAAAATCACATGTACTCTGTGTATTCAAATGCTTAAATGGTGTTATAATTATTACAGGAGTGTTTGTTTGTTGTTGATACAGAGAGAGAGAGAGAGAGAGAGAGAGAGAGAGAGAGAGAGAGAGAGAGAGAGAGAGAGAGAGAGAGAGAGAGAGAGAGAGAGACTGACAAATGTTCAAAATGAAATAGAAACTTATCACCAAACAAAATCCTTTACAAATTCTTTAAGTTGCAAATTGCGAAGTATTGCAGTAAAACCTACAGAAAAAATAGCACTATGTGTACTAATAAAATACTGCCCATTGAGTGTTGTATTACCTAGCTGTTCTATACGAGTATCTTATTTGTTTAACATATACATTTCTTAGTTTATTATATGACAGATCATACCAACATGTTTGATGATAAAAACACCACAGAATAACTTAAATGAACCACCGCTCTTCAACGAGTAAAGTCACCCATGACCGAGTTGACCAAATATCTCATCGCTGAAGTCAAGAGTTCGAATCCAGCTCGGTTAAAAAAACATATGTGAAAATTTGCCAGTAACATTTTGAAGGACGGTGGTTCCATTAAGATTCATTCTTGTTTTCTTCCGCCAGTAAAACTGGATATGCCACTTAAAATCTGCCATGGGTTAAAAATGGCGTGGAGCCCCATCAAGGAGAAATGACAAACTTTCTCATATGAAGTATTTGAACTGAGGTTGAGCTTGAACCCACAACCTAATTAGTGTGACGTCATGGAGGTCAGATGTTGATATTTGGACATACAGCAAGCACAAAAACAACACATTTTATTGAAAATAAAAAGAAATTTGAGGACATATATTTTATTTTACAAATTTGCCTAGCAGAGTTCTTCAGCGACTGATAAATAGTTTCTTTTCAAAGAAAGTTTGTTTGAATATTTAGCATATTTTAATGCCATTAAAAGCTAATAGACGATCAGTTAACCTAACCACTCTTCCTGGGATTCCGGAGGGTTAACCAGTACTCGAGCACACACATATATGTAAATAACTGATAACTTTCCTATTTAAATTAGGAATTAGCGGTGAGAAGCAAATTACAGTGAGAAGCAATGTCGTATATCAACCATCACGGAAACTGTGGCCGGTACTGTTAAAGAACAATGTCGTTTCTTGTTTAATTAAATATTATTTGAAACAATGGAGAGTTGTGAGACGACACAGATAGGTCAGTGTTTGTTTGTCTCAGAACAGACAACACTATGCAAAGAGTAAGTGCTAAAAAATCTATAATAAAAGCAACAGTTTGAACTTTGTCAATAATTCAGTAATTCAAAATAATATCAATCGAATCGCTTAATCCGTTTTTATTGACATTCAAATCTCTTAGTTAGATTTGAGAAGAGTTGCTTCGGGTTATCTCTACAGTGTTATAACTGTTTTTAGGAAAGCACAGTCAACAACGCCATCAGTAAAGATGAACCCATATGAAAACATTTAATCTCCTAGTATGTATATCTGGAATTTCCTATCTAAGAAATTCTTAACATAATTATGTTATCAAACAAGTCGCGTCACGCTAATTTTGAAACAATGAGTAAACCGTCTTAAAATTCCAGTTTACTTCTCCTTGGATTTTTCTATTATACCGAGAAAAACTGATGAAAAAAATGTTTGTTAAACGTTTTGTATATACATATCCTTTATTAAAGTCTCATCATAGTATAGACATAAAACATTTACACTTTAGTTTAACAATAGCACATATACCAAATTTAGCAAAGAGTCTCTTGTAATTCTAAATAGAATGGCATGGTTCTGTACATGTATATATAATGACCATGTTTATGTATGTTTTATGTTGTAACAATGATGGCACTTTAACAATGAATGAAACATATACCATGTAATTTTATAAGAAGTGTAAGAGACTATAAAATCAATTATATCACATAACCAAGATCACAGTTACAGAGTAAAACAATATTTTCATATTTTGTATGCATCTGTTCATATCCTCATTGGCTTTTTAGTCCTTTGAATAAAATGTTATCAACGTTTTTAAGTTATAATTCTTTAAAGAATGGCATGACTTTTTGTTAAATAGGAACGTGTTCTGTAGTTGATATATACATGTACTTGTAACGACACTAGCGAGACTTAAATAAAGAACAAGAACTATAATTGAGGTCCTCGTTGATGACAGAAAATGTTTTAATGAGTTTTATTATTTAATACACGTGTCTATTTTACTCATTTTTTTAGGAATGGTGTTTAATGTCATTTTCAACACATTTAAGTTATATACTTTAATTCATTATAAGTAAATTTTGCTATTTGGTGTTTGAATGATTTCATACGAAAACTATAGGATATTTATATATATATATAAAGTTGGTGTCTGCGTGCTATAACGTTCAAGTACAGTTTGCGTATCTTTGTTTACACTTTCCTCTATGCTCCTTAAATACAAGTTATGTATAAATTAATGGACGAGTTTGGGAGAATACAATAGACTATAGGTTTATTGTTGTTGTTGTTGTTGTTTTTATTTAAAAGAAGATTATCATAACACTATTTTTGTTTTAAATTATGAATGACATATCGTATGTACTCCTGTTAAACGTCAAAATTGTTCATTATTGCAAACTGTCCAAAAGGAACAACTGATAAAATTCTAATGTTAATGCCACACCAATAATAAAATTCTATTCTAGTAATATACCGTAGTATAACAGTGTTCATGAAGTTATAAATTAATTATGGAACAGTTAAAATTCACATTTTTAATATTTTGGGAAACAGCATTGCATCTAGGACAATTGGCATTAAACCCGTGATTTTGGCCCAAATTTTTAATTATTTATCATTAATGGTTGTTGATTACCACCAGGGCAGATTCTTACATATAACACATGACCTTTAATGGATATCTCCGCTCTTATTAGTGACCCTTGGATGCTGTCCACTAACCAGGGAAAATGCCCTCTTAACATTGTTCCATTTCTGTAGAAAAAACGTATAGTTATTCTCACACTCACGAACTTTGTCAAGGTAATAATTTTCGTCTTCAATGCACTTCATAAGGTCTGCTTGCACCATGCATACATTGTCAAACTGTGCTGCTTCCGCTTTTGTGAGGCTGCGCGCGTCTTCCGCGTCACGTGACTCAAAAAGTCGGATGTCGACAATGCTGTCGTCTTCAAATGTTCTTATATTGTCATCAAAAAATATATGGTGGACGCTCCTATCGTATGGATCGATAATGTGAGTTTTTGCAGTTGCATGATTGTACGAATGGTCAAGCCAAAACTGAATGTCATCTCTGAACCCGGATATGCCGGTTGATTCGGTCAGCATTTCATAAATTGCCCTATCACCTACACAGGTTCGAGTCACCTTATTTGGATCAGAATCACTAAAAACTTTGAACACGGTAGGCTCGGTGACACTCCTTGTGACGGTTCCTACATTCTCGTTCACGTCCATATGAACTGGATTCGGATAACCCGGATGATTTCCCTTCAGTCCGTATTCTAAACTCTTAATAACGTTAGGTCCATCGAGACCGTAAGTTCTGAACACAATAGCAAAATCACGTTTGGTTCTCGCGAGATGGTTTATACATTTATACACTGCCGGTACTATATAGTTGTATTGCTGTCCGTCCTTGCCAGACATCGTCAGACAATCATGCTTGTCTTTAGTAAAACCGTGTTTCCACTTTAATTGTTCCATATGGGTCTTGAACTGCTTTGAGAATATTTCCCCTATTGAGTTCTGGGTGAAATCACCCGTCGCTAACCTTAGCTGGGTTCGCTCGCTTGTGGAATTTTTAACATATTTCTTTTCGAGATATTTGTAAAATGTAATTGTATCCGGAGCTGGTGGTGTTAAAGTCAGTTCGTCCGAGTACCACTGCCATTCTCCATCCGGGCCTTCCCGGCCCCATGTCACCCCTGTTAAGAAACTGTTCAGGGCCTGTTCCACAGACACATTAGTGACGGAGTCCGCCACCAGAACGGTATTCCGAATATCAAAATGCAACACTAGTTTTCTATTATGTTCCTTGGTCTTCTGTGTATTTACGTCGTTGCTATGTTTGTCCAATATTTCACTAACATGGTCATTTCCGTTTATTTCTTCCTCATCACTATTGGCACAATTATCCATTTTACTATTTTTACCATCTTCCCGTGTCTTCAGTCGCTTGGCAGAGTTCACATTTTTGACAAATCCATTCCGTTTAAGATATTCCCTGTACATTGTTATTATGACCGTGTGTCCATATAACTATTGCAATGACGATCTTTAAACGGGTAGAAACATGTGTGAATAGAAGTAGTCAGTAGATATTGATCCGTGTATACCTGATCAGGTAGTCCTATGTACGTATATGCGGCATTGTATCGGCAATGTTGTACTGGAATTCAATAAGCGAGAGGGCCGTTCGTTCTGTATTTATAGTCAATTCAGTTATCGACTAAAATGGGGGTGTATTCACGTTTTATAGGGGAAGTGGAAACGGACAAATAACTGTTAAATAGTTTAAACATATTTCATAGTCATATAAACACATATTACATTTGTGCATATAAATCATATACGGTTAATTGAATTATTCATGAATGCAAAAGATTGATATATATAATACAAATATATCTATTAACACACGACCTTCGCATGACGTACAGCTTTAATTAAATGCAATTTATTTATTTATCTTTTTATCTTTTTATCTGCCTGCCTGCCTGCCTGCCCGCCCGCCCGCCCGCCCGCCCGCCCGTCCGTCCGTCCGTCCGTCCGTCCGTCCGTCCGTCTGTCTGTCTGTCTGTCTGTCTGTTTATTTATATACAGCAGAACCTCGTTGGCTCGAACACGGATGGCTTGAACACAACACATAGATCGAGTCACTTACCTGGTCCGGGCTAAATTCCTATTTCAATGTATATACATGTACATGTGTGGTATGATGTTGAACAATACTTGGCTCGAACAATCTTAACTCGAACTATTTTGTCCTGTCCCGTTCGGTTCGAACCATCGAAGTTCTACTGTAATACAAAAAAAAAATAAACCGAATTTCACTGGTCCACACTGGACACATATACACGCATACATATATCTATTACCTTTTTTATATTCATCGTTACATATATAGAGTCTATATAAGTCTTTGGCTTGATATTCAACATTTTTTAGTTGGGTTTCTTTTCTTATGTTCTCCTCTATAAATATTAATGGTATATTATGTATTAAACGATGTATTAGCTTTTCTACTGTTTATTATGTTGTGTAATGTACTAGTTATTCATATCACATCATAGGAAACAGCTGAAAAGTATAATATAGTATTAAACTGGCGCATGTATGTTAGTTTTCCATTTTATGGGGTCGGAATATCACTGAATCATAAAGTATGAATACATATAGCGTCCTTCGCAAGTAAATAGCAACTTTCTCGCTTACACACAAGTAAATAGCAACTTTCTCGCTTACACACAGGTAAATAGCAACTTTCTCGCTTACACTTTTTTGACAGAGCTGGGCTCGAACCGACGGCCTTCACATGCTAAATACGTTATCTTGAAACGATGCAATTGATCAACTTTTTGAGGTTAATCATTTTCATAAAATGATATAATTTCCTCACGAACACCATGTACACAATTAATTAAGACATTAAATATACTGTACACGAGGGATACAAACGTATTGTTTTAACTTCAAGAAGTAATAACACTTGGGAAATGAGAAAATAAATTCCCCTGTGACACATGTTTGAATTCATGATATACGCTGAGATAAAGTGTCATGAAAAATGTATGTTTGCTACTATATGTAAGGGAGCGATCATTGGATCGCAGTTTGGCCAAATGTTTTAAAAATAGGCAAACTTACGTTTTGACTGTCACATGAGCTGTAATAAACATTTGGTTTAAGTATGTAACACATTTTAATTTCATTATAATTTGGTTCAGACCAGAGACATAAGTAATTAATCATTAGTTTAATTGTAATTATATAATTCAATTACATTTCGTTACACTTGAATACATGTTTGATCTCAATTTATTTTATATATCACCAAAATATGCAAAAGTAATCGTGATAATCATTTGTTTAAGTTAATATTTATATAAACTATCAATTATATATCCTAACTGTATGGCAGTTCGATATCAGTGAACTTAAATGAGCTATTTATATCAAAATTCGCATAATTAATTTGCAATATCCCGATGCATTTTGTAAATGTATAACGAGTGCGTGTGTTTTTTTGTATTTAACATCATTCTTATGTCATCAGAGGATATCAGGCGGTCTTTTAACTTCTGGAAGGTTAACCAGTTCTCGACCACCAGTAACTTATAACGTTTCCACTTGAATCAGCGGTGATAGATGAATAACAATGAGACGCTATGTGATATATAAATAATCATGAATAATGTGACCTAGTATTGATAATCTGGGATTGCCGGGGTCGGCTTGACTGCGTCAACTTTGCATAGATTTTATTATTCGTATATGTTTTATTTAAATCAAAGGACCCAATTGAAAAGAAACCTATGTAGCTATCGCAACAGACCTCCCCAACAAGGACCATACTATTAAATACCTTGTCATCGGGTATGACTTTAGTAAGGTTAAAAATAGAATACATATAATCTATATTATAATCTATATACTACATCTGAAGGAGTTTTAATATTGTACGGCTTGAATATTGTAATCAAGTGTGTATGTATCGATTTTATTATATTATGTTAACTGAACAAAATTGAATAGAATTGTTCACTTCTAATGCTAAGCACCATTTTAAATACATACAGCATATGTATAAATGGTAACTTGTTGTATTATTCATATAGAGCTTTTGGAACGAGCTGGGTTTTAGCCCACGACCGTAGCGTGAGAGATTAGACAGTGCCTTGACCACTCGGCCATGGAAAGCTTGTCTCTGTGTTCTGATTATGACTTTTTATACTCCTTTTTATGAGTAATTAGTAATGATAACTAATAATTAATTAATAAAATAAAAAATAGTAAAACTTACTTTTTGATGATCAAATAGTAAAAGTCGTATTATCCTTTCTATGTTAAGCATAACTGATGTTTAAGGCGAGCTCATACATTATTTTAACGTTTGAAGGACTGTTAGAATGTAGTTCAAGCCTTGCTGGCTATATTTGTTTAACAAAGACGGGAACTAGTGTTTGCAATACGACGACTTCATTGGAAATAAGCGTTCGGGCTTTATGGGCGATACAAGGTTATAACACTATTATGAAGAAGAAGAAGAATATTTTATTGATTTAAGCTATACATAGTTTCTCATCAAATTACAATGTTGTAATAACATGTAAATAATTAAACACATAACAAGTTGAGTAAATAGCATGCACACATTTTCATACACACACGCGCACGCACGCACGCAAGCACACACGCACGCATACATACATACACTCTCGCAACCCACCACACGTATTCGCTCTTACTATCGACATTTCAATACTCATATCTATTAGATATTGTATAATATACTCAAATTTTCTTTTACATAAAATAATTTTTTTGAGGATGAACACATTTATCAGTTATTTATTATGGAACGTTGTTTTACAAATGCTTCGGATATAAATTTGCTTAATTTAACAATTTCCGATTTATTTTTTGATTGAAGAAGATTAATAAACTTAAACATATTTGGTATACGGATTTAATGCTTATGAATATATTTGCATGTATATATTTGTATGTATGCGAAGTGTTGCATTGATTGAATACTTCTTTGAGATTATACACTCAATTTATTTAAGTTACCATAGTTTCTATAGTATATTTTATTGTGACTGATAATTAATCTTCTACATTAGATTCTGCCAAAACAATAATATTTGAATTGCATTCTCTGATTCTTTATATTTAATAATTTGCAATGCCTCATTTAATTTATACAGTATCGTTGATAGTTATAGCACTTAGAACAGAACAGAACAGAAAAGAACAGAAAAGAACAGAACAGAACTGAACAGAACAGAACAGAACAGAACATTTTCGTAATTTAGTACATTGTATAGACACAGTACCACCATTGGAAAAAGGAAGTGCTTCCGAGGGGTAGTCGCATAATGGCGGTTATAAATAATCCTTGTTTCTTCTTTTTTAAAAATGCATTTTGCTTATGGTAGGTCTAAAGCTATTTTTAATGACACTATTGAAAGCATTTTCATGTTTGAATTGTAAATTTAAAAAAAAAATAGGCTTGGAAATTGGGGTATGAATACATGATTTCTATGTGAATGACAAGCCTTCAAACATTAATCATTTACTATAGAATAAAGAACAAAAATCATTGGTTGGGTTATACCTATAACATATTTTGAAATAGGTCATTATGACCCATGATGAAACATTTGAGAAATAATATTATTACAATCATACATTAAATGACGAGTATAATTACTGACTTCAAACATAAATATTGGATTGTAACATTTATTTTATATGTCATCTTTATAGAACTACAAACTAGTGTTGTTCCGATTATCGCTGATAATCGAATGTTGGTCGAAACTGTTCGTATTGCCGACAATCGATAACCATTTAACCGTCGGCGACATTTTGTACGCCTGGGGCTTGTCAAATCTTGATCTGGGCATGTGCTTTTTTCAAAGTTACTTGCCCGTCGGGCTTGTCTTAAAAAATCGGACAAACTAGTTCACAACACATCTATATTTTATACGACACAGGTCAAACTGTTGTTATAGAATCAATAGAAACAATTGACCCCCGCGGTGTTTATTACATCACATGCCCGATATTGCGACTTAGGAAAACCTCTCATGCATATTCAATTATCTATTTTTATTCCTCTAATGTGATTGGTGGATAGCTTTGGATATAAATTAATCTATTTTTAATAACCGCTCTGATTGGATTGATATCTACAACCAAGGCACACGTTTCTTACCACGCACCTGAGCAAATATAGAAAATAAACGATGACATAATTCGCGGGTGTCCCTCAAATCCTCCATTATGACGAGTATAAAATTATATTCTTTGCCAGAAATGTTGACAATTTCTAAAATATGATTATGTTTTTGCAGATAATTCGCGACCAATCGCGTTATGTATAATGTCCACGTTAGGTTTTGGTAATTTTATAAATATTTCGTAGATTTACAATAATTGGAACTGTATGTATATAAATTTTCTTCTGTTAAAACGTGTAAGCGAGTTTACGGTAAAGAAAAATGTGGGTGGGGTATTATAGTAATAAACTTTTTTACTTTTTGGTTGCGTAGTTTCAGCGTATAATTTTCTTTGGCATGATTTAAATATAGTATGGAAACAACAATTAAGATCAATTATGTTTTGTTTTTTTTCATATTTGGAATATAATTGACTAGTTGCACTTTCTAGATATTGATATTCTAGATATTTGCACAGCCTGGGAAGTTGGGAACATTGAACTGTTTCACATTATGTGAACGGTGCATGTAATAGATATTTTTCAAATTTTACTTTTGAAAGTTAAATAATCGATAATCGATCAGTCCGTCCATTCGATAATGGATTATGCTTTTTGGGTTCAATTCCCAACACTACTACAAACACTGCACCGCTTTGGTATCTGTGTGCTTACATATTTATTTTACAAAGGATTAACTCATCAATTAATACTATAATGATCCAGGGAGTATATATTGCATTTTAACCGTGTTTACTCAAACAATTTTTTATCAATTGATTTACAATTGTTTTATATTAATGACTGTATAATTGTTTTTCAGTTTAAACGCTTTGGATTATGTAAAAAGACACGTTTCTTATAATATGTGTGTTTGCTGTAAGTTTGTGCTGAGCAAGTCAATAGTTTAAAACATACTTAGGTTGATATAATAATAACATCTAAAATATATAGGTCCTTATATAAATACATTCAAATAAAAAAATGATACTCGTCCTCTAGAACTCCGCACGTATTACATAATCTATCTTGGAAAGGTGTCCCAGGTCACTTCCATCTACTCATTCCTATCTTAAGTCCATATGAAGAAGCCCTTAGCATTGGAACTCTAAATTTGTGTACAGAAATGGTTGTACTTCGAAGGGAGAAAACTGTATATAACGTATTGATATGCTCGAGTCATTTAATCTTTCATTCCACGATCGGATAACGCCATCTCTAAATCTCATTTTAAGGTTTAATAAAAACACTTTAGTGTTTCCAACTCTTTGACCAAGCCATACACGGTGTTACATGTACTTTTAAATGCCGGGGAAAAAAACATAAAATAATAGTTCAGACATTTAAGGACTATGCGACAAACCAGTACTAAAGGACAATGAAGTTACGTGAACAAATAAAAATCAATTAGAAAATATATGAAGCGGATATGTCGTGCCTTCTGTTTAATGTCATTGAAAATTTCTCAGTTATTTAAGGTAAATGAAATCATTTCTAGAGAAAATTTTCTGCAATTACGAACACGAGGCACCACTTCTATATATAATAGAACCCAACTTCTATAGCGGTTAATTGAGGCTTAACATGAAAGGACTAGTCTATAGCGCCTTGGACCACTCAGTTGCAGAGGACCATTTTTATTGTTTAATCTAATATCATATAAAATTGCCTACTTTTAACAATAGTCTAATGATGCTGTCGGGCGATGATGATGAACACAGGCGTATTATATAAAGTCATATTTATAGTCCAGTTATTCTATTTTTTCTGAGTTATATGATAAATAAGAATCTTACATTCGTGCTCATTTAGCATGTATTTATTAAACTCGCTGGCAAAAATGATATGCAAGTTAGCCTCGCATAGTATATTTTCCCTAACTCGTTCTATAAATTCAATAATTATTAAACTCATGTAAGATCCTCTATATATATGACACGTGTTAGGGACATACACATTATAAATGTACCATAGGCACCAGGGGGTCTTCCGTGCCGAAGGGTCTCATGTGCCGTCTAAAGATCACTTACCTCCCACCGCTAAGATCGTAGGTTTGAGTCCCGCTCGTTCCAAAAACTTTATGTGAGAAAGTTTGCCAGTTATTTGCGGAAACGTCTATGGGACATACATATTATAAATGTACCATAGGAACCGGGGGTCTTCCGTGGCCGAGAAATATACTGTGCCGTCTCAAGATCACTTACCTCCCACCGCTTTGATCGTAGGTTCGAGTCCCGCTCGCTCAAAAAACTTTATGTGAGAAAGTTTGCCAATTTTTTGCTGATACTTCTCAGGGACATACAAATTATCAATGTACCATAGGCACCAGTGGGTCCTCCCTTGTCGAGTGGTCAGACTACTGTGCCGTCTCAAGATCACTTACCTCCCACCACTAAGGTCGTAGGTTCGAGTCCTGCTCGCTCCAAAAACTTAATGTGAGAGAGTTTGCCAGTTACTTGTGGAAGGACGGTGGTTTTATTAAGATTTGATATGAGATCTTCCTTCATCAATAAAGCTGGATATGCCATATATAACCTGAAATGTGTTGAAAATGGCGTTAACCCCATATAAAAAACACAAAACATACACACACACACAAACGACATAGGCACCGTGGTACTACGGTTCAAATTTTGTGCTTTGGTGATATTTCTAAGGTACACTATATGTATACGAGTCTGAAATTTAATATTCGTGAAAATGTTGTTGTTTATTTTTTCCAGCTAATTTCAAATGATGAATTTCTTTAACTTTCATTAATATGAAATATGGTTACAATACACAGAAAATTCTATAGGGACTTTTGGACATTTCGCAATTTTCAATTTACAAACACACGCGTTGTTAAACTCGATAAGACTGGAAAAAAACACCTTCATACTAAGAATCAGCATTGGCGGTTAGATAAAAACGCTACGGTGTCCCAATAGGACCATCGCGGCATATTTATTAAATTAAATAAAGTCGAAACAACGAAACTACGATAGTGAAAAGTCGAAACAACGATGCGAAAAGTTGAAAGTACAATGACGAAAAGTCGAAACAACGACGGTGAAAAGTCAAAACTATTATGGTGAAAAGTCGAAACAACGATGGTGAAACGTTGAAATTACAATGACGAAAAGTCGAAACAACGCTGGTGAAAAGTCAAAACTATGATGGTGAAAAGTCGAAACAACGATGGTGAAAAGTTAAAACTATGATGGTGGAAATTCGATACAACGAAACAAGGATAGTGAACAGTCGCAATTACGATGGTGAAAAGTCAAAATAATTTCGAGTTTTCACCATAGTAGTTTCGACTTTTCACCGTCGTAGTTTCGACTTTTCACCATTATACTTTTGTTGTTTCGACTTTTCTTCATCGTACTTTCGTTGTTTCGACTTGATTTAATTTTAAGAAATATGCCGCGATGGTTCCAACTGGACACCGTAAAACGGGGATTCATCAGTATTGGAGTTCAAATAAAATTAACGGAGCGTCACCAAAAAAACTTTGAACGTATTGAACTTTAAACAGTTTAATAGTATTTACTTGGCAAATATATATATATATACGATAAATATGATTCACTGACTTACTGTATATCGATGGCAAATACTTCACAAGTTATAGTAATGTACTTACATAAATATGGATGTTTCTGGATAACCCCTCACGAGAACGATATTTAGCTCCAAATAAAGAACGAATTTTCAAGATTTAGCTTTAAACATACGCTTTACTGTCTGTAGTGTATATTATTGATACGCATACATCAGTTTGAACAAAGCGCAGCGGTAGTGTAGTGGATACAAGAGGGTTGGCCGCCCACGCTAGAGGTTGATGGTTCAATCCCCAGCCAGCTCGACCCGATGTTATAAAAAAAACACTCAGTGCTGGTTTTACTCAGGAAGCAGACTCAAAAGCGAATTATAAAATTATAATCTTTACGCTTTCTTCGCAGTCGAGCTGAAATGAATTAATATTGACCAATTATAGACAGTTATGTCTGACTCAAATGTGATTTTAGTAAAAAAAAAAACAGTTCCGATAAAAACATAAAACATATATTGTTAGCAAATTATTTTTGAATCTTTGTAGTTGCAGCGAGGAAAATGTTCAATTTTTAGCGTACTAGTTTTACTAGTTCATGCATAGACTGAGGTCGTGGGTTCAATCCAAAATCGATCCAAAGACTTTATGTGAGAAAAGTTGCCCGTTAAGTAAGAGCGGTGGTTCTGCTCAGATTCATTTTGAGGCATTATTTTACCACAAAGTCTAGATGTCATATTCATATATTCCGTAGGCGACGCTAAACTACATCTCCTCAAGTTGTCTGAGTTGTCGCCAAGACGTACTTGTCTGTAATAGTTGTTATTGTATACATCTCAGTCTTTAAACGGTTATTCAAGCCTTTTTCAAGTCGTTTGTCTTTTGTTTTTACGGTGTCCGATTCGCATTGTTGCAGCGTGTTGTGAAATTCATAAATTAAGCTAACACATGAAAAAAACTAACTTCGTGTATTTATATACTTACATGTTGTTATGTTCAAGGGAGGAAGGGAGGAAGGTGTGAGGGAAATATATATATATATATATATATATATATATATATATATATATATATATATATATATATATATACAGAGAGAGAGAGAGAGAGAGAGAGAGAGAGAGAAAGATAGATAGAGGAAGGAAGGACAATGGGAGGGAGAGAGGGAGAGAAAAAGAGAAAGAAAAGGAGAGAGAATGCTTAGAAAAGAGGGACGGGAGGACAGAAGGAGGGATGAGGAGTTTGAAAGAGAAATACAGAGAGAGAGAGAGAGAGAGAGAGAGAGAGAGAGAGAGAGAGAGAGAGAGAGAGAGAGATATCATTTTCTAAATAAATATATTGACGCGAAATAAACAGAAACTAAAACTTCAAATCACAAGTTTATTTATTTAGCATGACTGATAATGAATAAAAATTGCTTCCCTCGTATTGGAGACTGGACGAGCACAAACCACTCTGTCCTGGCCCCGTCTATCAATGTATAGAAACTAATAGTTAATAAAATCATTGTTGCTTAGGAAGAAGTAAATACAGTGTATAAATAAATAATTAGTTAATTATACAAATCAAAAATACATGCGCACTTTAAAACTGAGCATCTAAATTAGGTACTAGTTTTAGATAGTACGAATGATATCAGCATGTATATTACACAGGCGCCCGGGTGGCAGTGGGTGGCCCCGGTATTCATGGGAAGGTCCAATTTACGCACCGGACGTTGGTAAAGCTAAGACTGAGCATGACATAAAAAGCAAACTGAGGTAAGACTTTTGTAGATAGAATTTATTCTTTTCTTATGTTCTCCTCTATAAATATTAATGGTATATTATGTATTAAACGATGTATTGGCTTTTGTACTGTTCATTATGTTGTGTTATGTACTAGTTCTTCATATCACATCATAGGAAACAGCTGAAAAGTCCATATTAGTATAATATTAACTTGGAGCATGTACATGTATGTTAGTTTTCAATTTTAAGGGGTCGGAATACTACTGAATCATAGAGTATGAATAGATATATCGTCCTTCGCAAGTAAATAGCAACTTTCTAGCTTACACCCAAGTAAATAGCAACTTTCTCGCTTACACGCAAGTAAATAGCAACTTTCTCGCTTACACGCAAGTAAATAGCATTTGCGAGAAAGTAAATAGCAACTTTCTCGCTTACACGCAAGTAAATAGCAACTTTCTCGCTTACACGCAAGTAAATAGCATTTGCGAGAAAGTAAATAGCAACTTTTCTCGCTCACATGCAAGTAAATAGCAACGTTCTCGCTTACACACAAGTAAATAGCAACTTTCTCGCTTACACGCAAGTAAATAGCAACTTTCTTGCTTACACGCAAGTAAATAGCATTTGCAAGAAAGTAAATAGCAACTTTCTCGCTTACACGCAAGTAAATAGCAACTTTCTCGCTTACACGCAAGTAAATAGCAACTTTCTCGCTTACACTTTCTTGACAGAGCTTGGCTCGAACCGACGGCCTTCGCATGTTAAATACGTTATCTTGAAACGATGCAATTGATCAACTTTATGAGGTTAATCATTTTAATGAAATGATATAATTTCCTGAAGAACACCATGTACACAATTAATTAAGACATTTTGAAGTGATTCGTGAAATATACTGATACGAAGTATACATATTGTTTAAACGTCAAGAAGAAATTACACTTGGGAAATGGGTAAATAAATCCCCTGTGACACATGTTTGAATTAATGATATACGCTGAGATAAAGTGTCATGAAAAATGTATGTTTACTACTATACTTAAAGAACGATCATTGGCCAAATGTTTTAAAAATAGGCAAGTTTACGTTTTGACTGTCGCATGAGCTGCGATAAACATTTGGTTTAAGTATGTAAAACATTTTAATTTCATTATCAAAAAAAGTTTGAATAAAATTTCGGGAATGTTCGTCACGGAAGTGACTTAGTCATAACAACGGACTTGGTATATAATGTTAAACATGACAATTTGGTAAAGACCAGAGACATTGGTAATTAATCACCAGTTTAATTGCAATCATATAATTCAATTACATTTCGTTACACTTGAATACATGTTTGATTTCAATATATCTTATATAAAATAGATTTAACGACTGAAATGAAGTGATTTTTAATTTAAAGGTAACAAATAAATCGATTTTTTTTTGTAATGAGGAAAACTAAAATTTAAATGAATTTGGAATATTTGGCAACTACTGTGTTATTCAGTGACACAATTGATAATAAATGGAACGTGTGTGTTTATGTAATTGTATGAGATTTATGTTTGAACGTCACATAAAATTACTGTTATATTGTACAATAATTGTTACTACGAGTTATGTTCACTAAAATATGCAAAAGTAATCGTGATAATCATTTGTTTAAGTTAATATGTATATAACCCATCAATTATATATCTTAACTGCATGGCAGTTCGATATCTGTGACCTTAAATGTGCTATTTATATCAAAATTAGCATAATTAATTTGCAATTTCCCGATGCATTTTGTAAATGTATAACAAGTGCGTGTTTTTTTTGTGTTTTTTTTTGTATATAGCGTCATTCTTATGTCATCAGAGGATATCAGGCGGTCATTGAACTACTGGAAGGTTAACCAGTTCTCGACCACCAGTAACGTATAACTTTTCCACTTGAATCAGCGGTGATAGAGGAATAACAATGAGACGCTATGTGATATATCAATGATCATGGATAATGTGACCTAGAGGGGCCCCTGGTATTGATAATCTGGGTCTACCTGGGTCGACTTGATTGAGTCAACTTTGCATAGATTTTGTTATTCAAAGTATTCGATATGTTTTATTTAAATCAAAGGACCCAGTTGGAAAGAAACCTATGTAGCTATCTCAACAGTCCTTCCCAACATGGACCATACTATTTAATACCTTGGTATCAGGTATGACTTTAGTAAGGTTAAAAAATAGAATACATATAATTTATATTATAATACATTTATGACATCTGAAGGAGTTTTAATATTGTACTGCTTGAATATTCTACTCAAGTGCGTATGTAACGATTTTATTATATGTAAACTGAACAAAATTGAATAGAATTGTTCACTTCTAATGTTGAACACCATTTTAACACATATAGCATATGTATATATGGCAACTTGTTGTATTATTCATATAGAGCTTTTGGACCGAGCAGGGCTTCAGCCCACGGTCGTAGCGTGAGAGATTAGAGAGACGGTGCCTTGACCACTCGGCCACGGAAAGCTTGTCTCTGTGTTCTGATTATGACTTTTTATACTCTTTTTTATGAGTAATTAGTAATGATAACTAATAATTAATTTATAAAATAAAAAATAGTAAAACTTACTTTTTGACGATCAAATAGTAAAAGTCGTATTATCCTTATATGTTAAGCATACTTGATGTTTAAGGCGAGCTCATACATTATTTTAACGTTTGAAGGACTGTTTCAAATGTAGTTCAAGCCTTGCTGGCTGTCGTATTAATTAAGAAATCACTATTTATGGTTAAACCTTTGATTTTTCTGACGCTGACGGTTTCATTTAATTTAATGTGCAGGATGTACTATATTTCGTGATATTCTTAACAGTCCAAGGTTCATAATTTCCTATCACGTTTATTTGCTTATAAATCAAATAAATATATTTTTCTAACAAAGACGGGAACTAGGGTTCGCAATACGACGACCTCATTGGAAATAAGCGTTCGGGCTTTATTGGCGATACAAGGTTATAACACTATTATGTATGCGAAGTGTTGCATTGATTGAATACTTCTTTGAGATTATACACTCAATTCATTTAAGTTACCATAGTTTCTATAGTATATTTTATTGTGACTGATAACTAATCTTTTACATTAGATTCTGCCAATACAATAATATTTGAATTGCATTCTCTGATTCTTTATATTTAATAATTTGCAATACCTCATTTAATTTATACAGTATCGTTGATAGTTATAGTACTTGGAACAGAACAGAACGGAACAGAGCAGAACAGAACAGAACAGAACGGAACAGAGCAGAACAGAACATAAAAGACATTTTTATGACGTAATTTAGTACATTATATAGACATAGTACCACCATTCGAAAAAGGAAGTGCTTCCGAGTGGTAGTCGCATAATGGCGGTTATAAATAATCCTTGTTTCTTCTTCTTTAAAAATGCATTTTGCTTATTTTAATGCTATTTTTAATGACAATATTGAAAGCATTGTCATGTTTGAATTGTAAATTTAGAAAAAAATATGCTTGGAAATTGGGGTATGATTACATGATTTCTATATGAATGACAAGCCCTCAAACATTCATTATTTACTATAGAATAAACAACAAAAATCATTGGTTGGGTTATACCTTTAACATATTTTGAAATAGGTCATTATGACCCGTGATGAAACATTTGAGAAATAATATTAATACAATCATACATTAATGACGGGTATAATTACTGAATACAAACATAAATATTGGATTGTAACATATATTGTATATGTCATGTTTGTAGTTCTACAAACACTGCGCCGCTTTGGTATCTGTGTGCTTACATATTTATTTTACGAAGGATTAACTCATCTATTAATACTACAATGATCCAGGAAGCATATATTGCATTTTAACCGTGTTTACTCAAACAATTTTCTTTCAATTGATTTACAATTGATTTATATTAATGACTATATAATTGTTTTCAGTTTAAACGCTTTGTATTATGTAAACAGACACGTTTTTTTATAATATGTGTGTTTGCTGTAAGTTTGTGCTGAACTATTCAATAGTTTAAAACATACTTGGGTTGATATAATAATAACATCTAAAATATATAGGTCCTTATATAAATACATATAAATACATTCAAATAAAAAATGATACTCGTCCTCTAGAACTCCGCACGTATTACATAATCTATCTTGGAAAGGTGTGCCAGGTCACTTCCATCTGCTCATTCCTATCATAAGTCCATATGAAGAAGCCCTTAGCATTGGAACTCTAAATTTGTGTACTTTGAAGGGAGAAAACTGTATATGACGTATTGATATGCTCGAGTCATTTAATCTTTCATTCCATGCCCGTAATCTCATTTTAAGGTTTAATAAAAACACTTTAGTGTTTCCAACTTATTGACTAAGCCATTCATGGTGTTACATGTACTTTTAAATTCCGGAAAAACCAATAATATTTCAGACATATAAGGACTCGTTCTATAAATTCAATAATTATTAAACTCGTGAAAGATCTTCTATATATATGACACGTCTTAGGGACATACACATTAGGCACCAGGTGGTCTTCCGTGGCCGAAGGGTCTCATGTGCCGTCCCAAGATCACTTACCTCCCACCGCTAAGATCGTAGGTTCGAGTCCCGCTCGTTCCAAAAACTTTATGTGAGAAATTTTGCCAGTTATTTGCGGAAACGTCTTAGGGACATACACATTATAAATGTACCATCGGCACCGGGGGTTTTCCAAGGCCGAGATATATACTGTGCCGTCTCAAGATCACTTACCTCCCACCGCTAAGGTCGTAGGTTCGAGTCCCGCTCGCTCCAAAAACGTAATGTGAGAGAGTTTGCCAGTTACTTGCGGAAGGACGGTGGTTTTATTTAGATTTGATATGATATATTCCTTCATCAATCAAGCTTGATATGCCATATATAACCTGAAATGTGTTGAAAATGGCGTTAACCCCATTTAAAAAACATAAAACATACACACACACAAAAACCGTGGTACTACGGTTCAAGTTTTGTGCTTTGGTGTTATTTTTAAGGTGAACTATATGTTCTGAATTTAATATTCGTGAAAATGTTGTTGTTTATTTTTTCCAGCTAATTTCAAATTGTGAATTTCTTTAACTTTCATTGATATGAAATATGGTTACAATACGCCGAAAATTCTTTAGGGACTTTTGGACATTTCGCAATTTTCAATTGATAAACACACGCGTTGTTTAACTAGATAAGAAAAAAACCTTCATATTAAGAATCAGCATTGGTGGTTAGATAAAAAAAAGTACGGTGTCCAAATAGGACCGTCGCGGCATTTTTATTAAAGTAAGTAAAGTCGAAACAACGAAACAACAATAGTGAAAAGTCGAAACAACGATGGTGAAAAGTCGAAACAACGATAGTGGAAAGTCGAAACAAGGATAGTGAAAAGTCGGAACAACGATAGTGAAAAGTCGAAACAACGATGGTGAAAAGTCGAAACTATGACGGTGAAAAGTCGAAACTACTATGGTGAAAATTTAAAAATTATTTCGACTTTTCACCATCGTAATTGCGACTGTTCACTATCCTTGTTTCGACTTTTCACCATCGTTGTATCGACTTTTCACTATCGTTGTTTCGAAACAACAAAAGTACACTGGTGAAAAGTCGAAACTACTATGGTGAAAACTCAAAATTATTTCGACTTTTCACCATCGTAATTGCGACTGTTCACTATCCTTGTTTCGACTTTTCACCAGTGTACTTTTGTTGTTTCGGCTTTTCATCATCGTACTTTTGTTGTTTCGACTTGATTTAATTTTAAGAAATATGCCGCGATGGCTCCAACTGGACACCGTAAAACGGGGATTCACCAGTATTGGCGTTTAAATAAAATTAACGGAGAGTCACTAGTAAAACTTTGAACGTATTGAACTTTGAACAGTTTAATAGTATTTACTTAGCAAATATATATACATACGAGAAATATGATTCACTGACTTAGTGTATATCGATGGCAAATACACCACAAATTATAGCAATGTACTTACATAAATATGAATGTTATCAAATTTGTCAACGAACTTCTGGATAACCCCTCACGAGTACGATATTTAGCTCCAAATAAAGAACGAATTTTCAAGGTTTAACATTAAACATACGCTTTACTGTCTGTAGTGTATATTTGTAGTTTCAGCGAGGAAAATGTTCAATTTTTAGCGAACTAGTTTGACTAGTTCATGCATAGACTGAGGTCATGGGTTCAATCCAAAATCGATCCCAAGACTTTATGTGAGAAAAATTGCCCGTTAAGGAAGGGCGGTGGTTCTGCTCAGATTCAATTTGAGGCATTATTTTTCCACAAAGTCTAGATGTCATATTAATATATTCCTTAAGTGACGCTAAACTACACCTCCTCAAGTTGTCTGAGTTGTCGCCAAGACCTACTTGTCTGTTATAGTTGTTATTGTATACATCTCCGTCTTTAAACGGTTATTAAAGCCTTTTTCAAATCGTTTGTTACTTGTTGTTACGGTATCCGACTCGCATTGTTGCGACGTGTTGTGAAATTCATAAATTAAGCAAACACATGAAAAAACAAACTTCGTATATTTATATACATACATGTTGTTATGTTCATTACAGGAGTATTTGTCTGTTTGAGAGAGAGAGGGGGGGGGGGGGGGGGGGAGGAAGGAGGGAGGTAGATATAGATAGAGGAAGGAGAGAGAGAGAGAGAGAGAGAGAGATAGAGAAGGGACAAAAGGAAGGGAGAGAGTGAGAGAGAAAGAGAAAGAAAAAGAGAGAATGCTTAGAGAAGAGGGACGGGATGACAGAAGGAGGGATGGGGAGTTAGAAAGAGAAATACAGAGAGAGAGAGGGGGGGGGGAGAAAGAGAACTACAAAGAGAGATATCATTTTTTTAAATAAATATATTGACGTGAAAGAAACAGAAACTAAAAGTTCAAATCACAAGTTTATTTATTTAGCATGACTGATAATGAATAAAAATTGCTTCCCTCATATCGGAGACTGGACGAGCACAAACCACTCTGTCCTGGCCCCGTCTATCAATGTATAAAATAAAATAGTTAATAAAATCATTGTTGCTCACGAAGAAATTAATACAGTGTTTATATAAATAAATAATAAATTAATTATACAAATCAAAAATACATGCGCACTTTGAAGTTGAGCATTTAAATTATTAATATTGCATTCTAATGCATAGGTACTAATGTTAGATAGTACGAATGATATCAACGTGTAAATATATATATATATATTACACAGGCGTCCGGGTGGCAGTGGGTGGCCCCGGTATTCTTGGGAAGGTCCAATATACGCACCGGACGTTGGTAAAGCTAAGACTGAGCATGACATAAAAAGCAAACTGAGGTTAGACTTTTGTAGATAGAATTTATTTGAAAATTTGAAGTTCAGTAAAGGGTCAATGACTGATTTTTAAAAATTAGTGACGGCAACTACCACCAATGACCATTCGAAGACACTGCTATGATTTCAAATGAATAAATAATATTCAGCAGTTGATATTTATCAGTATTCAGAACTAAGAGGCGATTGTACTTTTGCTTTATGTCTCTTTTCTCTAATATTCTTCCTCATCCACCTCATTGGCATCGTCTATGGAATCTACACCGACTTCTTCGTAATCCTTTTCTAATGCAGCCAAATCTTCGCGTGCTTCTGTGAACTCTCCCTCCTCCATACCTGTCCCAATATAAACAACAATCCATGCAATAAACCACAGATTTGGCGTCTGCTTATAATTACAACAAGTGATAATGATAATGATACTATAATAATACGATACGATAATGATACGATAATGATAAGTACGGCATGACATGGCATGGCATGGCATGGCATGGCATTGCATGGCATGGCATGGCATGGCATGGCATGACATGACACGACACGACACGACACGACACGACACGACACGACACGACACGACACGACACGACACGACACGACACGACACGACACGACACGACACGACACGACACGACACGACACGACACGGCTAGGCACGGCACGACATGACATGACATGACATGACATGACATGTAATGTTATGTCATGTAAATATAATGCAAATGTTAATATAATGTAATGTAAACACATACCTTCTCCGACATACCAATGCACGAACGCCCGTTTAGCGTACATCAGGTCAAACTTGTGGTCGAGTCTGGCCCACGCCTCGGCTATAGCGGTCGTGTTACTCAACATGCACACTGCCCTCTGAACTGTGGCCAGATCGCCACCTGTAACAACACATAAGACATATTATATGAATGGATGGCAGCTTAAGCAACTATATAGGACTTAGTCATAATCCCTTCATTGTGATGGTTACAATATTCCATCTTTATGAAAACATAATATGTAATATTGCAAAGTTTGTGTGAGAAGGATGCTTTAATGATATACTTTCGTGTAAAGATACTTTGTGATTAATTGGATATATGTACATTAAACAATATGTTGACTGAAGGACCGAATGTAAAGGGCGCTAAAAGTGCCAACTGTTGAGGGGGAAGATCAAGTGCGCAGCGTTTAATTGCTTGATAATCTTGGACGTGTCAAATAGTGGTGCTGTCAATAAATACGTGACACATATTGCTGATTTGTAAATTCCGCGAGACAAGTACATTTATTAAAAATTAGATGTCCTACCTTTTCAGCCAATAAATCGCTCAGATTTTTTTCAAAATAAAACATTCCATTTTACATAGAATGTCAGACCCTCGATAAATGTTGACCTACTTCCTCAGCCAATGAAATCGCTCCAGGAACGAGAAAGAAGATCAACATTTAAAGTCAAATGGAATTTTCTAATTCCATAAAACTTCTAAACTATACATGGTTCGTGAGCATTGCTTGTACTTGTAAAATAAACTAAAGTAAATTTGAACGCATGCATGCAAGTACGGGCACTTTAGTAAATTTGAACGCATGCATGCAAGTACGGGCACTTTAGTTTTAACACAAACCTGGAACACTGGTCGGTGGTTGATAATTTATTCCAACTTTGAATCCAGTCGGACACCAATCTACAAACTGGATGCTCCTCTTGGTTTTGATATTGGCGATAGCAGCGTTTACATCCTTAGGAACGACGTCGCCTCTATACAACATACAGCAGGCCATATACTTCCCTAGGCGTGGGTCGCACTTCACCATTTGATTGGCCGGTTCAAAGCACGCGTTTGTCACTTCCTGTACTGACATCTGCTCGTGGAAGGCCTTTTCCGCTGGAAAAATCACAACACAACATCGGTGAGAAACTACCACCTTTTATTAGCTTCCCTTTCACCACCGTACTCTTGCATGCTCTATACGTAGACATGAACGAATATTGCAATAAGCCGTCTTATGTCAATATATTCGCCGTAAGATCTAGTCAGGCGACGTGAGGTTGGAGAATAATTGTTTCTTTGGGTAATCTTTTTAAATAAAAAAAATTCTAACTTGTTGCAAACATTTATAGTTCGTCTGTATATGTCAATATGTCCGTATATCCGACGCAAACGTGTCTGGCTTTAATACCCACAATATGCAAAAAACACACACTATTTCGGCAGTGAAGACCGCATTACTGACCCGAGCGTTCTTGTGTGTGTGCTTCAATTAAAGGGATTATATTTGCATATAACCATCAATTCCCTGTCCTGGATACACATGCCCAGCATGAAGATACACTTATAACTAAGAGATATATGCATCTAAAGTGTCTAACTGCATAACATCTTTATTACAAACATTGGATTTCTGAAGCCACGTTTTTGTTTTTGTTTACATTCCCCCTTTTCAACGAACCGCTTTCGGGTTTCCAATCAATCATCGGATAACATCGTGAAGACTCGTTCCCGATTTTGTTTTCGAGGCTTTGTTCGGGAAGTTTACGGAGTTCAGTGTAAACATTGCGCAATACTTTATTGCGGGACGAGTTTAAAGTTTTGGCCGATATTCAATTAATTTTAATTTGATAACTTTCAAGTAAATAGAGTTTATACGTCAATACATAAGCATTACTTTGTACACACTGCATACAGGAAAAGTCTGGATTAACAGCGTGTTTGTGTTACTTGCCAATATACTCCCTTTAATACGATCATATAAATCAAGAGAAATGTGGTTCAACTATACTCACCTGAACAAATGGGTGCGTACGTTACCAATGGAAAGTGAATTCTGGGATACGGTACAAGATTCGTCTGGAACTCCGTCAAATCAACATTTAAGGCTCCGTCAAATCGAAGTGAGGCTGTGATTGACGACACGATCTGACCAATCAGGCGATTAAGATTTTTGTAAGATGGGTTGTCGATATCAAGATTTCTGCGACATATATCGTAAATGGCTTCGTTGTCAACCATGAAAGCACAGTCTGAATGTTCCAACGTCGTATGTGTCGTCAATATGGAGTTGTACGGCTCGACAACAGCAGTGGAGATCTGAAAACGTACACCATATTTGAATTCAAGTATTGATATATCTGTTCTACGCATATTTCTGTGTATTATTTTTACAATAACAATGTGTAAATATATACATTATTTGTATAAATGTGATCCTTGCATTGTATCTCTATATAACCATTGATATACCCAAATCGATGAAAATCGGCTTTCTTTTAAATGCTTTGTGTGACGGCACTTTTTGTCCACGTGACGTATTTGTGGACAATAGTTTTCATTGTATTAAATCTTCTGCGGACAAAAGGCGCCATGTGGACAAAAGTCCAATAAATTTTCAAGCGGACAAAAAGCACATGCACACTCTGAAGATTATTATTTGCACGTCCAACGATTTCGTTATTTTTTGTCTTCCCTCCATAAATTAGGTTAACAGTTATTTTATTAAGTTTATCTCGGTTTAAAATCTGACAATAACCATTATTTATTGAACACTTCACATGTTGTAATTCTTAGATAATAGTGTTACTACAACGTTTAGTTTCTTAGCAGTGTTAGTGCCATTTTGTATTCCTTATCAATATACAAATGTATAATTAAACACCGTGTTTGGTTTACTGAATAGTAAAAATGTGCTAGTCCAATAATTATAATCAGAAAATGAATACGATTTGCTCAATTTGTATTTATAATAACATATTTTTTAACCTTTTACTTCATATAGACAGCTTTGGACACCTCTAATATAGACGCCTTTGGACACTTAATATTGAAGGCTTTAGATTTTTTTGGTGAATTATGTTTATATTAACTGACAGAGTGGAAAACAGTGCAGGAAGTGTTCAGATTGCTCGTTACGAGCAATCCGAACTCTTCCTACACTGTTTTCAAAGGCCTTCTGTGATTGGTGCGGGAAAATGCGTATCTATAAAGTAAAGGGTTAAAAAGAATATTATGGTACTAGAAGACCGATTGTTCTCATTATTAAAAACGCTACCGTATACCTGTGGTGCAGGGTACACTGCAAACTCGAGCTTCGACTTCTTGCCGTAATCCACCGACAACCTTTCCATCAGCAGTGACGAGAACCCGCTGCCGGTACCTCCCCCAAAACTGTGGAACACGAGAAACCCTTGTAGGCCAGCACAATGATCCGCCTTGGAAATAGAACAAATGATACACAAAATGTGGGCATTTTGTATTCCGCACAATTATTCAGCGGTTGCCGATGTGCTTCTCCGTCGTTAAGAGTCAATCTAAGATACAGTCAAACCTGTGTAAGCGGTCACCTCTATTGATTAGCCACCTGTCTTAAGCAACCATAGTTTCTATTTCTCATGTGTATGCTTTCAGAGTAAATTGACCTGTATTAAGCAACGTACTGTCTTAAAGGGCCATTTTTGCTCTTTCTCTTGACTGACGGCTTAAGACAGGTTTGACAGTATACCGTAAGCCAAATTAATACGTGAGTAGATATTCATTTATTTTTTAAAAAAAACAAAAGTTTGCCTAATAAGTCATCCAACTGCTATTAAGATATGTGCTCCTCAATAAAAATACCAACAGGGGACGCTGAAAGGGCACGACCATTTAAACAAAATAAACATAATTAATAGACTATATAGCACACATGTAGTCAAAAAAATATATATATATAGTACACGCATACGGAAGAAGTGAAGACATATGGTTCACCGCTATGGAACGGTCAGTTGCAAAAATCGCCACCGGTGTACATGAACCTGCTTAACGATTGCACTCCATCTTGCTCTTCCCCCGTCGTCAAATGATAAAACGGGACAAACTATTTTCTTAGAAGTACGACAGCATACACAGAAACAAAACACAGAAATACTCAGATAAATATTTATATAAATAAAAAAGATATACAAGAAGAAGTTGAATATGTGAGCGATATACATAAAAATGATGTCCAAAATTATAAGCGGTCCTTTTGTTAAGATCTAACTGAACTACAATTGCCAAACAATCATCGCGCAGCCCGTTGTAATGTCTATGTCACGGGACTGGCATTCTTACCATTTTCCTAATTTTATCGAGAACGAGGTCGACAATCTCCTTGCCGACAGTATAGTGACCACGTGCGTAGTTGTTTGCAGCGTCTTCCTTACCACTGATCAGCTGATCAGGGTGAAACAGCTGTTTGAAATCACCGGTACGAACCTCATCTGAAAACATCAACGCAATATAAAACCAAATACCTGAACACATTTACCATTAAATTTGTATTAAATAACATAGTAATAATAGAAATCACTAGCCTTTGTTTCCTTCGTATGGACACAAAATAATAATTATTTACGAAATTTACAAATTACAAAAGATTTATTGATTGATTGATTGATTGATTGATTGATTGAATATTTAGCGTTATTTTTATGCCATCCAGGCCTAACATACGGTCAAGATCAGTTAACCTGACAACTGTTTCCTGGGATCCTGGAAGGTTGACCAGTACTCGAACACACCCCATCTCCGCAAGTAACTGATAACTTTCTCACTTGAATCAGCGGCGAGAGACGAATGATAATGAAACGCAATGTCGTGTAGCAAACATCACGGATATTGTGGCCGAATGGGAATTCGAACTCACGACCCCTGGATTGACAGTTAGACGCGGTAACGACTGAGCTAATCGGGCCCGGCAAAAGAAAAAATAAATAGTACAACAAGATACGAAGCAGTCATAGAACTTATGATAATTAATATTCTTCGTTTTCTTCGTGTTGGTACAAAGAAACAAGTATTCGCGCTATTTACAAATTACAAAAGAAGAAAAAAAATAGTGCAATAGGAGAAGTAGCATTTCAAGGCTGCAACCACAACAACAGCTTTGACTAGATTAATTCATGAAATACTACTAATAAGTGCAATATGAGTATAATCAAACTTGCGTAAGCGGTCACCTCTATTAAGCAGCCACCTGTCTTATGCAGCCACATTTTCTATTACCCATTTCTATGCTTTCTGAGTAAATTAATATATATTAAGCAACAACCTGTCTTAAAATGCCACTTTTGCTCATTCCTTGACTGGCTGTTTAAGACAGGTTTTACTGTACATGCATACAGTTTACAGAGGGGTCACCGTCTGTGGACGATCAGTAGCAAAACTGCCACAGGGGAGCTTAAACCTGGTTTACAGGTGAAACCAGTCTCGGTCTTCCCCCGTCGTCATATTATAAAACGACAGAGTGTAAATAAAAGTACTTCCCATTCACAAATACAACAGCATTTCTATGTACATGGGTAAAACACAAATATTCTCGAATATATATATAAGGGTAAGTACATGTATAAAGAAATGATATGTAAGTGTAGTAGATGGCTGTATAGTTCTTCAACATAAGCCGTAATGATTTGATGCTTGAAGGTCTGTACGTCTGATGGGTGAGGTATAGGGAATTTTTTTTGATAATAAGGTCGTATTGTGTACAGGCCCTAATTTATTGTAGCTTTCAGATAACTATACTATATAGTAAATATATTCACCATTATTTAATATATATAGCCATCCAAAATATATAGTAAGATAGGTCCTGTGGTATTGTGCATGTGCAAACTATTCAAGTTGACTTCGCCACCAGACAACTATATCGCGGCATTTGGGTCTAAATCTACAAACTCTGTTTAGACTATTAAGATGCAATGCTTCACTGGCAACTTACCGACAACACTTGGCTCTAAATCCACATAAACAGCACGTGGTACGTGTTTTCCCGCGCTTGTTTCACTGAAAAACGTATTATATGATTCGTCGTCTGTGAGTGTCTTTCCGCCAATCAAAAGTCCGTTTGGATGAATCCCATGTTCCAGACAGTAAAGCTCCCAGCATGCATTTCCCATCTGGACCCCGGCCTGACCCACGTGTACGGATATACATTCACGCTGGAACGATATACACAAATATGTTGCGAATATAAAGATTCTGATAACTATATAATAATAAAATGATTTCTTTTTTTTTTAAAAAATAGTTTCATATCCATTTTACACTGTATATGTGAGACTCTCCCTGTGGTTTTGGAAATCTGGGGAACGTGGCCAATTATTTTCAAAGATCTTGGGAACATTGGCCATTACTTTCAGGGATTCAGGGATCAAAGTCCCTATTTTAGAAATCTGGGGCAGAACTATGGCAAATACTTTTGCGGATCTGGAGAACAATGGCCATTACTTTAAGAGATCCAGCGAAGAGGGACCCCTTGGAAGGCCTCATATTTAGCCTAACATATTTCACCTTTGGTATTCGTGACCTTATCATAAAATGGTATCATTATTTCTATTTGATTTCCATACACACATTCATACGTCATTTCGTTTGCTTACAAGTTTAATAAGAACATTAAAACCATTTAATATTCAAAGGGCTATTGATGAAAACGAGGGGAACATTTTCACCGGTGTATTATGTGTACAGGGACGGGTTCATTAAACAGCTCAACTAAAAAAATCTCAATATCTTTAAATGAATACTTTAACTCATTAAATACTGATATAGATTGAAGTGAACACAACTCTCAACACAGTTGCGAAGGATAACATGCAAAATGCTCAGTGTGAATGAAGATACAGTTTTTTTTCAAAATTTTGATTTGAGGAAAATCTCAAGTTGAGACGTATAGTGAATCAGGGGTATTTCTTGAGATCGTGTACATTCTAACAGCTGGGTATTCACGTAAAATTAGACATAATTATTCAGATGACATCATAAACAAAAAAAAATGCATTGAGGAAAATGTTAAGTAGCTACCAGGGGCGTAGCCTGGCTGAAAACGATGTGTAGGCCCAGTTGTAGAGAGGCCCCGGAAGCATGTTTCTTATCATTTTAGGGGCCTGGTTATCCTCAATATGATTCTTTATTTCACTGTTTTATATCTAAATAAATTGATAATAAACGTAATGTTTTAAGGATAGTTCACTTTGATAAAGGGGGAAACGAAATAGCTTTCTGTCTCATGGTTTCAAGTGGGTACTATTTTCACACACACCAGGTGTTACAATGTTTACAGTAAGGGTCCGATTTTTATTGTTTTGGTCATTTTTATTTTTTCGGGTCTAAATCAAGTGTAGACACGTTCCTACAGTGGCTTTAGGAAGCTGTGCACCTGGCTATTACCGTCGATTAGCTATGAGCTATAGACATATATAAATATTTTAATATTTAAAAAGGTTGTTTTTTTTCGAATATTTCACCTCTTTTTAGATAAGATACATTTAATGTAGTACTAATAATAGTATCATACATCAATTTTATACAAGTTAAACTACTGGATAGTAATATAGGTTTGTAAAACACGCACACGCACGATTACATGGAAAAATGAACGGAACTTCCATGAAAAATGCTTAGAATTCCACCAGTTAGAACGTAAAGTTGAAAGTACTGAAAACTGAAATGGAACGGATTTCGTTTGGTTTCTATTTTTTCTCATCACCGAGGCGGCCTTCCCGGGGAGTCTCTGTTTCCTAGATCTCTTAAAATAATGGTCATTGTCCCCCAGATCTCCAAAAGTATTTGCCATTGTTCCCCAAAAGTATTTCCTCAGATCTCTAATATTAGGAATTTGATCCCTGATCCCTGAAAGTAATAGCCAATGTTCCCCAGATCTCTAAAAAATAATTTGCCATGTTCCCCAGATTTCTAAAAATAATTTGCCATGTTCCCCAGATTTCTAAACACATAGGAGGACCTCATCATTGATAAGTATCATTACCTATCATACAAACAGAGAAAAAAAAGACGCAAAAGTAAAGCATACGAATGATGCATTTAACAAGCCAGTGTGATGTAGCTCTGTGTGAATAGGTCATCATTATAAATGAAACAAACACAAACATTTCATTGTTTAACATTTGTATTTGTGTGTTGAAGGAAATGTGCATTATGGGAAATGAGTTTTACCATAATATAGAGATAAACGTAACATAATGTTGGCGGTTGGTCCTATTACTGTCATCAGTCGTTGCGTCAAAGAAAGTAACGGAATTATTATCACATATGTCGAAGCCATTACGTAAATATGTTCCAAAATTCTGATGTTGTTTTCAGCAGACGATACTGCAGACGATCCCAAGCAATCGTGGATGTAAAAGTATAATGACGTACAAAGATAATTATCTCCCTCAGAAATGTAGAAATCCTTCCTAACAACCACAAGACATCTGGCAGAATCAAGCAGACGAAACATTATATTCGCAATTTTCATAGCGTTAACAAATTACGTCTGCAAGCGTATTTTCGTCTGTAAAACGCTAATTTGGATTATCAACCCCGCAGGTAAAAGCAATAATTTCTGGAGATACTAGTATAAAAAACCTGATAGCATTTATTTATGTTATATTGTGTTTTTTTCCAATGAAACTAAAAAATAGAAAGAAAAAAACTGGAGACAAATAAAGACAACAGACGTGTGAGAACAGACATTTACCATTAGCTGAATGAAATTTTGAACACTTACTGAAAACCTTGAAGTTTAAGATGGTTGCAAACAAATGAAGATATGGGAAATTGGAAATGAAGATAGATTGTTTCAGGAAATGAGTACGACGTTACAATCACCATGAGCTATTTCAATATTTCTTGCTCTCTGTTGGAGATCGAGGGGGGGGGTGGGGGGGGGGGGGGTGGCAAAAACGCAGTAAAAAACAACAGATTTATTAAACTGAAAGTAAAAACAAAGAAAAGACAACATGCCATAGATTGAGATCATGTTAGGTAACGCAGATGCCTTTTATGTGATTACACGTGTCACTCGGACTTCACGATAATTAACAGTGAAATATATTGTCCTGGTCTCTCGCAATACTATAGCCGAGAGTACACACACATATACAACTATATATATATTGTCCTGGTCTCTCGCAATACTATAGCCGAGAGTACACACACATATACAACTATACAGCTGTATATGATTATAATGCGTGCATGTTCCAAATGTATTAAGCACACGTATTGTCGACTCTGGAGATTCACCGAACGTGCACGCATGATGGGTTGATTAACGTAGCATATGTTTTTTTCACAGACCACGTGCATTACATCATAACTAAAACAGATACATGCATATCTGCATGCAAAATGGTACATTGTGGAACATAAATTAGAAAAACATTTACAAATAGTTCTAGTTTTCTGTGCTTGTTCAATAGGTGTATTCTATCACCAGGCATCATTTGAGAAAATTAAGGGGCCAATAAATTTAAGTTTATTCGGCAGACAGCGAAATAGAATTTCATTCGGAATATTTAGATTTTTACCTGAAATAAGTGTCAGAGGTATTACAACAGAAACCGAAAATACTATGCATTTTTTTGGTTAAATAATGATTCATAAAAGTAGCGGTGCCTATCCCTGGAACATCGCCTTGTTGCATTTTAGCCCCACTTAATAAACTTGGTAAAGAAATACATTAATTAATCTAGTATTATCTATTTCTTTGCCTGTGCATAATGGACAATAGCATACTTTTAAATACTGAAAAGTTTACGCGTCAGTTTCGAGTAAATACTCTGAGTATTTAACAAGAAAACTCATATTGGTACGGCGTGTGTGCTTTTGTACTTTGATTTAACTTAGGGTGGGGAACGAGACTGACTTGCGTTTACCATTATAGTGTCCATTTGTGTACGTGAACATTTTCTAGATAAGCAGCTATAGGAACACCTGAACACAGTTCCAGTCAGCTAACCAACTAGGCTTGTTGCTGCATCGATGTGAACATTTGATCTATGATGAACATATCTTAGACAAATATCTGGAATCGCGAGGAATCTGAAGCTAATGTCTCCAGTACAAGTGTATTATGAACAGACTCGCTTGTTTCGAAGAAATGTTTGGAACACATGTTGTTTTGACATAGACAGAGATCAACAATTACGTGCCAAATATTTGTGTTCGTATTGTTTACCATAAACACTTTGAACCTTGCATTGCTAAACATGATTGAACCTCGTATTGTTAAACATAAACACTTTGATTCTCGCATTGTTAAACATAATACGATTGAACCTCGCATTGTTAAATATAATATGTTTTGAACCTCGCATTGTTAAACATAAAGTGCTTTGAACATCGCACTGTTAAACATAATATGCTTTGAACCTCGCATTGTTAAACAAAATATGCTTTGAACCTCGATTGTTAAACATAATATGCGTTGAACCTCGCATTGTTAAACATAATATGCTTTGAAACTCGCAATGTTAAACATAATATGCGTTGAACCTCGCATTGTTAAACATAATATGTTTTGAACCTCTAATTGTTAAACATAAAGTGTTTTGAACCTCGCACTGTTAAACATAATATGCTTTGAACCGTACACTGTTAAACACAATATGCGTTGAACCACGCATTGTTTAACATAATATGCTTTGTACTACGCATTGTTAAACATAACATGCGTTGAACCTCGCATTGTTAAATATAATATGTTTTGAACCTCGCATGTTAAATATAATATGTTTTGAACCGAGCATTGTTAAATATAATATGCCTTGAACCTCGCAATGTTTAACATAACATGTGTTGAACCTCGCAATGTTTAACATAACATGCTTTGAACCACGCATTGTTAAACATAACATGCTTTGAACCTTGCATTGTTAAACATAACATGTGTTGAACCTCGCAATGTTTAACATAGCATGCGTTGAACCTCGCATTGTTAAACATAACATGCGTTGAACCTTGCATTGTTAAACATAATATGCGTTGAACCACGCATTGTTTAACATAACATGCGTTGAACCTCGCATTGTTAAACATAACATGCGTTGAACCACGCATTGTTAAACATAATATGCATTGAACTACGCATTGTTAAACATAATATGCTATGAACCACGCATTGTTGAACATAAAATGCTTTGAACCTCGATTGTTAAACATAATATGCGTTGAACCTCGCATTGTTAAACATAATATGTGTTGAACCTCGAATTGTTAAACATTATATGCTATGAACCACGCATTGTTAAACATAATATGCATTGAACCTCGCATTGTTAAACATAATATGCGTTGAACCTCGAATTGTTAAACATAATATGCATTGAACCTCGAATTGTTAAACATTATATGCTATGAACCACGCATTGTTAAACATAATATGCATTGAACCTCGATTGTTAAACATAATATGCTTTGAACCTCGCATTGTTAAACATAATATGCGTTGAACCTCGCATTGTTAAACATAATATGCGTTGAACCTCGAATTGTTAAACATAATATGCTATAAACCACGCATTGTTAAACATAATATGCATTGAACCTCGCATTGTTAAACATAATATGCTATGAACCACGCATTGTTAAACATAATATGCGTTGAACCTCGCATTGTTTAACAAAGCATGCGTTGAACCTCCAATTGTTAAACACAATATGTTCTGAACCACGTATTGTTAAACATAATATGCGTTGAACCTCGCATTGTTAAACACTATATGCTATGAACCACGCATTGTTAAACATAACATGCGTTGAACCTCGCATTGTTTAACATAGCATGCGTTGAACCTCGCATTGTTAAACATAATATGCTATGAACCACGCATTGTTAAACATAACATGCGTTGAACTTCGCATTATTTAACAGAACATGCTTTGAACCTCGCATTGTTAACATAAAGTGTTTGGAACCTCGCATTGTTAAACATAATATACGTTGAACCGCGCATTGTTAAACATAAAGTGCTTTGAACCTCGCAATGTTAAACATAAGTGTTTTGAACATCGCATTGTTAAACATAATACACGTTGAACCACGCATTGTTAAACATAATATGCTTTGAACCACGCATTGTTAAACATAACATGCGTTGAACCTCGGATTGTTAAACATAACATGCGTTGAACCACGCATTGTTAAACATAATATGCGTTGAACTACGCATTGTTAAACATATTATGCGTTGAACCACGCATTGTTAAACATAATATGCTATGAACCACGCATTGTTAAACATAAAATGCTTTGAACCTCGATTGTTAAACATAATATGCGTTGAACCTCGCATTGTTTAACATAATATGCGTTGTACTACGCATTGTTAAACATAATATGCTATGAACCACGCATTGTTCAACATAATATGCTTTGAACCACGCATTGTTAAACATAAAATGCTTGAAATAGTGTTCATCTGATATTCAAAGTGTTAATACTCTTTGGGAACATTGAAATTGTAAAATGAAGTTGACGCAATTACTTAAACTACATCTACAACTACTACTACTACTACTACTACTATTACTACTACTACTACTACTATTACTACTACTACTACTACTACTACTACCACTACTACTACTACTACTACTACTACTACTACTACTACTACTACTACTACTACTTCTACTACCACTACTACTCCTACTACTACTACTACTATTACTACCACCACCACCACCACTACTACTACTACTACTACTACTATTAATAATAATAATAATAATAATAATAATAATAATAATAATGATAATAATAATACTGATAATAATAATATCACAAATAATGATAAAGTCTAAAATAGAACGAGAGAGCATTTCAATTTTCAAAGAGATGCACAGAATTAACTTCAAAGCGTTTCCGTTTTAGCATTTACGTGTTGCATTACGCACTACGCAAACTGCGAAACTTTACAACTTTTATAGATTTGATGCCAGCGACGTAAGAAGTTTTATACCCTATAATTTAATACTAAGATAAGGCGAAGCTGAAAGTTATTAATGCGTTTTCAATTATGAGCTAATTAAAGTTTACAGTTTGCATACCTGACGATACTACAATTTACGTACCTGACGGCTGTGAGCGCCGAGACGCCGCACATACCTCGTGCCGGGGTATTATATACTCGCACTGGGAAACTGTCTGACGACTGCTTCGTTGCTTTGCAATATTCAGTAAAATAACAAACTTTGATTTGACGTTCTTTAGGTATATAATTGCCTTTTTATTGTTTGTTTTAAGAGTTTTATCGTAAAATGTGCCAATTATGTTATTTTGCGTATTAAAACTAAGAACGCTACGAAATATACTTCCTTTAGGCGTTACACTGTCCAAATCTTTCGTTGCCGCAAACATTTTTCAGAAGTATATTTTAAATGGTTCCAAACAAAAACTGTTCTATGTACTCGGACCGTTTTTTTACCTGAATTTATTAAAGTATTAATTCTCGTATTTTTGCAGTTGTATAAAATAAATGGGTATGTGTTGTTTTTTGTTTTACATACAATAACGTTTTATATACATTTACTTTACAACGATTGTGAAACAATTTTTATTGCAACTTAGACAAAACACGTTCAAAGTCTGACTGTGTAAAACCGGTACTATGCATATGAGGATAAAGATGATTGCTCTAGGACTCCAACAAACACGAACTCATCACCCTCCAGTCTCGGCTGCTATGCTTTACCACTAAACCACGTGCTCCACAAAGTATGTGTACACTTTGTTGGAGCAGATAGAGCGTACCAATACAGTGTTCTTCCCAGTGGGCGTTTTACAACTAGTATTTAATGAGCTAATTTTTACTATTTCTGGTTTCAGCAATGCATATTGAGAGTACTGCAAACGGCCTTAAGTAATGGTCAAAGAAAACGGACCATTGAAAAAAATGATAATATTGAATTGCCAATGTATACGATGATCGCTCCCGATGCTTATAAGAACTTATCAGGAAATTGAATTTCAATCAGCAAATATTTGCGTCTTTTTTATGCGAATTACCGTATGCTGGTTCTCCCACAAGGGAAACGCCAGGAACCGCACAATGTTGTTTTTTATATGTAATATGGTACTATCACCGGCAGTTGTTAACACAACTATCATCTCATGAATGGTTTGCCTGAGCGATAAGGTCCCCCGACTGAAATATGGGGAATTGACAATCGCTGCTAACGACTGCAGAGCATGAGAAACCATGTGCTCTGATCGAGAAAGTACACACTGGCATTAAAAATCGCATATTCTATCCCTTTAGACCGATTATTTGCAATTAGTTGTGTATTTCTGTACATATACAATACTTTCATAAAAAAATGTTAATTAAATTACATTGTATATGTTTTTATAGTAATTTAAAAAAAGCGTATACAATATATTTTTATATCTAATTTTGTATAAATATAAATATATAGAATAATGTAAAATAAATACAAGAACTTACCATATTTAATTTTTCTTTCCCTTTTTTTGTTTATTTAAAAAAGTAGTTCCGGTAAAACCCAACAGCTGATCCAACGATCGGTTTATTTCCCCCGTATGTTGTAGAGGTGTGCTATGGGCCTCGTACAAACTGGTAGTGAAGGCACCAGATGCTCAGCACTTCAGAGATTTTTATTTTGTAGAGATTCATCACTTTCACTATCTTCGTCTGCTCGATCGGCCAAGGTAAAGTAAAACCTGGTTTCCTCCGGTAACACCACCATCAATTAACAATAACTTGAAGGCTCCGGTAACAACACTATCAATTAACAAAGACTATTAGACTCCGGTAATACCACCATCAATTAACAAGAACTTGAAGGCTCCGGTAACAACACTATCAATTAACAAAGACTATTAGACTCCGGTAACACCACCATCAATTAACAAGAACTTGGAAGCTCCGGTAACACCACTATAAATTAACAAAGACTTTGAGGCTCCGGTAACACCACCATCAATTAACAAGGACTTGGATGCTCCGGTAACACCACCATCAATTAACAAGGACTTGGATGCTCCGGTAACACCACCATCAATTAACAAGGACTTTGATGCTCCGGTAACACCACCATCAATGAACAAAGACTTTGATGCTCCGGTAACACCACCATCAATTAACAAGGACTTGGATGCTCCGGTAACACCACCATCCATTAACAAGGACTCGGAGACGAATCTGCGACCCCAGGTCTTCCTCGAAAGTATGAACATTACGAGTGTGTTGTTTTTGAAGCTGTTTTGCATCTCGTCGTTATTTTTTATATTACAGTTAACGTGTTTCTGGGAGTAACCCGCTTTTACAGAAGGTTACCCTATACTGTATACTATTGTTAGTTTAACCGGCGAAAGAGGCTGTCAAAAAAATATGACGGAACTAGATATGTACATACATGGATAGAAACTTGCGAGATCACAGATACCTCATTTTATGGTTGTCTGATCATTTTACTTTTTGAACTACCTGCAGTATGGCAAATAATGCGGCATATTGCACATCTCTAAGGAGCCTTTTTAAGATTTTTTTTATTTTGCGTCTCTCGGGATATATTCAAATAATAAAAACGCTGTCCATCCACGCCTCATTTAATCAGGCTATATGACATAATGCTCCCCTGCTTCGTATATATGTTCCCGCGTAGCGAAAGGTAAATGTGGTTGCCAAAAATACTCGGTTTATGGAACTTTGAAAGGGCAGTGTTATTACAGGGTATCTATAATAATTTATTATCATTATTACATAGACCCCTGGTATACAGACGTATTTATATATTTACAAGCAATTTATCTAAAGCGATTGATGTAAAACCAGGCACTCCTGAACAAATATTATGTCAGACAAACCTAAACAATGTCACTCCGAAAATGCAGTTGTCATGACAACCCTCTTTTCCGTACATAGTTCAGTACACCGTAGCCGGTTTGTGAAGGAAAGCAGTACAAAACCAGTAACCAAAGATAAAATAGGCTTGGCCTTTAGGAGCATTACTCATTCATTCTGCGCTTACAGAATTGGGAGATTCAATATTGTGATGCATGTTTCATACTTGTGTATCATGCATTATGCGTTTTGAAATGCATTTATATGATGAGGTAACGGTACACCACCACATGGGCGCACGTAACATGTATAAATCATAATCTACGGAGATCTGCATTCACCAAATAACTCGGTTATGGAAAGTTCCAAAACAGCACAGCTTAACGTCACTTTGCCCGGGGGTGTGGGGATATGCCAACTGCACACATTTTGGAAAAGATTCAAACAAAAGATGGAGGTTATTTAAAAACATTTCTGCTTAAACTCATTTATTTGATTTATTTTAAATCAGTTGTGAAACAGGTTCTTACAACTTCTGAAAGTTCTGGGGTCGTATACACCAACCATTCTTGAGAATATTCTTATATTTTAGCTTGGAAATCCAATGTTCAACCTTAGATATCTAGTTTACCATGACAGATGAAGTAATTGTGAGAGTCTGACTCTATAGGTGTCGTTACATGCTTGCAAAGTTTTGTCTAAAAACGATCTCTTAGTGTGTATTTCAAACTTCATTCTTGAATTCAAGTCTAAGAATATTCTTAAGAATGATTGATGAATACAAGGCAGAACAAACATAGTGGTATGCAGATAAAGTGATTATCAGGGACATCACACATGGTCGTGGCGATCGATCGAACATATCGGTCTTAGTGCTGGTGTTAGGGTTTATCATAAAATAAATAGAGTGAACAAGTTCCCGGAATTTTGTACAAGGCCATACCTCTTAAATCCTGCAGGGATGATGCACGCATGGATTTAAGTGTATCGTAATAAAGTTGATTTATATATGTTTACCTGTTAACCGACAATTGCATACTTCTACATGAAACATTGTTATTTTTAAAGAGAAACAGAACGTGGTTTGGTAACACTACATAATTGCTGTGTAAATTTGGTTAAAAACTGAAGTGAAAATGCAAGTGTTCGAGCACACACGAGGTAATAGTTTACAGCAGACGGATGTATAAAGATACAGGGTAGACGACAGACAACATATACAGAGGATATATACAGGACATACAACATATACCGTGAACAGATACAGGGGGAACGGATACCGGGCAGACGACAGCTACATGACAAACAATATATACAGACAACATATACAGGGGACAGATAACACATGCAAGGGACATATATACAGGACAGAAAACAGATACAGGGGACAGATACAGGGCAGACAACATACACAGGGGACATATATACAGGACAGACAACATATACAGGGCAGACAGCAGATACAGGTGACAGATGCAGAGCAGACAACATATACATGGGGACATATATACAGGACAGACAACATATACAGGGGAACAGATACAGGGCAGACAACAGATACAGGGGACATATACAGGACAGACAACATATACAGGGGACATATATACAGGACAGGCAACAGATACAGGGGACATATACAGGACAGACAACAGATACAGGGGACATATATACAGGACAGGCAACAGATACAGGGGACATATACAGGACAAACAACATATACAGGGCACATATATACAGGACAGACAACATATACAGGGGAACAGATACAGGGCAGACAACAGATACAGGGGACATATACAGGACAGACAACATATACAGGGGACATATATACAGGACAGGCAACATATAAAGGGGACATAAACAGGACAGACAACAGATACAGGGGACATATACAGGGCAGACAACAGATACAGGGGACATATATAGGACAGACATCATATACAGGTGACATATATACAGGCCAGACAACATATACAGGGGGACAGATACAGGGCAGACAACAGATACAGGGGACATATACAGGACAGACAACATATACAGGGGACATATATACAGGATAGACAACAGATACAGGGAATATATATATACAGGGCAGACAACATATACATTGGACATTTACAGGGCAGACAACAGATACAGGTGACAGATACAGAGCAGACAACATATACAGGGGACAGATACAGGATAGGCAACAGATACAGGGCAGACAACAGATACAGGACAGACAACATATACAGGGGGACAGAAACAGGGCAGACAACATATACAGGACAGACAACAGATACAGGGGATATATATATACAGGGCAGACAACATATACATGGGACATTTACAGGGCAGACAACAGATACAGGCAACAGATACAGAGCAGAAAACATATACAGGGGACAGATACAGGATAGGCAACAGATACAGAGCAGACAACAGATACAGGACAGACAACATATACAGGGGGACAGAAACAGGGCAGACAACATATACAGGCAACAGATACAGGGCAGACAACAGATACAGTGGGACAGACACAGGGCAGACAACATATACAGGTGACAAATACAGGATAGGCAACAGATACAGGGGATATATATATACAGGGCAGACAACATATACATGGGACATTTACAGGGCAGACAACAGATACAGGCAACAGATACAGAGCAGAAAACATATACAGGGGACAGATACAGGATAGGCAACAGATACAGGGCAGACAACATATACAGGGGGACAGAAACAGGGCAGACAACATATATAGGCAACAGATACAGGGCAGACAACAGATACAGTGGGACAGACACAGGGCAGACAACAGATACAGGGGGACAGACACAGGGCAGACAACAGATACAGAGGGACAGACACAGGGCAGACAACAGATACAGGGGGACAGACATACGGCAGACAACAGATACAGGGGGACAGACACAGGGCAGACAACAGATACAGGGGGACAGACACAGGGCAGACAACATATTAAGGAGAACATATACAGGGCAGTTAACAGATATAGGGAGACATAAACAGAGCAGACAACAGATACAGGGGACATATACAGGGGGACGGAAACAGAACAGACAACATATACAGGGGACAGATACACGGCAGACAACATATACAAGGGACAGATACAGGGAAGACAACATAAACAGGAGACAGATACAGGGCAGACAACAGATACAGGGGGCAGAAACAGGGCAGATAACAGACACAGGGCAGACAACAGATACAGGTGGGACAGATACAGGGCAGACAACAGATACAGGTGACAGATAAAAGGCAGACAACAGATACAGTGGAACAGACACAGGGCAGACAACAGATACAGGGGGACAGACACAGGGCAGACAACAGATACAGTGGGACAGACACAGGGCAGACAACAGATACAGAGGGACAGACACAGGGCAGACAACAGATACAGGGGGACAGACACAGTGCAGACAAAAGATACAGTGGGACAGACACAGGGCAGACAACAGATACAGGGGGACAGACACAGTGCAGACAACAGATACAGTGGGACAGACACAGTGCAGACAACAGATACAGTGGGACAGACACAGGGCAGACAACAGATACAGGGGGACAGACACAGGGCAGACAACAGATACAGGGGGACAGACACAGGGCAGACAACAGATACAGTGGGACAGACACAGGGCAGACAACAGATACAGGGGGACAGACACAGGGCAGACAACAGATACAGGGGGACAGACACAGGGCAGACAACATATACAGGAGAACATACACAGGGCAGTTAACAGATATAGGGAGACATAAACAGAGCAGACAACAGATACAGGGGACATATACAGGGGGACGGAAACAGAACAGACAACATATACAGGGGACAGATACACGGCAGACAACATATACAAGGGACAGATACAGGGAAGACAACATAAACAGGGGACAGATACAGGGCAGACAACAGATACAGGGGGCAGAAACAGGGCAGATAACAGACACAGGGCAGACAACAGATACAGGTGGGACAGATACAGGGCAGACAACAGATACAGGGTAACAGAAACAAGACAGACAACAGATACAGGGTAGACAACAGACACTGGGCAGACAACAGATACAGGAGACATATATACAGAACAGACAACAGATACAGGTGACAGATACAGGGCAGACAACATATACAGGGGGACAGATACAGGGGATATATATATAGGACAGACAACAGATACAGGGCAGACAACATATACAGGGGACAGATGCAGGGCAGACAACAGAAACAGGGCAGACAACAGATACAGGGGGACAGATACAGAGGGTCAGATACAGGGCATACAACATATACAGGGGACAGATACAGGACAAACAACACATAAAGGGGACAGATGCAGGGCAGACAGCAGATACAGGGCAGACAATAGACACAGGGGACAGATACAGGGCAGACAACAAATATAGGGGACAGATACAGGGCAGACGACAGATACAGGGGGACATATACAGGGCAGACAACAGATACAGGAAAGACAACAGATACAGGGGGAGAGATACAGGGCAGACAACATATACAGGGGACAGATAAAGGGGGACAGAAACAGGACAAACAACATATACCGAGGACATATGCAGGGCAGAAAGCAGATACAGGGCAGACAACAGATACAGGTGACAGATACAGGGCAGACAACAAATACAGGGGAACAGAAACAGGACATACAACAGATACAGGGTAGACAACAGACACTGGGCAGACAGCAGATACAGGAGACATATATACAGGACAGACAACAGATACAGGTGACAGATACAGGGCAGACAACATATACAGGGGGACAGATACAGGGGATATATATATAGGACAGACAACAGATACAGGGCAGACAACATATACAGGGGACAGATGCAGGGCAGACAACAGATACATGAGATAGATACAGGGCAGACAACAGATACAGGGGGACATATACAGAGGGTTAGATACAGGGCATACAACATATACAGGGGACAGATACAGGACAAACAACACATAAAGGGGACAGATGCAGGGCAGACAGCATATACAGGGCAGACAATAGACACAGGGGACAGATACAGGGCAGACAACAAATATAGGGGACAGATACAGGGCAGACGACAGATACAGGGGGACATATACAGGGCAGACAATAGATACAGGAAAGACAACAGATACAGGGGGACAGATACAGAGGGTTAGATACAGGGCATACAACATATACAGGGGACAGATACAGGACAAACAACACATAAAGGGGACAGATGCAGGGCAGACAGCAGATACAGGGCAGACAATAGACACAGGGGACAGATACAGGGCAGACAACAAATATAGGGGACAGATACAGGGCAGACGACAGATACAGGGGGACATATACAGGACAGACAACAGATACAGGAAAGACAACAGATACAGGGGGAGAGATACAGGGCGGACAACATATAGAGGGGACAGATAAAGGGGGACAGAAACAGGACAAACAACATATACAGGGGACAGATGCAGGGCAGACAGCGGACACAGGGGACAGGTGCAGGGCAGACAGCAGATACAGGGCAGACAATAGACACAGGGGACAGATACAGGGCAGACAACAAATATAGGGGACAGATACAGGGCAGACGACAGATACAGGAGGACATATACAGGGCAGACAACAGATACAGGAAAGACAACATATACAGGGGGAGAGATACAGGGCAGACAACATATACAGTGGACAGATAAAGGGGGACAGAAACAGGACAAACAACATATACCGAGGACAGATGCAGGGCAGACAGCAGATACAGGGCAGACAGTAGACACAGGGGACAGATACAGGGCAGACAACAAATACAGGGGACAGATACAGGACAGACTACAGATACAGGGAAAAGATACAGGGCAGACAACAGATACAGGGGGAGATACAGGGCAGACAACAGATACAGGGGGAGATACAGGACACACAGCAGATACAGATACAGGGCAGACAACATATACAAGGCAGACAACAGATACAGAAGAACAGAAACAGGACAGACAACAGATACAGGGGGACAGATACAGGGCAGACAGCACATACAGGGGGACAGATACAGGGCAGACAACAGATACAGGACAGACAACAGATACAGATACAGGGCAGACAACATATACAAGGCAGACAACAGATACAGAAGAACAGAAACAGGACAGACAACAGATACAGGGGGACAGATACCGAGCAGACAACACATACAGGGGGACAGATACAGGGCAGACAACAGATATAGGACAGACAACAGATACATGGGGGAGATACAGGAGAGACAACAGATACAGGGGACAGAAACAGGGCAGACAACATATACAAGGCAGACAACAGATACAGAAGGACAGAAACAGGACAGACAACAGATACAGGGGGACAGATACAGAGCAGACAACACATACAGGGGGACAGATACAAGGCAGACAGCACATACAGGGGGACAGAAACAGGACAGACAATAGATACAGGGGGACAGATACAGAGCAGACAACACATACAGGGGGACAGATACAGGGCAGACAACACATACAGGGGGACAGAAATAGGACAGACAACATATACAGGGGACAGATACACGGTAGACAACATATACAAGGTACAGATACAGGGAAGACAACATAAACAGGGGACAGATACAGGGCAGACAAAAGATACAGGGGGGCAGATACAGGGACAGAAACAGAGCAGATAACAGATACAGGGCAGACAACAGATACAGGTGGGACAGATACAGGGCAGACAACAGATACAGGGGAACAGAAACAGGACAGACAACAGATACAGGGTAGACAACAGACACTGGGCAGACAACAGATACAGGAGATATATATACAGGACAGACAACAGATATAGGTGACAGATACAGGGCAGACAACATATACAGGGGGACAGATACAGGGGATTTATATATAGGACAGACAACAGATACAGGAGACATATATACAGGACAGACAACAGATACAGGTGACAGATACAGGACAGACAACAGATACAGGGGAACAGAAACAGGACATACAACAGATACAGGGTAGACAACAGACACTGGGCAGACAACAGATACAGGAGACATATATACAGGATAGACAACAGATACAGGTGACAGATACAGGGCAGACAACATATACAGGGGGACAGATACAGGGGATATATATATATAGCCAGACAACAGACACAGGGGACAGATACAGGGCAGACAACAGATACATGAGATAGATACAGGGCAGACAACAGATACAGGGGGACAGATACAGAGGGTTAGATACAGGGCATACAACATATACAGGGGACAGATACAGGACAAACAACACATAAAGGGGACAGATGCAGGGCAGACAGCAGATACAGGGCAGACAATAGACACAGGGGACAGATACAGGGCAGACAACAAATATAGGGGACAGATACAGGGCAGACGACAGATACAGAGGGACATATACAGGGCAGACAACAGATACAGAAAAGACAACAGATACAGGGGGAGAGATACAGGGCAGACAACATATACAGGGGACAGATAAAGGGGGACAGAAACAGGACAAACAACATATACAGGGGACAGATGCAGGGCAGACAGCAGATACAGGGGACAGATGCAGGGCAGACAGCAGATACAGGGCATACAATAGACACAGGGGACAGATACAGGGCAAACAACAAATATAGGGGACAGATACAGGGCAGACGACAGATACAGGGGGACATATACAGGGCAGACAACATATACAGGAAAGACAACATATGCAGGGGGAGAGATACAGGGCAGACAACATATACAGTGGACAGATAAAGGGGGACAGAAACAGGACAAACAACATATACCGAGGACAGATGCAGGGCAGACAGCAGATATAGGGCAGACAGTAGACACAGGGGACAGATACAGGGCAGACAACAAATACAGGGAACAGATACAGGACAGACTACAGATACAGGGAAAAGATACAGGGCAGACAACAGATACAGAAAGACAACAGATACAGGGCAGACAACAGATACAGGGGGAGATACAGGACACACAGCAGATACAGATACAGGGCAGACAACATATACAAGGCAGACAACAGATACAGAAGAACAGAAACAGGACAGACAACAGATACAGGGGGACAGATACCGAGCAGACAACCCATACAGGGGTACAGATACAGGGCAGACAGCACATACAGGGGGACAGATACAGGGCAGACAACAGATACAGGACAGACAACAGATACAGGGGGAAGATACAGGACATACTACAGATACAGGGGACAGATACAGGGTAGACAACAGATACAGGGGGACAGATACAGGGCAGACAGCACATACAGGGGGACAGATACATGGCAGACAGCACATACAGGGGGACAGATACAGAGCAGACAGCACATACAGGGGGACAGATACAGGGCAGACAACAGATACAGGACAGACAACAGATACAGGGGGAAGATACAGGACAGACTACAGATACAGGGGACAGATACAGGGTAGACAACAGATACAGGGGGGAGATACAGGACAGACATCATATACAAGGCAGACAACAGATACAGAAGGACAGAAACAGGACAGACAATAGATACAGGGGGGCAGATACAAAGCAGACAACAGATACAGAGGGACAGACACAGGGCAGACAACATATACAGGACAGACAACATATATAGGGGGACAGATACAGGGCAGATAACAGATACAAGGGGACAGATACAGGGCAGACAACATATACTGGACAGACAACAGATATAGGGGGAAAAAAACAGGACAGACAACAGATACAGGGGGACAGACACAGGGCAGACAACATATACAGGACAGACAACATATATAGGGGGACAGATACAGGGCAGACAATATATACAGGGCAGACAACAGATACAGGGGAACAGATACAGGGCAGACAACAGATACAGGGGAACAGATACAGGGCAGACAACATATACAGGGGACAGATAAAGGAGGACAGAAACAGGACAGACAACAGATACAGGGTGACAGAAAAAGGACAGACAACAGATACAGGGGGACAGAAACAGGACAGACAACATATACAGGGCAGATGTCAGATACAGGGGGACAGATACAGGGCAGACAACATATACTGGACAGACAACAGATATAGGGGCAAAAAAACAGGACAGACAACAGATACAGGGGGACAGACACAGGGCAGACAACATATACAGGACAGACAACATATATAGGGGGACAGATACAGGGCAGATAACAGATACAAGGGGACAGATACAGGGCAGACAACATATACTGGACAGACAACAGATATAGGGGGAAAAAAACAGGACAGACAACAGATACAGGGGGACAGACACAGGGCAGACAACATATACAGGACAGACAACATATATAGGGGGACAGATACAGGGCAGACAATATATACAGGGCAGACAACAGATACAGGGGAACAGATACAGGGCAGACAACAGATACAGGGGAACAGATACAGGGCAGACAACATATACAGGGGACAGATAAAGGAGGACAGAAACAGGACAGACAACAGATACAGGGTGACAGAAAAAGGACAGACAACAGATACAGGGGGACAGAAACAGGACAGACAACATATACAGGGCAGATGTCAGATACAGGGCAGACAACATATACAGGGTACAGATACAGGGCAGATAACAGATACAAGGGACAGATACAGGGCAGACAACATATACAGGGGACAGATACAGAACAGACAACAGATACAGGGGACAGATACAGAACAGACAACAGATACAGGGGACAGATACAGGGCAAACAGCATATATCAGACAGACAACAGATACAGGGGACAGATGTATGGCAGACAACATACACAAGGGACATATGAAGGGTAGACAAGATATACAGGGCAGATAACAGATACAAGGGACAGATACAGTGCAGACAACATATACAGAGGACAGATACAGATCAGACAACATATACAGGGGACAGATACAAAACAGACAACAGATACGGGCAAACAACATATATTGGGCAGACAACAGATACAGGGGACAGATGTATGGCAGACAACATACACAGGGGACAGATGGAGGGTAGACAACATAATTATACAGAGAACAAATACACTCACTGACTAGACAACTGACACACATGTAGGGTAGACAACAAACATGGGAAAGATACAGGGCTGACAACAGATACATCGAACAGATGCAGGGCAGATGAAAGAATCTGGGGGCAGATGACAGATACAAAGCAGGCAACAGATAAGGGGGAGATATGCAAGATTCCTGAGATAGATGTAGTGCTGAAAACATATACAGGGGACAGATCTAGGGTGGTTAACATATACAGGGGATAGATATAAAGCAGATTACATATACAGCGGACAGATACAAGATTCGAGGGGCAGATGCAGCGCTGAAAACATATACAGGGGACAGATATAGAGTAGATAACATATACAGGTGACAGATATAGGGTAGATAACATATACAAGGGACACATATAGGGTAGATAACATATACAGGGGACAGATATAGGGTAGATAACATATACAGGGGACAGATATAGGGTAGATAACATATACAGGGGACAGATAAAAGATTCCTGGGGCAGATGTAGTGCTAAAAACATATACAGGGAACGTATTTAGGGCAGATAACATATTCAGGGAACATTTCTAGGATAGATAACATATACAGGGAACAGATCTAGGGCAGATAACATATACAGGTGACAGATGTAGGACAGGTAACATATGCAGGGGACAGATGTAGAGCAGATAACATATACAGGGGACAGATCTAGGGCAGATAACATACAGGTGACAGATGTAGGGCAGATAACATATACAGGAGACAGATGTAGGGCAGATATCATACAGGTGACATATCTAGGGCGGGCACATAACATATACAGGTGACAGATGTAGGGCAGATAACATACAGGTGACATATCTAGAGCAGATAACATATACAGGTGACAGATGTAGGGCAGATAACATATCCAGGTGACATATGTAGGGCAGATAACATATACAGGTGACAGATGTAGGGCAGATAACATATACAGGGGGCAGATGTAGGGCAGATAACATATACAGGTGACAAATGAAAGGCAGATAACATATACAGGTGACATATGTAGGGCAGATAACATATACAGGTGACAGATGTAGGGCAGATAACATATATGGGTGACAGATGTAGGGCAGATAACATATACAGGGTACATATGTAGGGCAGGTAACATATACAGGTGACATATGTAGGGCAGATAACATATACAGGTGACAGATGTAGGGCAGATAACATATACAGGGCAGATAATATATACAGGTGACAGATGTAGGGCAGATAAGATATACAGGTGACAAATGAAAGGCAGATAACATATACAGGTGACAGATGGAGCATACAATGCAAACAGAATGCACAAATAAATTGATGTTTATTTTGTCTGGGAACTCTATAAATAATTAGGACATGTATTATTCCCATATAACACATATGAAAATAGTTTTCATATGAGAGGTATCATATGATATGAATTTACCTGTTTGCATGGATAGAAATAAATAAAACTGACAAGCTACATAGTACTGTTCTCTTTTATATTATAGTTTGTACAATTATCACATATTATGTAATTATCCCCGATTCAAATCAACGTACATACAAACATGACAATGACCTGCATCTATAACCGGCCAAATAATATTATAAACAGTTAGTATCTGATTGTATATAAATTATTCAAAAGTAAAATCACCATAGGACTGTGTCTAAAATTATAAAATTTCTGTAACTAAATATATTTTTATTTAATTAAATGAAAACAAATTCAACAAGAAATTATACACGTTCCTACTATTTCTTCAAACGAAAGCAAAAAATCTGCTTATATATATTGTTTTTATAAAAATTTAACAATATTAAAATATTGGATCTTATTTTTTCATGTTTAAAAAATCTGATTAATGTAAACCCTGAAGCAACATCTACATAATTTTATCAAGTATTTTCATTTTTATCTAAACTGTAAAAACCTCACCCTCATTTAATAGCCAACTAAACTACTACACTAGAGGCCAATACTGGTATATGGCTGATTGTCCATTTTCTGCTAGGTCAATATATCTAACTACATAGACACATTTATTGAGGTTTTTAAACTTTTTCCATGCTCAACTCAACGTCATGATCAATGACAATTTCCAGGATTCGTATAAAAACACAAACGAAAGCATAAACACTTTCAATGTAGAAAGTTACAGATATTTTCATTTATTTTCTTATAATGAATTCCATCGTTGAGTTAAGCATGAAATCTAGAAATGAGCACGGAACAAAGTTTTTATCATCTCAGATCCAGAATTCATACAAAAACACAAATGAAAGCGCAAACACTTGACTAAGCCTTGAATTAGACAGTAATAATACTGATTAAAGGTAGAAAACTTTTAAATTGTATTCATGATTCCAATCATTTTTTAACTGAGCATGAAACCATGTTATATACTCTCGGACCCAGATCCACTATATATTTTTTCTGACAGCTATTGGTTGACTCAATACACCACTGATTGTTGACTAGAGTGATTTGTATATTTGCAGTGCAACTTTAGCTTAAATCTAAAGTCTTATTAGCTTCAGCTTATTACCAAATTAATGCTAAACATCAGTTTAGACTCGTCAAAAACGCTGACAAACTTCCACTTTGAACTCATTGGAATAAAAAGATCTTTTTTTTGGTTATCTTTATCATATTGACATTTAACCCTCATCCTCAGGGGAGAAAAATAAGTGATTTATTAGTTTAGACCCATTTATTTTACCTCAATTACGAAGAAGTTAAGAGCTTATATGAGCTGCTCTCGGGGCCGCTTCCTGGGTAGCGTGTTGTTGGTTGTTTTTTTTTAGAGGCATCGGGTCGAGCTGGGGATTTATCCCTCAACCTCTGGCATGAGCAGCAAACACTCTATCCACTAGATTACCACCACACTTTAAATAATTAAGTTTAATAGTTTAGAAGTGATATTTTGATATGGCACCCTAACCCATTCTGCCTCATAGGACCTCTTCCCAAATTATTGAGGAAAAGAAAGCATCATTCTTCAATATTTTTTACCTGATGAAAACAAAACAAACTAAAACTGAATATGGTTCAGTATATTACAGGAGTGTATATTTAGCTTAGCATTAAACATGAACACAGCTTGAAGAAACGGTTGCCATAATTATGGCACACTGACTGAATATTTTATATTGGTGATGCCACATGGTGTTATTGGTCATGTGACAAATATGTGGACAGTAAATAATAGTCTAGCAAACAATGTAACATAGATACTACAACATCGCTACAGACTTGTTTTTATACTGTCAAATACAAGATGAAAAATTTAGCACCTATTTGAAATAATAAATAATCAACAACATTTGTATAAATATAGCTGTCACCAAAAATACTATATGAACTTTTTACTGTCTAATTCCTGTTTATTTGTATATTTCTTACAGTTTATGCAATGGTCAAGTATCTCCAGATATACTGATAAACCGAGTAAATATCAAGTAAGAACCTCATACGTTTATGTTTATTTGGTAAGGCTAACAAGAAGTGGGATTCAGAACCCTGATAAACTGAACATTATCAGGCACTGACAAGTAATTCTCTTTATCAGGTTAGTCTAAACATATTGCTGATTTCTACTTTGCTTCTCTTTAAAACTCCTTAAAGGTCATATGGTAATGCTTAAACTAGTTTTAATTACTCATAATTACACTCAGTAAAATTGACATGTGTCCCTTTAAACTTATACATCATCCTCAGCTTGATAATATCATAAATGTTATATTCTTATATTTTCTTATATTTTATCAGGCACGCTGTTTTTATCTTCCTCCAAAGAACCATATAAAAATGGCATATACATCTTTATATAAATTTAAAAGAAGTCAATGAATAGGTAACTGACAAATGTTATTTTCCAGCCTGACAAATGCTATTTGCCAGTCTGACAAATGCTATTTCTTTCTATTTCATCAGACAAAATTCATCTTCCTCCACAAAATCACATAAAACTGACATGCTACATACTGTCAAACCTGTGTAAACAGCCAACTTGTCTTAAGCAGTCATATTTGCTATTTTCCATTTCTATGCGTTCAGCCAATTAACCTGTATTAAGCAACAACCTTTCTCAAAAGGCCATTTTTGCCCCTTCCCTTGGCTGGCTGCTCTAGACATGTTTGACTGTATTAAAATAAATGTACAATAATTAAATGAATTTTAATGTAACTTAATAAAAAAATAAAGATATCAATAATATATTCTTTAATAGGAAATGAAATGAAATTATCAACCATAAGATGTAAATGTCAAATATATCTATCTATACATGGACTGCAACAAAATGCGAATACAGTAAAACCTGCCTGTATCATTTGTATTTCGGTTACATTAATTAGATGCTTTTTATTTATTTTAAATTCTTTTTTTTAACATCTATAGTATTTTTTCACTAACACATTGCTTTTAAGTTTATGTGACTGCTTTTAAGTTTATGTGACAAAGAAAAAATTGCTCATAATAAAAACAGATGGTTATTGGATATATTAATTAATGAAAATTAGTAACTAAACTCTGCATAATAATAAAAATCAACAACAAGTTTATCCATACAAAATCCCCACCCTGGGGTAGAGAATGATCCCTGATGGAAATTCTCTTCCCTCATGTATGCTACATGGAAATACATATGAATGATCTTTGTTTGCTAAAAGGAATCATAACCAATGAATTACACCTGAGAAAAACAACATGTGATATATGGTAGCTTTAATATTTCAGATTATTGACCTTGTATTGGGAAACATTACTTTGGAGTATGTATTTGCGAGCCCCAAGTCATATTGCCCATTCAATAACCATTCTATTGTATACTTTCAAATTATTTTGTGGAGATCAACAAAATGTGAAAATATATAATCAAAAATAATGTTTATACTATGATAACACTGTCCTTATAGGCCGAATATAGACATTTTAAATCAATAATTAAAAAATAATAATTTTATAATCATATTTCTGAGCTGTCACAGGAATGAGAAATGGCATTTAACCTCAATCACAAATCAACAAAGGTCAAGTATGTTGATGACCTGATCTATAGATACCTCTTTGCTTGATTGTGTGTATTGATATATGCAAAAAAATCAAGCCAAAAATACATAAATTTTAACACAATTTACCATTTTCTAGAACCCCATTTCAAGAAAACAACAGATTTTTTAATTACATCCTAAACATTTACTATACTTGATTCAGGAGAAAAAATGTTTTGTATTCTTGTAATTCACACAACAATTTGTTAACTCTATTTTAAACATAGGTTATCTGTGTACAGCTTTTCAAAGCTTTTCAAAGGACAGAATTACCATAGAATATATATAGTATTGACTGCATAATGGCATCAGCTAGATACACAACTTATCATCAAGATTTGGGCAATGTTGCTACGACTTTCTGCGCTGCGTCAGCCATATCAGAGGCAACAATTAGGGGAAGCCCACTGTCCAGAAGTATCTGGGTTGCAGATTTTGCATTCTGACCTGAAAAGTGGAAAACATTCAATAAATCAACATTTAATCTTTCAAAACAGAGAAAAGTAACATGCTCCCTGAAGATAAACTTCCTTATTTCTATTTTACAACTATATTTTAGTACATGCAGTCACATCTACTGAAAGGTTTAAAGAAATTCAGAGTGAATTTTAGAGCCACATTATCAATGTTGTATGGTGTTTAGCGTCGCTTTCAACAATTTTTCAGTCATAATGCGACGGTGTCTACTTGAGACAGTATTCTAAGCACTGTCACACTGGAGTATCATGCCGCAGTCACATGGTATGATACCCCACCCAGTCACATTATACTGACACTGGGCCAACCAGACATAGAACTCTCCTCTAAATGCTGAGCGTCAAGCGAGAAAGCTTCTAGTACCATTTTTAAAGTCTTTGGTATGACCCAGCCGGGGATTGAATCCACGACCTTTCGCATGGGAGGCGGACGCTCTACCACTAAACCACGCCATGGCTCTCACATTATCAAACTATTATAAGTGATATTAATTTACAGTTTTAGAATTTTTTCATGTACAGCATTTCATTAATGATTATGTCAATTATAATAAACATATGACACAATCTTTAAGGAGTACCTTGACAAACACATTCTTAAACTGGAATTATCACTTTAACATACATTTAAACCTGTTGAAGTGGCCACCTCTATTAAGCAGCGATCTGTCTTAAGCAGCAACATTTGCTATTTCCCATTTCTATGCTTTAAGAACAAATTTACCTGTAATAAGCAACATAAAAGGCCACTTTTGCTCCTTCCCTTGACTTGCTGCTTAAGACAGGTTTGACTGTAGTTTGATAATATGGCCCTTATCTTATAAATATGAATCTGACTTAAACTATTCTCCATAAAGCAATCTAAACGTGTTTACTAAAACATTTTTTTCTTCATGAAATAGCCACATATACTACAGATGACCGATAGACAAACGGTCAATATCGACAATGGAAGATTTGCGAACAGAAAAGCCACAATTGCTGCAGCTTTATGTGAGTCACAGATGTACTTACCTTCAAGACGAACAACCATAGGAACAGTCATGTGTGCATCCTTGTAGGCTTTAATGATCCCATTGGCCATCGTCTCACAGTTCACGATCCCACCAAACACGTTGATTAGAATGGATTTTACCTGCAAAAAGCATGATGCTGTCATGAATTTTCCTTTCAAAACACTACAGAAGACGAGTATAAAATCATCTGAAGAATATAATTGAACATTCAATGTTTGTTAGAAACATATTTAACCCTTTACTTCATATAGATGCCTCTGGACAACTCTAATATAGAAGGCTTTTGGATTATTGAGTGAATTATGTTTATATTAATTGACAGAGTGGAAAACAGTGCAGGAAGACTTCAGATTGCTCGTTACAAATCTGAACTCTTCCAGCACTGTTTTCAAAGATCTTCTGAGATTGATGCGGTAAAATGTGTATCTATGGAGCAAAGGGTTAATTACCTTTGTAAATATTAAATAATACAAATAACATTCAAGTAAATATATACTGAATGGAACAGCTAACCTGCCACTTTTGTATTTTCAATATCTTTGTCAAAATACTGAGTCGCATGTTCTAAATCTGCATATGAGTAATACAACATTAACAAACAATTTTTTATAGCTTCAATGTTCTTATTGATATCCAAATTTCAAGGAAATTGCTTTAATACTTTTTGAGAAAATACATAAAAGGTCAGGTACATACAAGGTCAAGTGGTGGGTTAACTGTTCTGTTTGGTATCAGAAGAATGATCTTTTTTAGTGGTGAAACAAACGTATACTATTTCTGAAAATTAGTTGAGAAAGTTGAGAGTGATTAAACCACACTCACTCCCATTGTATTAAAGCCAGAGTTGGTCACTTCAACATACAGATCTCAATGTCATTGTCAAAATATTATTTGTGGTCTTATTTCAATGTTGTTGTATTTTTTCTACATTACTACTAGGTTCGTATATTTAGAAATCACACACTCTGACTGACTGATTGATTGATTGAATATTTAGCGTAATTTTTATGCCATCAAGGGCTAACAGATGATCAGTTAACCTAACCACTGTTTCCTGGGATCCTAGAAGGTTAACCAGTACTCGAGCACATGCCATCTCTGCAATAACTGATAACTTTCCCACTTTAACCAGTAGTGAGAGACAAATGATAACGAGATGCAATGTTGTATATCAAACATCATGGAGATTGTTGACGAGCAGGGATTCAAACTCCAACCCCTGAATTGACAGTCAGAAGCGCTAACGACCAAGCTAATCAAGCCAGACTGCACACTCTGAACAGTGTTAAATCACATATCAAATTATATATAAAAGTTTATAGAACAATGTTGTCAAAATTGATACTTCAAATTTTAATATATACTGCTACATTTATATATTGCCTCATCTTCAGACCATCTGTGGTTTAATATATTAAACAAGAATTTACTTGAAACTTGAATTCAAAATTTCAAAAATTGTTAAGAAAGTAGACGATATAAATCAGCCATGCAACTATTCAACTTTTACACGACCTAATCTAAAAACAGATTTTATATTTTGAAGGCACACACCATATTTTGTTTTCACAATTAAATTAATATTTCTTTGTCATTTTATCATATTTTCATGTTTGTATCACAAGTATTCAGTACTATTTGACTGTAATTAAGTAATCATCTCTCATGACTGTATGCTAGGAGAGAACAATTTTTATATTCCTTAAAACATAAATGAAGGATTTCAATGCTTTGTTTACATACATGTGCATCAGCAGTTAATATATGGAATGCCTCATAAACTTGTTTCTCCGTGACACCACCTCCGACATCCAGGAAGTTGGCTGGCTCACCTCCGAACAGCTTCACAATGTCCATAGTTGCCATAGCAAGACCAGCACCATTGACTGGAATAAATGAATGTCAAAACTGAATATATTGTGTAAAATAGAGAGGTTCTGTTAATATAATATCAAGATCAAGAGGTCCATGACCTGAATATACTCTCCTGATAACAGAATCTGCCTAGATTTTGACAGCTAGACAGAAATAAGCAATTGTTTACATGTGTTATGACCTATACATGTTTGGTTAGCTCAGTTGGTAGTGTATCTAACAATCCAGAGGTCATGAGTTTGAATCCCCATCCAACCACAGTGATAAATGACATCGCATTTCATTGTCATTCAACTTTCACTGCTGATTCAAGTTGGAAAGTTGTAAGCTACTTGCAGAGATTGGTGTGCCTAAGTACTGGTGAACCTTCCAGGATCCAAGGGAAGAGTGGTAAGTTTAATTGAATATCTGTTAGCGCTTGATGGCATAAACTGAAGCTAAATATTAAAATAAACAATGAAATTAAATGACCAGGATTTTTAATCATATCAGCAATTTACCTTAAAGGTATTAAATTTTATCTGGATATTTAAATAGGAAATCATGTTATGGAACAGAATTTCAGTGATAATTGGTTTACTCTATTTTTACCCTAAATTTGTTGAAAATAAGCACTGCATACAAATTTAAAGGGTAAATACTCTTCTAGAGAAAGGTTCATCTGGAGCACCGCTGACAGGTGTCGTATTAAAGTCTAGAATACCTACCCAGACATCCTATATTTCCCTCTAGGCCTATATAGTTAAAGTCTAGAATACCTACCCAGACATCCTATATTTCCCTCTAAGCCTATATAGTTAAAGTCTAGAACACCTACCCAGACAACCTATATTTCCCTCTAGGCCTATATAGTTAAAGTCTAGAACACCTACCCAGACAACCTATATATCCCTCTAGGCCTATATAGTTAAAGTCTAGAACACCTACCCAGACAACCTATATTTCCCTCTAGGCCTATATAGTTAAAGTCTAGAACACCTACCCAGACAACCTATATTTCCCTCTAGGCCTATATAGTTAAAGTCTAGAACACCTACCCAGACAACCTTAGTTTCCCTCTAGGCCTATATAGTTAAAGTCTAGAACACCTACCCAGACATCCTATATTTCCCTCTAGGCCTATATAGTTAAAGTCTAGAACACCTACCTAGACAACCTATATTTCCCTCTAGGCCTATATAGTTAAGATGATGCTCCTCCGCTTCTTTCTCCCTCGGATCCAGCTCCGACAAGTCATCCATGGCAAAGATTTCCTTCTGTCTGTATGCCGCATTGTCATCAAAATTTATCTTAGCATCAAAGCAAACAACTGAAATGTATAAGCTTAATTATGATTTTTTTAATGGTTCAAAATTTTATTTTTAATATAAAAAGTTATAAAGTAACTTTTCATTTCATAATTTTATTAATACTGTTATAACAAGTATTACAAACAAACAAATTGATTATCCAATCAGCAATCAATATTGGCTGCTATGTCACCATTTTCTCTAGACAAAAAAATGTCTATGTAAACACTACATTGCATTTACTTGGACAAACAATGCCATATGGCCAGTGGGTGGAGCGATAGTCATTCTTACATCATGTCAATTTGTGAAAATGTCTCACAAATGTTGCTAAACATTCATTCATTTACTTGTCAAGTCATTTTTTATCTTACAGGCTTACCTGTATATGGCTCAAATTGACTGAATTGAATTTTGCACGTGACTGTGAACTGGTAAAGTTTTTTTTAATGAAACATCAGCCTGTAACAATTGAGATTTAGTGGACCAGATGGACACTGTCCGCTCACGCCAGAGTTCACAGGTTGAATCCTAGACTCGGCTAGATGACCTCTCAAAAACAATACCCAGTACTGGTTCTACCCAGGAAATGGACTCGAGGGAGATCCACAAAAGCTTTGAGAATACTTCACAATCAAGCTAAAATAAATTAACATAAATTAAGAAGACTACTGTTAATATGATGTTGGCATGATCACTTGAGAATGTTTTCACAGAAAAGGCACTTTTATATTCTTATTCAGTGTCTGAATATTTTCATTGAAAAAGTGCTTTCAAATTTTTATTTTTATTAAAAGCCACAATGGTTATTAAATGAGTAATTACATGCCATTATTAAAAACACAAGAGAACTCTGGAAGAACTTCAAACATGTATCAAACACTACACAACAAAACATATTGGACTATTTAACTATAATTCCAAAAGTGGATTTAAGGATTGTCATTTTTACATTGCTAAATACAAACATAGTATCAATTTCAGGAGTTATGGATGAGGGTAAAGGTTGTGCATCTTGGTAAATATATTTTTACAGAAGTTTATAAACGTATGAAGAACACATAACTTATTCACTAACCTCTACCATCAGGTGTTTCAGCAAATGGGTTTATTTCTATCTGTGTGGCATCAACATCAACAAACATGTTGTACAGCTTCATCACTTGGCCAGCCGCCTGGAAGAGAAATACAACTTTGTCCATCTTCCATATAGGTGAGTTATCATTTCAAATTCTCATGCAGTTGTATTGTCTTCCCTGCTTCTACTTAAAGGTTTAAGTTTGAATATTTAGCATTTTTTAAAATATCAATGGCCATTACAAGAATTAATCAAACAAACAAGTCATCCATTTGAATACCTGCCTTACCCGGTATTCTTATAAGGACACAAACCACATTCCCTGAACATTAGACTATATGTTACAGTACTAGTTTGTTGGATATTTAGCATCATTTTTATGACACTGAATGCTAATGGATGATCAATTAACCTAACCACACTTTCCTGGGATCCTGGAAGATCAACTGGTACTTGAGCTAACCGGGAACAGCGCAAGATGAACTGATTTCAAAACAATAACATATAATATTTTAATACTTACAACTTGGATGTTGTCACCAGTAAATCCTAACTGTTTGGCAACTCTGACAGCAGCATCTTCATGAAGTCCTTCAATGATATCAACTGGTTCCTGTACATGTATAGGTTTGCATATACATGTATATAAAAATATGTGTATAGGTTAGCATGTTTATAAAAATATATGTATAGGTTAGTGTGTACATTTTTAAAACAGAGGGTAATTAAATTTGATTTCATGATCCAATGTATTCAATGATTTTTTCTTGTCAAGCACAAAATTCCAATGTTAACGTTTAAAATGTTTATATAAATATATAGTTTACATTACTGCAAATATAAATGGAAAATACAGTTTCCTTGTGGTGGAAGGAAAAAAGTAGTTCCTAATATATGGCTTGTGGGAAATTATCACTTTCCAGTGAGAAATATTGCATAGTAGGAATTTTCACGTTGTACTTTCCTTGAATCAAGGTAAAATAAGCCCTTCTGTTCCTAAGCTATTTTCTGGGAAGAATTACTGTTATCCTTTTAATTTATAATAAAAATTAAAGTGTTATCATCTATTTTATATTACCTTGCAAGCTAACAATTTGCTCGCTTCCTTTTTTTTAAGTCAGAATAAAAACAGTTATAGTTCATGACAGAAGCAAAGGAGAGCACTTCTGCTTACATTTACTACAAAACATACCTTGAATATAGCGTCAGGATTTTTTTCTGCAACTTCTTCAATATCCATCCCTCCCTGTTTGCTCCCGACAATCACTGGACCACTGTGATCACGGTCTAATAAAATGGCCAAATACGTTTCCCTGGCTATATCAAGCGCCTCCGCTACCATCACCTTGTTAACAAGAACTCCACCAGGGAGTGTCTGCTTGGTGGTCAATTTTTGCCCAACCATGTTTCCTACCAACTCAGAAACTTTAGTTGGACTGAAAGTGATAAAATAAGAACATTAAGTAAATTCCAATTTTCTAAATAATACATTCATTTCATATTCAATCCTTAAATAATATTGGACAAAATACAGGCTTTTACAAAACAAAAGATTATCTTCAAAAAGTCTTGCCAAATTCAATACTTTCTGATCAGTTTTATTTGCAGCATTAAAGTGACACAGTTTTACTTGTGTTCACGCACCAAATCAATCTTCAACTGTATAACAATCTGTATAACAATATGAAGACACTAATCTCCATATATTACTCTCAAGAAATTCAATTTAAGAAGTTATTTACTTTTTATTATGAAACAAGGGAAGTTTTGAAAAATATGAGAAAAAGTTCTTAAAAATACATTTAACATTTTTTATTTGAATTTAATCTACCATGTTGATACATATAACAACAAACAAGAAATATATATTAAAGGTCTCGACCTGGGTTCACGAAAATACATAAGTCTGTTATTTTATTTAAACTCAATAGTGTGCTCAATTTTATACCGGTACTCAAATAGAGCACTCTATTTGAGTTCAAGTTAAAAAACAGACTTACATGTTTTCGTTAAAACGGGGCCTAGTTCGGTATAAACAATAAAGGAAATGGTATTAAGACAATGATATAGTAGCATTGCTGAAATTTTTGTTCATATCCTCTCATCATTTAAATATTCTTTATGGATATCATAAAAAGGCAATGTGTTTTTCTTACTCTTTTGTCAGTTGTACTCCACCTTTAAACCCATTTGAGAATGTGCCCCTACCACGACCGCCAGCCAGTATCTGGGCTTTAATGACATACTCAGGTACATCTATATATAAACAAAATAAAGAAAATAAAAAGTGCATAAATTATTAGGCCACCTTTAATTTCTTTTTTACTGTGGGGGAAATGATACAATGGTAAAAAAAACTGAATGCGTTATCATGCATCAAAATGACTATACACAGAATGTTTAAACATTTCCAGGGTACCAATTCTAAACCGGCAGAACGGGTTGACTGTCAGTTTAATTGGCGAAAGAAAACCTCAAAGTAAAACTGAATGAGAGTAAAACCATTGTCCTTACCCAAGTAACTGGCAACTTTTCATAAACCCCACATAAACTTTTAGGATCAAGCTGAGAAGAAACTCACTGATGAGTAAAATTGCTTTAATATTTTTTCAACCCTATGACTTGTTTTGAATTTTTGATTACCTATTGTTGATTTATAATTTTGTTTTAAAAGATAATTACTTAGTCTGGATGGAACGGATGTTGCATCTGTAACATTGTCTACCACCTCAAACTTCTGAACTGTGATTTCATGGTCTGCCATCAATTTCTTGCTCTGATATTCGTGTAAATGAAGCCATCGATTCTGTACACAACATGCCAATGCCTGCAAATTATTTATGAAATACACCAAAATAAGAAATATCCTTTGTTGAAATATGATGATTTAATGATATTTCAATATCAACAATAATGTGAATTTAACAATTTCCATCATAAGAACTCATGTTTTATATAACAGCCAAACTAGTACTCTGGATTTCTGAAGTTATGTTGTTTTAAAAAATGAATAATAATTAACTGTAACAACAGTTACATAACTGCATTGAAATAATTATATTGAAAAAAATATATACTGGTTCATTCAATAATATAATGCTAATGTTCTGAATAATTCAAATCTGTGATAGTTGATATTTTAAATGTTTAATTAATAGTTTATTACAATACCTGGTAATAATTCTATATTTTTTTATGTTAACATGCTTGTTATATCTTATAAGACATAAATAAATATATCCAGAATAAATCAATAAAAAAAGTATTAATTTGGGTAAAGCATAAACTTGACTGACTGGACCAGGGCTGCATTCAGTTACATTAAGCATTTGCTAATGTTATTTTCCTGAACACTGGATCAACCTCAAATTAGCAAGTATTAAACCATTAATTTAGGGAACAAAGCAGCAAATGTGTTTTCTGGACTGCCTTCAGTTCCCTTGAATGGTCAATTTGTTTGCAAATGTTTGGTAACAGAAGTCAACTGAACGACATGTTAGCTTTAAACTTTTGGTAACAGAGTAAACACCTCTGAGAGTTGTTTGCTTGTGTTTAATTACGTCAGGCTATCCTTAGAAAAAATATTTGTTTGATGTGCTCTGACCCAGTATTTTTCATGTGGGCAGGTAGGTAGGAGGGGGCCAAATTTTGATTTTGCATAGTCATTTTAAAGTAAAATGGACAGAAATCATGAAAAAAATTTTTTTAATGCTTTTAAAGTCAATAAAAAAGTTTGGGTAGCTGCCATTTTTAGTGAGTAGGTAGGAGCATGAAAAACACTTTATTTTTTAAGGATGGACAGACTTAATGAGAAAGTGAGGTACACTGCCGAAGTAGTCCAATTTTCATTTACTTTTCGTTTGTTTAGTCACCATTTTCGAATATAAACAGAGTAAACATGTTGAACGGTGCTGAACTCAGCACTATTTATATAGGTAGGGAATACGAAACTAATGAAAGGTTAAAATGATGTATTTTAAACAAATTTCTCCAGAACTGACAAGCAAACTTTTTTTTTATATGTATTGCATAAATCATCTAGCATAATTTATTTTTAGATTATACATACTAAAATTATACATATATGCCACACACAGTTGCGAAATTTCAAGGTCGTGATATAACCTATATATTGCAATAAGCGTTTGTACCACGTAGATGGAATATAGACACTTAAGAGTAAAATAAAAGTTTTATGATGAAGAGAAGCGGAAAATAGTGGGTTTATTGGAACTGTTACTTTTATTGCCTTTTATTCTGTTTAATACAAAAGGTTGTTACCTTTGTTTTTGCACTTGATGCAAGAAACTTGTTTGCCAAGGCGTAACGACACAGACTCATGGGCGCAGACATGTTTGAGATCTCGCGAGATTTAGTGAGCGCGATTCGGACTACTTTATTTGAAAACAAGTAGTTCATTGGAAAAGTTTGATTGATTACGTTTGAGCTTTGAAATTGAGTGTAATACTATGAAGCATTTAATAATTATATTTTTTTAAACGTTTATACTACATGTTTTGTTAATGCAACATTGTTTCAATACTTATTGATTTTTTACTTCGATATATATTTATCCGCGTCAAGCATTCCATCCTGGTTCTTCCGAAATCGCCCGTACGAAAACAAACTCTCAAAGATACCCACGTGTTTTGAAAGTAATGTGTCAAATTTTCATTTTGCTGTCTCGTTGTTTATGATGTCGAAAACGATAAGACAAGTTAAATATTACACCTATTGAGAATGTTTTGTTCTAAATTTAAATTCAAAATGGCGATTATAGAGAGAAACATGTTATGGCATTGTAATAGAGCTCTTCAGTCTGCATATTTAAACTTGCCAAAGAGCAGATGACAGGTTCATTCTCACTATATCACGCACATTTCCCCCACTCAACAGAAGTAATGGGTTTTACACCAAATATTGTTCAAACCAAAAAGTTGATACACAACAGTCTTGTAAAGGTGCTGTGGAAGTGTACAATCTTTTAGATTGTATTTGCGTTGGGTACTTTTCCCACTTATTTATGTATAAACAGTATATGTCAACTGCTTTTATAATTGGCATACCTAATGGTTTTCATTTGAATGGGGTTATGTGCCATTTTCTATACTTTAAAGACAATAATCTGTTTAAACACATGGCAACCAATTTCATTGAACTATACTCTAGATCCACCATCCTTCTGTCAAATTCCCCGCATGGAGCAGGACTGCATTTAGTTTGGTTAAACTTTTGATTATGTTAACTAGTATATTTTACAGGACACTGGCTTAACCTCAAATTAATATGCGGTATGCAGTAATTTTAGGAATTCAACACCAAACATGTATGTCTGACGGTGATGCAGCCCTGACCTTTGCTCGAACCCACATCTACTTCTTTTTCCAAGTAATTCATCCCTCAAAAACTGAATATTCTTGAATTGAGTGTATATGTTGAGGACCAAGTGGGAGGATTAGTGACCTTAGACAGACTGTCATTTCTCAGCCACAGGTGACCATAGTATTTGATATTGACTATGACGACTAGACAACTTCTACTTATATTGTGGAGACTCAAATTTGCTCTTTTTTTTATGATTTTAGGTGAAAAATGTTTTTTTTTAAAAAAAAGGCTGACCTGCCACCCCCAAAAAATTCATAACTTATGACAACATTTAAAATTTGTCACAGTGTTAAACACAGTTCATATCAAGTGATGGTTTGCGTTTACAAAAAAAAATAAATTAAAAGTTGTTCTAAACCCCTGAATAAGTCTTACCCTACTTTTTATGTAAAAAAACACGGTGACAAAGTCATGAGCACAGTTCAAGTCAAATGATGCATTTAAAAATGTTTTTGCTGAGCCTTGGTAAAACCAGAGACATAAACATGTTATTAAGTTACTGGTAAAGTAATGACATGTTTGTTGATTATTTGTTTTTAATTTCTGTTCAGCAACCATTGAAAATGCAGAAATTGAGGATAACTTAAGTAACTATTCCAATATACAACTCCAGCATCTTCTGGGATACAAACAAGAAAACTGAATTAGAACTCTAGAATGACAACAAAAAATGCAGATATCGTCTTCAAAATAATTTTATTTACAAGTAATAATTCAACATTTTTCTTCAAAAACCTTTTTATTCAGACAGTTGAGTCCTTTTTAAAGTTGTGGATCAAGTCGGTTTATTCAATATTCTTGGTAATTGGCGCATGTCATTAGTGCCGAATACATGGGCGAAAAGCTGTGAAATACAGATGAAGATTGTGTTGGGATTATCAAAACAAAGCTGGAAATTAAGGCATGTTGATTAGGCAATTAAGGCCTGTCACAGGATTTATGGGATGTCGCAAATTATCTTCAGATTTGAAGGCATGTCAGAGATCCAACATACTTTGCAGGTCAGGCAAAAATCCTGCATACATATTTGATTGCAATATCAATATCTGCAAAAAGTTTTAAGAAATACTGTAATAGCTATTAATAAACCAAAAATTCTGCTGAAAATAAACATAGTATAAGCAGTGCTAGTTTTAATTTATGACTCCTTGCCAAACATTAAAATGGGTTTTAACTCTATAAGAGGAGAGTGAATTACATTTATGAAATAAAAATGACCCTTTAAAAGACACTACAGAAAAATTTAGTTCATAGACGTATAGTGGTGCATTTTCATCCCAAGAATCTTAAAGATACCCGCAAAGAGAAAAGTGACACCTTTTTACTGACAGTGACATTCTGTCTAAAGTTTCTTACAATGTTGTGTTATTTTATCTGACTCTTAAAATATCTAAAAAGGAATACGCTGATATAGAGGTATATACACCATTAGCTCAAAAACACTACAAAAGACACCTGATTATTGCAAGCATGACAGTTTCTGAACACTTTAAACGTCATATTATTCAAAACTAGGAAATGGAAATTTTTCAGAGTCCTGAAAACACCTGTAAAACCAGTTGACCTTACACGAGGATATCTATCACTCCATCCACTGGCATTGTCTGTTCAAGTAAATACAATGTAATGTTAACTAAGAGATTGTCAGCTTGTCTAAGAAAAATGGCAAGGCTGGAACCAATGTTGATCGATGATTGGATTATCAACTTGTTTAATTGGCAGCCCACATCAGCTAAATTTTCAGTCAGTTGACCTCATAATACATGTACATGTGCATTCTTTTGTTCTATTTCAGTATGAACGAGGACAGTGGGGATGCTAAGGATATAAAGACAGTACAAACAGATGAGCATAACACTTTCTCACCTTTGCCTATGGTGATTACAGTACCAATATCTTCACAACACTCCGAGGCATCGCCTGCTGATACTACCTTTCTTACTGTGCAGGCTGCGGATTCTGACACAAATGATCAAGTACAAGGTATAGAACTGCATAAAACAATCTGACAATATATATGAAACCAACATATTTTAAAGATTTGATATATTTAAATTACCCATAGTTACTCTCTCGAACAGATTCATAATCATTGACAGATTGCTGTCATAAGGAATATACAAACTCAGAACACATTGTGCTGAGTATTTCACAGACAAAACTAGTACTTATATAACACCTAGTCATATGAAATGTCTGTGAATCTTCAAAAATGGTATATATTTAAATGATTTTCCAAAATAAATTCTGACTAATATTTTGAATATTGATATGAAATTCCCATTGATATTCAAAATATAATTCAATATTCCCATTGGGAATATAGACAAGCTTTCCTATCACAATTAAGATGAACACTTGTTTTAATACTGCTAAGTCGCCTCTAACCACTGATTAGGCTGACTTTCATTTTATATTGTAGTGAATGTACATAGGTCACTTACAACAGTCTTGCTGTTAAGCTAACTTTTACAGCAACATGGTTGAAGTGCACTGACTGTATTGGAAGTTAAGTAATAAAGTACAGGGTTAGCACTTGGATGGGTGACCGCTGTCACTTTAATATCAAATGTCACAAGGTAACTGTTATCTGATTGAACGTGAACAAAAAGTGGTTAAACATTCCTATTGTACTAGAAGGAGAAAGAGGTCAATAGGTTTAAAGTACAAATCTTGAATCATCAGCTTAAGTTGTCTTTTTAAAGGTACTTCAGATGTTGTTGTGAAGGATGTTGGAAGCTTGGTGGAAACAAGTGATGCTGTTGTGGATACTGCATCTGCCCCTGTTGAGGTTGTGACAGTTGCCCCTGAATCAGTTACCGTGACTCCCACAGACAGCCAGGCCAAGGATGAAGATAGTACATCTGCTGATGGAAAACAGTACCTAATTGTTACTGCTAATGGCACTGGTAAATATTTGTCTTGCCTCTTTTTATCACCCCCACCCCCCAAAAAAATATTTTTTGGTGGCATATAGTAATCACAGTGTCTGTCCATCTTTCCGTCCGGTATTTCGTTTCCAGCCTGTATCTTTGTCATGCATACCGGTAGATCGATTTTGTTGATACTTGGTACAAATGATCAACATAACATGACGATGTGTCGCGAGTAAGATCCACACCTGTCATTCAAAGGTCAAGGTCACTATTTGAGTTTGTTTGACAACACTTTGAGTTTGTGAGATTTTTTGTCCGGCCTGTAACTTTGTCATGCATAGATGGATTTTAATGATACTTGCTACAATTGCTCAACATAACATGACAACGTGTCGCGAGTAAGACCCACATCTATACCTCAATTTGAATCTGTGTGAGGTTTCGTGTCCGGCCTGCAACTTTGTCATGCATAGATGGATTTTTATAAATACTTGTTATAAATGATCAACATAACATGACGACGTGTTGCACTTAATACCCAAACTCCCACTTCAAAGGTCAAGGTCACACTTTAATTTTCACTTTCAGTCATTTTGACATTTCTTGTCCAGTCTGTCATCTATGGATAAATCTTAAAAACACTTGGCTCAGTTGATCAACATGACATAATTAAGTGTCGCATATAAGACCCAGAACCTTTCCTCAAAGATCAAGGTCACACTTTCAATTTGTTTGATATTGTCTGTCTGGTCTGTGACTTTGCCTTTAACTTTGCTCAGTTTATCAAGATGACATGACAACGTGTCATAAGTAAGACCTAGACCCATATCTCAAAGGTCAAGGTCACACTTTTAGTATGTATGACAACACTTTGAATCTGTTTGAAGTTTCAAGTCCATCCTTTAACTTTATCAAACATGGATGGATTTCAAAAACACTTGGCTCAATTTATCAACAATTGATCTGTAATTTTGTCTTACATTTAGGGATTTTAAAATAACTTGACTCAAGTGATCAACATGTCATGATGATGTTTCAGCAGCATTTAACTGTTGAAATACCAAGACCATTTCATCAGATGTCAAGGTCAAGGTTACACAAAGGTCAAGATCATGCTTTAATGTAAAAAAACATGAAATTGTATGTCTGAAACATCAGTCCATTACTCTTTATATTCATGGATACATCACTACCTATTATAACATAATTATATTGTTATTTTTTAACAACCATTTGGGGGGGCATGCGACACTTACCAGTGACATTTCTTGTTGTTAATAAATCTTGTCATGTCGTAAAAGACTTTAATGAGCATTTAATAATCTCACCGCCTTTCAACCAGAAACATTCTCATCTCAGCCATAACTGTGAGTAATGCTTAAGAGAATTTAATAAAACTCCACACAGATGTTAAGTGTATCATATGCATAAATAGGGTCTGTTAGGTAAAAAATAAAACCCAAACCGTGTATCTGCCATAAACTTTGAAATTACTGGATATTTCATGAGAATTTACACAAAGCACAGTGAGAATGTGTCACACAGTCGTCTAGTCCATACCTCCTCAATGGCCAATGGTAAAATAAGAGGTTGAGTATCAAAGTGACAAAATCAGACCCTGGTATGCTTTGCTACTGTGTGTAATGTGATTAACATGAACATAAGTCAGTGGTACAACATTAATTTTGATGGTACTATAATTTTGTAAGAACAATTAAGTGATACTACATGTGGTATTATATTTATAACTCCTGGCTTCAACAATATCCATCACTGTATGAATCAACAGAGATTGGCTAATCTGTTCAATGAAAAGTTATTTGCACACTATTTTATTCACATAAATACATATCTTTAGCATACATTTAACAACGAAGCAATAAAGTCATACATTTAACCAATTATGTGGATTAGATACAGAAAAAAGCTTTTGAAGCTTATGTAAATCTACTTCTGCAACAAAAAGTTGACCAAGAATAATTCACGTTTCCAGTATTTCTGTATAGACTTGTCAGCCTTCCAATTACCTTTATTTGATGAACCGGTATTACCTATAACATTTCGACAGCAAGCTTTACCGTAAAATAACTTAAGAATGAGTCGTTCCTTTTATAACAAAACCTTTTTCGTGGGTATTTTGGGCCATACAGGTGCCATTATGGAAGCTAATATTGATTTATGGAAACTCATGCATGTAAATTATTTAAGTTGTTGAATCAGCATTGCTATGTCATAAATGATCAATTCATCATAGCTGTATGAAAACACATTCTAAGAAGAATTCTTGATTAATTATTTATATGTATTCATACATTGATGGTGTGTTTTTTTCAGCCACACTTGGTATGGGCACTCTGCAACCATTACCAGATGTTGAGGGAGAGCCTCCAATGAAAAAGTTCCGAATTCAAGGAGAAGATGGCCAGTTTTATATTCTTAGTGTTCCAGGTGAGTAGCCATCTAGGCAGTTTTGTTGTCAATAAGAAATACATGATATGTAGATGCCTTTTTTGTCAAGCTTGACATTTTTTGACAAGCACACTAGCAGTGAGTTTGACATAGTTGTCTCAATGGCGATTTAGGTGCAGAAATTTGTGTCTACTCCATATTTTGTTAACCATAGGACACATTTGATGACAGGTTTGTCCTGGTTTGGGTGACATTGTAGCCTTTAGATATCTAGTTACAGCTTTTTTTCTATATACTTACATGTATATATAGATACATTGCAAAAATTCCAATTCAGCACCTGTCAATAGGTGTTCATTTCCCATGAAATATTTTTCTCAAGCATGCTTGCAGTGAGCTCAATATAGTTTTCACAATGGTGGTACAATGTGTGGGTGTGTCTGACAGATCTTATCTTGGCTGTAACTTCATGGATAGATTCCATATAGCCTCTATAATGTGTTGAAAATGGTATTTAACCCTTTACTCCATAGATACACGTTTTCCCGCACCAATCACAGAAGGCCTTTGAAAACAGTGCTGAACACTTCCTGCACTGTTTTCCACTCTGTCAGTTAATATAAACATAATTCACCCATTGCTGATACGTGGTGAATTAATGCTTTCAATTTGGAAGAGTCCTAAGAAAATGCTTATGAAGCGAAGGGTTAAGCAAAAAAAATGTTTTACATGTACTCACTGCTACACATAATCCCTAACAGGCTTTTGTTGACCTTTTATGATAACTGCATTATTGAGGAACTGATGTTGAATTATGACTTGGTGGAATTTGTGACTCGCTGACAGACTAGAAACGTTTGAAAGTCAGCTCTGTTTGATATTTAAAACATTTATTTAAGAAATGGAATATTTCAGGAGATCCACAGGTGAACAATTTAGCGGAGACGACAGACCCGTCTACTGAACACCAGTATACAACAAAGCAGGTATTGATATTTATAGTTTATATTTGTTTAAAGTAAATAATACTCTTTTAAACGATGAAGAATGAAATATCTTTAGGTAGGCAATGGCTAAATTTAGGTTTATCAAATTGCTTGAAATTAAAGACTTTTTGAGGTGTGAAATGGGGAAATGCGGCTTTACTTCACCATTTTGGGACTGCTGGATCTGGTCCATGAAATTTGAAAAAAAATAATAGTTAACAATATTGTTGAAATTTGATGTTGATAATTAATTTAATAAAAATACCAGACTTCTTAAAAGCTTGGAAAGGAGCAAAAAATGACATACTGGTATATCATTTTAATTAAGAAATAAGAGTATTGCATTTATAAGCTCTACTGGCCAAAGACCAGAAGGACTTATGCAATGGCGTGTTGCCCGTAGTCTGTCGTCCCTTAGCAGCACTTTCTCTGAAACCACTAGGCCAATTAAACTGAAATTGCACATGGATATTTCTATTGCATAGGAGACTACCGTATATTCCCTAATTAACGCCCCCGGGGGTGTTACATTTTACAAGGTGGGGGCGTTTATAAAAGATAAAAAAAGCAAATTTAACAACAGTTAAAAATACAATAAAACCATGGAAAAACCTTAAATCCGGTTTAAATCCCCGAAAAAACGGTTCAGAATTATTTTAGAGTAATGAAATAATCGACATAGGATGAAAAAAAAGCTGAAAATCTGTATGAAATTACTAGTCTGCGTACTGGAATATCCAAATTTATGGTCATTGCACTCTTCACTTTAAATCACTTGGACACTTGCTCTTATCAATGTGAAACAATGAGCTTTCATTGTACACAGACTAACCGCATTTTCCGACGTTTTGGAATGTTTTAATCGGCAAGCGGCATTTTTACTAGTATTAAACAGCAAATATGGGGAAGTATTTGTTCAACCAAATGTGGTTAAGTGGTCACCCAAGATATAAACAATGGGTTGAAGAGTCCAAAGGTAATAAACACTTCGCTAATTGTTGACTGTGTAACAAAATAATCGGTCAGGGAAAGATGGGCGAATACGCACTCAAATCGCATATACGTTTTATTTTTTTTAATTTTCCAGAAAAATAGCTGGAGGGCGTTTATTAGAGTGGGGGCGTTTATAAGGGAATGTACGGTATACAGAAGATTTTTGTTTTCGATCTGAAATTAAAGATGGCCGCCATTACTAAAAAAAGTCCAAAACTTGAAAAGTCTTCTTATCATTAATAGCCCAACACATTTTCAAAATGTCTATGTAGTAATGATAACCAACTGTAGTTTTGTTAGATTTGGTCAAATGGTGTCCACTAGGTTAAAAATGACCCCGCTCTGTGGGTTTAATTAGGCGACACATGTCATAATAAATTTCTTTTTTCTTTAAAAAATGGAAATGGTTTTGCCTATATCTTCACAAAAGCTTTGTTTGGTGAAGGAGGTTCAGATTTGTAAAAATGACTGGGTTCCACTGTCTGAAGGGGTCAGGAGGGGCCACAAAAGGGTAAAAATTAGGAATTACAAAAATCGTTTTCTTAAGATCCGGTATGTCAGATGTGTTCATATTTGGCATAAATTATCCTAATGTGTAGGGGTTTGATTGTAGATAAGAATTTAGGGGCTAATATTTATAGGGTACTTGTAAGGGGACTTAGAATTTTACATAGGTATACTATGGAAAAACAGAAAATTCTCATTTTTTTTTATCTATTTAGGCAAAATTATTATTCAATATAAGTTCTGAAGTACCATCTAGTCATAGGAAATAACATTTGGTTCAATAAGGATAATTGACTTTCCATAAGGGGCCAGGGTGGGTAAAATAGGGTTAAAATTAGAAAATTTTCAAAAATCTTCTTTTCACCAACCGGTCAGTCCAATTTGTTCATATTTAATATAGATTGTCCCAATGAGTATGGGTTTAAAGTTTGTACAAATCAAGGGTCTTGTAGTTATAGGGGCCCTGTAAGGGGGTTTTGAGTTATATATATGAATACTAATGGAAACGGACAATTCTCCTTTTTTTCATTCATTTAGGACTTTTTTTATTCAGTTTCAGTTTTGAAGCATCTATTAGTCATAACAAATAAGATTTTGTTCGATATGAAGGATTGACTTTCTAAAAGGGGCAAAGTGGGGGACAAAAAATGGTTAATATTGAACATAAATCATATTCTTAACAACCGGTCAGTCAAATATGTTCATATTTGATATAAATTATCCCTACGATTAAGAGTTTTATGTTTGTACAAATCAAGGGGCACTGGGATGTATAGAGGCCCTGTAAAAGGTCTTTGAGTTTTACATAGGAATACTATGGGAAAATGGAAAATTCTCATTTTTTCTTCCATTTGTGTAAATATGTTGTTTAATTTGATATCTAAAGCATTGTCTAGTAACAATAAATCTAATTTTGTTCAATAAAGAGGATTTAATTTCCATAAGGGGCCAGGGGGTGGGTGGGGCAATAAGGTTAAAATTTGGAATGTTCACAAAGCTTCCTTTCAATAACCTTTCAGTCAAACTAGCTGATATTTGATGTAAATTATCCTTACATCAGCAAAGATTAAAGAGTGCATATCAAGAGGCTGGGATATATTGGGGTGCTGTTATGTGTTTTTTACTTTTACATAGGAATATTATAGGGAAAACTGATTATTTTCTTTTTCGCATCTATGTGTACAAAAAAACTTCTTTTTAAAATCTAAAGCATTTCTGCTTATAACAAATCCCTAAGAGTGGGTGATTGAAGTTCTGTGACAAATCAAGGGGCTGAGTTGTATAAGGGTTCTGTACATGGACTTTATTTACAAATCAAGGGGCTGAGTTGTTACGTATAAGGGTTCTGTACAGGGACTTTATTTATTTAACAAATGCATGGTATGGGAATTTAAAGTATTTCTTTTTCATTGCAATTAAGTTTTTGTTCAGTATAGGTGTGGTGGGGCTATTTATCCATAAGTTGTTAAGAGGACCCCAAAAGAGGGTAAATATTGTGAAATTTCAAAAAGTGCTATGGCCACTATGAGTCAGTAGAGCATCCTCAGGCCCTCTTGGGCCTCTTGTTTTCATATCTTTTTCCTAAGCCCCAAGTGTATGTGTGTGATGCAAATTTTGTGATTTCATTCCATGCAGAATTATGGTCCTTGCACTAAGTACATTTGCTGTATTTACTTAATGCATTTCTTTTAAAAAATCATAAGTGTTATTTTTTGTTGGATAGAATTATTGAAACACTTGCGGGGGAATGGGTGAGGGGAGGATCATACTTTTTGTGATTGGGAATGGCTATATGACTTGGTTTATGACAGGAAATGGCCAACAAACATAATTATAATAAGACAGAAATATTACTGAAACAAACATATCAGGATTGTTTGCAATGATGAACAACAGGGAGAAATTCACACAAAAAAATTTAACAAACAGTAAATATGAAAACATTGGGATAGCCAGTTTGGTTTAATGTAAAATAAGTTGATTAAACTCAATAAAAGGAGTTTCCTAAAGCTTTCTATTTGTTCCTAAATATTTTTATAGTTTAGTAGTGTTTTTATTGATCATACTTAATTGACTTGTATAACCAACTTCCATAGTGCATGTATCAGATACATTTGAAATATTTTCATTGTTTTTTAAATAAATACAAAAAAATAAATTACCATTTTCATCTCTTATCATAATATTTTCATTTTCAATCTTAACAGTTTTGTGTTAAAGGAAGACTTCATTTACATGTGTATGGACCAAAATATACATATTTGAATTTAACTTCTGTCCTTCCGCAATAACTGGTAGTCTGGTAATGACACGACTTTCTCACGAAATATGTCAGTTTTGGAGGGGGGTATAAACTTAAAAAGCTGGGTTTTGAATCCCAGGCTGCAGTGGTAATGAGGTCCATTAACTAACTTGAGATGGTAACATAGAACCAGTACTCCTGTATTTGTGTGCATAGTTTATACATTTCATGTTCTACTCTTTAGAATGAACTTCTGAACGAAACAGTAAAAAGTCTAGAAAAGCGGAATCAGCTACTGGGGTCAGATGTGTCACAAGCATGGTTTACTACGAGAGATGATAAAAATATCTTACAAAACCATGGTACGTAGAATTCTCTCTCTCATATCATAATATACTGACTTGTAACATACTCTTAATTGATACTTTTTTATGTCCCCACCATTCATGAAAACTGGTTGGTCAAGTTAAGTTTGAACTTAATTATTTTACTTTAATTGTGAAACAAGTTATTACAGCTTAAACAAATCATGCTCGAAGTCTTTCTGGGTAGAACCAGTACTAAGCATATGCAGAAAATTTCTTTCACAAGGACACCACACTAGCCGTGGGAGAGGATCAAACATATGACCCTCTGGTCATGGGCTTGATGCTCTTCCACTGGACCATGCGCTTGGTTCGGTTTAACAGTGGAATCACAGGTTTTCTTTCTGACCTTGTATACAAAATTTATATATTTTTCTGTATTTATGAAGGTGCCAGCTGGAAGCAAGGACAGTGGACCAAAGACGAGATTGATATACTCCAGATAAACATCAATGAATATTGCAGGGTAATGTGATATTCTACATATATGTATAGCTATCTCACAATCTCTTACCTCTCTCCTCTGATTTGAGCTCTGCATGGTTCAAAACAATATTGTAGAGAGTTTGCATGTTGTTGAAGGGTTGTGGTTCTTTTCAGTTTCATTCTGAGATCTTCCTACACCTGTTATGTGTTGACAGTTACATTAAAATCAAACAAAAAACACACAAAAAAAATAATCTGAATCTATGTCACCTTTCCTATATAATACCAGACTTGATTTATTTGTATGAAATTAAAACAATTTTTGTAGCATCTTCTCCCACAATATTCCAGTATTGATAAAAAAACACAAAAAACATATTATATACATATATAATTATATTGTGTTGTGTAAAATATAGTGTTTATAAGTTAGTGTTTTGGTCTAGGTATTAATATTATTTGACTGAATAGATATATCTTAAAAAAGATTTTCTCCTCTTGACTTCCTTTTCTAGAAGGTGAGAAAAAATGTTTCTTAAACATATCACAAATAGATAATATTAATGAGTTATAGTATTTTAAATAATATAGATTAAAATTGAACACTAAAATACATATAAATGATTTTCATGTCTAACTTTTTAATGCGAAAATTGATATCGATGGTAAACATTTTATTTTCCCCAGGAGCACAATATAAGTGATCCAACAGAGATAATCTTTGAGATGTCCAAGGATGAGAGAAAGGAATTCTATCGTACAGTTGCCAAAGGTTTACAGCGCCCTCTGTTTTCTGTGTACAGACGCGTAACTAGGATGTACGATCAGAAAAACCACATGGGAAAATACAGCGGAGATGAGATAACGAAACTACGAGAGTATGTGTTCCAAAGATTGATGTTGTGTTAAGATGCTTAAACCAATGTTACCGCTATTCTGGCATACAATTATACTTTTGATTTAAAAGTGTATTGTTTTTTCTTTGCACTATTAACATTTTTATATCCAACCGAAAAATTGACATTTCACCATATGGTAAAGAAAGTAGTTAAACTAATCTGCTGCTTTTTGTGGAAAAACCAAGAGATTAAATTAACATAATGCCAATCTCACTGTTATATATATTTAAAGGGAGGTAATTAAATTCACAACGGAAATTGTAATTGTAATTAAATTCACAACGGAAATTGTGAATTTAATTAACTCCCTTTATGAAATAAAGTATTTATGAATTCACTGTACCTTTATGATCCAACGGGTTTATAAATCTGTCCTTAATATAGCATGTGAGTAGTCATGAATCCTTAACTGGATTCTACTCTTATAAAGCTATCAGCTCATGTATGTAAATTGTCCATCCAGTTGAGGTGTGTTGCATGTAAATCCATAGTATATAACTCATGGTCGACACAAATTTATTGGTGTGGCAGAGGCCTTGATATTGAGTCTAAGGTTTGCATTGTAGCTAGGGGTGCTCACCGTAGTCTGGTCTGTACATTTATGTCTTGGTTGTTCACAAATAATTGTCTCCATATTTATATATTTTCATTGGACAATGCCTGTTTTTTAAAAACTTTTATATTTCCATAAGACCCCTGGCGCCAGACTACTGTTTTATGTTTCTCTCCTTCAGACTTTATTTGATTTGAACGTCTTTTCATGTGTATAAATACCAGAAAAAATTAATTTAATCTTATAGTAAACGGATGAGGCTGTGTTTGTGGGGACCAAAGCAATGAATGAATGCAACTCGGGCAAACTATATTTTCTGTAAAGGCTATGGTAAAAAATCAAAAGGAAAGTTGCAAGAGTGTCCACAATGCAAAATTATTCTGACATTGAAATTGCTGCGCACTTACGTTAGGCTGATATGGGTAGTTGTAAATATTTACAGCAATGGGTCTTTTATATTTCAACAATAAAGCTGTATGTCATAAGTCTTAAAAATTGTGTTGAAAATGGTTTAAACCCAATAGCAACACATAACATGCAGTAAGTAAACAGTTAAACAATAAGTTTATTTTGTATAATTTAATTATTTAGGTTACGCCACAAACATGGTAATGACTGGGCAACGATTGGCCAAGCCCTTGGTCGCAGTGCATCGTCAGTGAAAGACAAATGTAGATTGATGAAAGATACGTGTAATTCAGGGAAATGGTTACCAGAGGAGGAAATGAGATTATCGAAAGCAGTTTATGAATTTGTTGGTTGTCAGCCAGGTAACAAATCAAATTTAGATAAAGATTTTTAATCGGCATATTACCTGACATTCTTGCCCAGTTTGTTTATAATGCCGTCTCTAGATCAGTACTACTCCATACTTGAGGTATTTTATTTGAACACATGCTTCATTTACTATTTCAACACTTAATTACAACATTATTAATTACATGTACTTGCAGAAAGAAAGAACTATTGGTTTTGCTCAGTCGCCTATTGGAATAAAAAATGCATTTTTTTCTTCACCAGTAAAGTAGGCCACCATGTTAAGATTATGTTTTAGCGATTCATGGGTTCTACCATTTATGTTCATTCTTTATCAATTAAGCTCACTGCCACCTGTTTATATGTGTGCTGATGGGTCCTTGGTGACAGAGTAGTCTACGAGTAAGATGCCCTCTCAATATCACTTCTCACTGCTGAGGTCATAGGTTCGAGACCTGCTTGGTTCAAAAACTATAGTTGAGAACATTTGTCAGTTACTTGCAGAAGGAAGATGGTTCTATTCAGATTCATTTGTAGGTCTTTCTCCTAGTCCTTACGTTGAACATAACCTCAAATGTCTTGAAAATGGTGTTTCACCTTATTACAATAAATGCATTTTCTATGTGTGATTGTATTTTATATAGGTGAAGATGTGGTACATGGGTTGTCATGGGCTCAAGTTGCCGAGAAGGTGATAACTAGGTCAGAGAAGCAATGCCGGACAAAATGGCTAAATTACATGAATTGGAAACAAAAGGGAGGGAAGGAGTGGTCGCGGGAAGATGATATGAACCTTATAATACGGTGAGGAGTTATTACCCTTTATTAACATGTCTGCCACAGTCATTATAGTACTACCTTATGTTTTGATCTAAATCTACTTTGTGTAACTAATTTGAACTTTGCTTTAATAATACATGTATGTAGTTTATTTACCTTGCCTGAGATGACAATTTGCATCAGGCACATGTCTTAGAATTTCGTGTGGTTGTGCTAATGAAGCATTTCATTTCATTGAAAATAGGTCTTTAAGCATTATTTGTGTTAAGATATCAACCTAAGTATTGGATATAGATCTTTAATTTATATCTATTCATTTTATGATTAGCATTGAATTCAATAACAGAAGTATCTGTTCTTAGGATTAATTTGATCTTATGATTGGCCTAGAAAATAAATTTTTAAATATCAGCAATTAGTAAACGTTTTATTTTCTGTTCTGATATTAAGCAACTTATGTTTTACTGATTAGAATTAGCCAAACCTACATAGCTCAGTTGGTAGCACATCTGACTATCAATCCTGGGGTTGTGAATTTGAATTCCTGGCAAGTCACAGTCTCCTTGATGATTTATATACGTCATTGGGTCTTATTGTCATTTGTCTGTCACCACTTATCAAATACATGTAAGTGGGAAAGTTGTCAGTTACTTGCGGAGATGGGTATGCTTTGAGTACTGGTTAGCCTTCCAGGATCCCAGGAATCAGTAGTTAGGTAAACTGATCGTCTGGTAGCCCTTAATGGCATAAAATAATTAGAAGTTATTGTATGGTAGAGGTGTGCCATCCAAAGCTAAAAGGCGTTTTGCTTTAGCTTTCCAACGTCTTTTCTGACATTTTTAAAGCTTCCACTTTCTCATGATGGCATTTGGTTGCTATGACACTGACAGGTTATTTATCATTGTTCACTGGGAATCAACATAATTTAACACAAAAGGCATGTTTGCAGTCTGTTCAACACCGGGACCAATATGGATTTGTACCGGTGCCAAAAATCCATGTTTTCCATATTGGCCTCAGATGATCCCGAGGTCTCAATACCAGTGCATGATTTTAAACATATTTTATTAAACGTTCTATTTTTGTTACTATATTTAGGCATAAATGTAATAATGCTCAATATTCAAATAAACTGTTCAAAATGAATCATTTCTTGGTAGATCTGTTTAAAAACAATCTTAAAATATCAAATTATGTATTTAAAATACAAATGAAAATTCTCTTTTGCAGTGTGGCAAACTTAGGTGTTAATGATGACACAGAGATAGACTGGAGTGATCTGTCAAAGAACTGGGATAGGTAAACTGCCATAGTTTTGTATGAAACTTCCAAACTAAATTAGTATCAAAAATTGTTATAAATTGTCTCGTATTTATCTCCAGTTATTACATATTTCTTAACTGTTTTAATAGTACTTGAAAAATAAATGTTAAAACTATGCGTCCCCAAAAAATAAAAGCGGCAACAAGTGACTGTTAGTCCATTAATTATTGTTGTAATATATATAAATATATGTAGAACCACTAGCACATGTATGTAGAGTACATTGGAAGTTGAATGTATGTTCTTGAGAAGGTGTTAGCTTCAGATGTCATTTCATATCTGTGTTGTGCCATGTTTGCAGTGCTTTTGTTTGATGATTTTTCTGTAATGAATAATATTTATCAAAGGAAGGCTGCAATAGGTTTAGTTTTGAAGGGCAATCTGCAATCCCTTAATACCAGTTACTTTAAACATTGGTGTATGATGCTTAGTGGCACTTTCAACCATTTTTCAGTGATATCGCGACAGTGCCTACTTGAGACAGTATCATGAGCCCTGCTACACTAGTGTATCATGGCGTAGACACATGGTATGATACCCCATCCAGTCATTATACTGGCACTGCTACACTAGTGTATCATGGCGTAGACACATGGTATGATACCCCATCCAGTCATTATACTGGCACTGCTACACTAGTGTATCATGGCGTAGACACATGGTATGATACCCCACCCAGTCATTATACTGGCACTGCTACACTAGTGTATCATGGCGTAGACACATGGTATGATACCCCACCCAGTCATTATACTGGCACTGCTACACTAGTGTATCATGGCGTAGACACATGGTATGATACCCCACCCAGTCATTATACTGGCACTGCTACACTAGTGTATCATGGCGTAGACACATGGTATGATATCCCATCCAGTCATTATACTGGCACTGCTACACTAGTGTATCATGGCGTAGACACATGGTATGATACCCCACCCAGTCATTATACTGGCACTGCTACACTAGTGTATCATGGCGTAGACACATGGTATGATACCCCACCCAGTCATTATACTGGCACTGCTACACTAGTGTATCATGGCGTAGACACATGGTATGATACCCCATCCAGTCATTATACTGGCACTGCTACACTAGTGTATCATGGCGTAGACACATGGTATGATACCCCACCTAGTCATTATACTGGCACTGCTACACTAATGTATCATGGCGTAGACACATGGTATGATACCCCGTCCAGTCATTATACTGGCACTGGCCTAAAACTGTCCTCTAAACGCTGAAGATCAAGTGAAGAAGCTTCTAGTACCATTTTTCAAGTATTTGGTATGACCTGGCCCGGGATCGAACCCACAAGCTTTTGCATGTGAGGTGGATGCTCTTTCACTAGACCACATTGCAGTCTTTGCTACATTCTTTGTTTATATTTACAAAATCATCTTCTTTGTTCCAGTGTGAGGTCTCCGCAGTGGTTGCGAGGCAAATGGTGGTCCTTAAAGAGACATATAGCAGACTACTCTCTTATATCATTTAGTGGTAAGTTATCATTTCTAGCCATTGTCACTATGCAGGGGTATCCAGAGGGTACAATCCAGATTTATATTTGACTGTAGTGGTCACTCAATAGGAAAAATCAGTTTTCTAGTGTCCTGTCACATGAATATCACAATGAAGAAGTGGCATTGGGAGTGATTTGTATGTATCTGTATCTATCTGTTTATTTAAATAATTGTGTCCAAAAAACATGAAATTATATCATTTCTATTATAACCTGTGTAATAAACAAATAGGCGACTTTTCCATAATATTGTTGGTAATAAAAAAAAAAATCACTCGTCATAAACTATTCTCTTGGGAGTGGTCTGTTTACATAAATGAACAAAAACGACGAAATAAAACCAAATAATTGTTGGAAGAAGAAAATGAGAAAGATAGTTAATGTAGAAAAACGTGATTAAAAAGTACTTTATATAAACTTAGTTTTATTTTCACTAGTTTCTGTCATCTTTCCAGTAAGAGCTTCTCTAGTTATTAATGTTTTTTAGCAAAGGGATGATATGATTTTGTTCTTTTGATGTATGACTAGTGTAATTATGTAACATATTGTTTCAGAATTACTAGAGAACATGAAAACATTTTTCCTGCAAAATGTACGGGTAAGAAACACGCTGGGCACAGCAAGAACGCGCAGGATCGATGCCGGACCAGAAATGCTAACTTATGTTCCCATTACTTTAAATAGTAAGTATTCACCATGCTTAAAGATTAAACATGTTTTCTACATTAAACTTTTAACCAAGTCAAAAGTGCTCATTTATTATTGAATTTATTAAACAAGTTGTAAATTATGTGATTTACTCTGATCTCCAAAATACAATTCTTTTATAATAATAATAATATTCCATGGATGAGTAGTGAAAGGTACAGTCTCGTATTTACTCATTGTGATATGTGGGGGAAAATGTTCAAACTATACTTTATGTAAAAATAGATTTTCCATTTTTACTGCAATCGGTCTAAATATAGACCAACTGCATTCCATTTCCCCCACAAAAAACTGTTTGCAGCTGGCTTGCAGAGCTGTAAAGAACTTTTATGTAGTTTATTTGTGCCATGATATGTTTTTCTTGTGCTGTCACATCAAGATTTCACATGATGTTAACTGTAGGTTGTCATAAAAATGCATGTGCTGCCCACTTCTTAATAACAAAATTAAAAATAATGGTATGTATTTATCTAAAATGATCAGACAATATAATGTCAATAAAAGTATTGAAAGCACAATTCCAGTTTTTGTGATGAAAAACATCAATCTCGCTTAATGTTCCATTGGTCTTCATAGCATTAAACCATTTTCATGTTTTTATTCACCTGATGAAAACTCAGAATTGTGCTTTCAGTCCTTAGTTGAAAATTCGTAATATTGCTTTTAATATATATAACTAAACTTAGTTTAGAACAGCCCAGTTACTTACTTTTGGGTCACATTACTTGGGAATTTTCTATCTGAAAACTACAAAATAGAAAGGTCCATAAAAATACAACTGTAGACCAAATATAAATAGAATGTGTTAGAATGGAAATTTAACACCTAATCATACTATTAGTACAACCCATATAGATTTGTTTAGAATCTATATTGTGCAAGAGGTTTTGGGGTAGTTCCTCAAAAACTAAAAACTTTTAATGAAAGCTTTCTTCTTGGCACTCAACATTTACAAGACAAAGTGGAAATATCAGTATAATACATTTGGTATAATACAAGTGGGTTATGTATCAGATTGCATGTCTGGCATAATACACAAGTTTGGCAGTGCTTCTAACGATGTCTCAAACAGACACTTAATATGAATAAAGAAATGTTGATAACAAAACAAAACACTATACATCAAAGTTATTCTTAAGTTGTTTGAAAATGGCTTGTCCAGGACATGCTACAACATTACAAGAAAAAATTCTATTTTGAGAAATCAATAATGATGAATTGGTAAAAGGAATACTTTTAGAATTTCTATTGAATATTGCAGGTGGTATGCCAAATGAAAACAGCCCACTTGAAGATCTGGACCCAACTGTTCAAGCATATGAAGTATTGCATCAGTTGCCCAACCATTCTGGTTCCTATATCATCACACATCCTGCAGGGAACCAACAGTTACAGACATCTCTGTCAGAACACATTATTGTACAAACTGTTCCTATAGCACAGGTTAGTATAGTAGCCAACCATTCTTTTTCCTATATCATCATGTATCATGCAGGGAACCAACAGTTGCAAACATCTCTTCAGAACACATTATTGTACAAACTGTTCCAATATTACAGGTAAGTATGGTACCCAGCCATTCTTGTTCCTATATCATCATGTATTGTGCAGGGAACCAACATTTACAGACATCTCTGTCAGAATACATTATTGTACAAACTGTTCCTATAGCACAGGTAAGTATGGTAGTCAGCCATTCTGGTTCCTGTATCATCACACATCCTGCAGGGAACTAACAGTTACAAACATCTCTTATCAGAACACATTATTGTACAAACTGTTCCTGTAGCACAGGTAAGTATGGTATCCAGCCATTCTTGTTCCTATATCATCATGTATCATGCAGTGTGACCAGGATGTCAAAGTATCATTAGGAGATAATGTCCCTTCCATCAATGGTTGTGAGTTTGCACCCTACTGGAAATTAAGCAAGTTTCTGGTCACCCTTTTAAATGACAGATACATGTATTTGGTATGCAAGAAACTAGGGATGGGTATCCTGAAGAATATGTATCATGATATTTTTCTTTAAAAATGGTCCATCTATAGTTGCTTTGAAAAATAAAAAAACATCATCTATAGATAGATTCTATTTGAAAATAATTTTATCAGATTTCTTCTGTTTAAACTTTGAGGTATACAACCCCAATCTTTTAACAAAACATAACCTTATCAGTAACTTACTACATGTAACACTTACCAATCTCAAATCAAATTTTTATGCACGCTGAGTATTGCTGACCGAGATTTGTAGATGATGCCTTTGTAAATGTGTAATCAAATTTTCCTAGCCACCTGCACATTTCAGTTTCAAATTCTACATGCAACCACATTTGCTAGTATTTCTTTGATAGTTTTCTTTTAAACCAGACCTATATGTGTCCTTGCGGAAGCTTTATCTTTCACATTTTTTATAATTTTGTGTTCTTTGCTGATCTCTTACATGTTTGTTGTTGTTGGTAATGAATCAGCGAAATTCATAAAAAGTTATGTGACGCAGTCTAACATACATGGGCGCTGGTTACCGAATTTGTCCCAAGTTGATTATGTAAAATATTTCGAACAGGAAACCTGCGTGCACTATGTTAGAGCTTTGTTTTGAACTTGGAAACTCCATAAAATTATCTAAAAATAACTGACATTTAGCTCCGATTTCTCGAAGATTTATTTACATTTACAGATTATTTTGAACAGTTTACGCAATTCACCTAGCAGTATACTGGTATACGGGTAATACCGCACACCACTATAAGAAACTTATGTACATGTGTTTATGCCAAGAATATGAAATCATTTTTCATTAATAAAACATGGATTACCACTCAGGAAAATGTAATATGTTACTCTTTTGAAAAATGCTACATGATTAGAAATTTGCCATCATGTATATAGAATCTAGAATATTAATTTTAAGCAGAGATTAACTAATTGTGTGAATATTTTCTCCATAATTAATACAGAATACAGACAATGACCTTGGTTTACAGTCACGCGTGGTGATCAGAGTTCCATCCTCGTCAGATCTGAGTGATACGGGTGTGACAGCGCTGGAGAACGCTGATCTTGGCACCAGTATACAGCTCTCCAGTACTATAGATCAAGGCCAACAGGGTACGTTATAATCATATAGTTTGGTCGTCATTGATTGAATGCTTTAGGTGGAGTTGGTTAGCTCAGTTGGTAGCCTGTCTGACTGTCAATCCAGGGGTCCTGAGTTTGGTACCGGTATATAACTCTCCAGTACTATAGATCAAAGTCAACAGGGTAGGTTATATATAGTTTGGTCGTCATTGATTGAATGCTTTAGGTGGACCCGGTTAGCTCAGTTGGTAGCCTGTTGGACTGTCAATCCAGGGGTCCTGAGTTTGGTAGCAGTATCCAGCCCTCCAGTACTATAGATCAAGGTCAACAGGGTAGGTTATATATAGTTTGGTCGTCATTGATTGAATGCTTTAGGTGAACCTGGTTAGCTCAGTTGGTAGCCTGTTGGACTGTCAATCCAGGGGTCTTGAGTTTGGTAGCAGTATCCAGCCCTCCAGTACTATAGATCAAGGTCAACAGGGTAGGTTATATATAGTTTGGTCGTCATTGATTGAATGCTTTAGGTGGACCTGGTTTGCTCAGTTGCTAGCCTGTCTGACTGTCAATCTAGGGGTTGTAAGTTCCCTGCCCTGCCAGTGTCTAATGATTGATATATGACATTGTGTCTTGTCATTTGTGTTTAATGCTGTTTTAAGTGGGGAGTTCTTGTTAAACTTCCAGGATCCCAGGAAAGAATTGTTAGGTTAAGTTAACTGATCATGTGTTAGCGCTTGATGGCATAAAACTGACGCTAAACATTCACACAAGATAGAGTACCTATTGAAAATTTGTAAATAATATTATAGATTGAGTGGTTTTAGTATTTTGTTATATATCAGTTCTTTTGTGGTACTTAAATACTTTTTGATTTTGTAAAGATGATACATTTGTTAGATTCTTCCATCATTGACATTACACAAACCTGTATGCTTTTGTATTTGTAGGTTTGGAGAGTTTATCTGAAGGAAATGTGATACCCCAGACAGACTCCCTCTCAGATGACACAACATTCCATACCCATGTAAGTGAATAATATTGGAGATTCAAATAATTATGTTTAATAGTAAAACTACACATGTATAATTATTTGGGTGATTTTCACAGAGTGATTATAGTTTTACCATGTCAAGGTAATTTTCATGAGTAGGTGATAATCACGAAGCAAGTCATTTGATAAAATAATAAATGTTGCACTGCCACATCAAGCAGACTGTGATAGAGCAGTAGTTTTTAATGTACTGGTGATTGGTTACCATGGTACAGTGATTATCATACTAAATTATTAACAGTGTTAGCAGAAAAAAAAAGACTTACAATAATTATTTATGACTAGTCATGATTATGGTTGCCATGTTGCATTCTAACTTGGTTTGTTATTTACTCGTTGACTTATTGTATTTATAGAATTTAGAAGAGTCCGTGATATCTAGTCCAGTTGAGATTCGTATAAAACCAGAACAATATGTCCAGTCAGCATCTACAAATGACCAGCTCATGACATCATTCTCAGGTAAACTGAATATTTTATATGGTTAAATAGTTCAAGTTATCGACTGTCATGAATTAACTCTATTTGCTATTAAAATTGATGATTAAATATTTTAATTATTTAAAAATAATTTGATGATTAGAAAACAATTTAATGTTTTAAAGAATAAACATGTTTTTAAACATTTAAATAATTTTGTTTTTAAATTTAATGTACATAATTAAATTTTAATGTACATAATTTAATATACAGTTAAACTTGTGTAAGCAGTCACCTCTATAAAACAGCCACCTGTCTTAAGCAACCATATTTTCTATTTACCATTTCTAAGCGTTCAAAGTAAATTAACCTGTATTAAGTAACAACATGACCTTTAACTGGCTGCTGAAGACAGGTTTGACTGTACATAATTGAATGTACATAATTGAATGTACATTATTTAATGTACATAATTTAATGTATATATTTTAATATACTTAATTGAATGTACATAATTTAATATACATAATTTAATAAACATATATTGACTACTCATCATTAGTTTAAGTATTGAAAATCTGTTGTCAAAAAAATGCTTCAAGGTATATCATTCAAACAAATTTATAAATGGTCTTTAAAAAATTTTCAGATCCTATGTTGAATTCGGATAGTAACAGTTTGATGGAGTCGGCTTCAGACATTGATACAGACAAAACTCACCAGGAAGATCTGATCGTCAACATTTAACAATAATTTTTAAAAAAAAAAAAAATAATTTAACTGTCAAGTTAGTTTGCAGGGGTATAGGATGCTGAAAAGAGAGACGTGATTCAATAGCTCGACCAAAAAAGTGAACTGAAAACACAAGAAGAATTGTATTTCATTTAAATCTTTTTATTTTACATTGAGAAACAAATTCTTGCAACTTGCTTGATAATGCCTTTCTGGGTAGAAACAGTTCTAAGAAATTTGCGGATTAGGTTTCTTACTCGGAGACAAAATTCATGGCCATGCGAGGGGATTAAACCAACTCCCCTTCACTGCTGTACCACAAGACCACTCTATACTACATTACCTTTCAGTATTTAGTAGCAGACTGTTAAAGTTTGTAGTAAAACTGTTGTTGTAGATCTTGAGTGTAAGATGTGTTCATAAAATAATGCTCTTTTCATAACCGATAAAGTTTGATTATGTAATAAAAAATGTTTTTAAAACAATTAATGAATGGAAGCTGAAAAAAAGCATGCAATTCCATTATTCAAGCAGTTGCTTATAATTGATGATTTTAGACTTGGCATGAAAAAAAAGCTTTTTTTTTTGTGATAACTAGTTTTATTTTATTAATACTAGAAATGTGTTTAAGATCCATTGGTGCTTAATTATTGCAATAATGATAGCTTCTGCATAGCTTTGCGGACTTTTAACTATATGTAGTAGAATTTTAGACTTAAAACACATGATGTCCTTGCTTTGAACCTGGGGTAAATAAAACATTTATATTATAAAAAATCAGGATTGGTCTCAATTTGAGATGTTGTTTTACTGCAAGCCCTGTAATAGTTGAATAGGTTAAATTGTATGATGGTGAATTAGAACCCAGTTCTAGTTTGTCTTTTCGAAAGCAAGTGCTGATTGCTTTAATGTCGCAGCTGTGAAAAAACAACTTAAATGCCTCAATAACAATAGTAATGATTTTGTCCATTTTCAGATATTTTAAGTTTGTGACATTAAAATTTATTGTTTATGAAAGTCATTATAGATTTTTTTTTTTTTTGCATTTATTGTGAATTATAAAAATTGAAATTTGAATTACGAGTATTAAATTTAGACTTGTTGATGTTTACTATTAGTAAATTATAATATTGTCCCACAGGTTTATGGGTCAAATTTGTGAATCAGGTTTTTCAAAGTTGAAAATAAAAATGCATACAATCAAAATTTTGTTTTTTCATTATATATACATGTACTAAATATGCATTATCCATTGATGAAAAGTTCAACTGTTTTTGTTTCCATAGTGTACAACCAATTATAATTTGCTAATACAAACTATAATTTGATAATCATGTTCAAAATTGACCCTTCTGATTGCGGTAGTTTTTTACTATTCACAGGGTCCATTTGCTTTCTGTGCATGCATACCTCGGTAATAAATAGTTCATTTGTTTTCTGTGCAGGCATCGTTAATTAATAAAAAATCTTTTTGTTGTTGTTTTTCCCCAGTAAAAGCAAATTACTAAAACTGAACACAATTTTAAGTTCACTATTGTAATTTATTTGATTTCACAGTGTTAAAGGGTTCCTTTTACTTTATGTGCACGTGCAAATGGCATAACTGTTATTCATTGTTGTTATTATTTATTATTTAGTACCTGGTACTGTTGTTTGTTAAAACTGAATTGTGTATACAAATTTTATGTTGTTTAATTTAAAATAAAAATGAAACGATGTTTACTTTGATTACTTTTATTTTGAAACACCATTGGATGATTGGTTATTTTGGTACATTTAAATTATACTTATTATGCTCTCCCAAAGGGGGGAAGCATATAGTCACCGCTTCGTCCGTGCTTGCGTCCGTCTGTCCGTCCGTCTGTGCGTCACCAATTCTTGTCCGGACTATTTCTCTACAACCTCTGGTTGGAATTTTATGAAACTTGCTAGGATGCATCATTACCAAGTGCAGATGTGCATATTGTCTTTGTGTTCCGGTTCGATGATTTTTCACGGAGTTATGGTCCTTTGATTCTGTTTGTGACCAAATTCTTGTCCGGGCTATTTCTCTACAACCTCAGGTTGGAATTTTATGAAACTTGCTAGGATGCATCATTATCAAGTGCAGATGCGCATACTGTCTTTCTGTTCTGGTTAGATGATTTTTCACGGAGTTATGGCCCTTTGATTTTATTTGTGACCAAATTCTTGTCCGTGCTATTTCTCTACAACCGAATGTTGGAATTTTATGACACTTGCTAGGATTAATCACTACCAAGTGGACATGCGCATGATATATTTGTGTTCTGGTTCGATGAATTTTCAAAGAGTTATGGCCCTTTCATTGAGTCTGTGACCAAATTCTTGTCCACGCTATTTCTCTAAAACCTCAGGTTGGAATTTTATAAAACTTGCTAGGATGCATCATTACCAAGTGCAGATGCGCATATTGTCTTTATGTATTGGTTTGATGATTTTTCACAGAGTTATGGCCCTTTGATTTGTCTGTGAACAAATTCTTGTCTGTGCTATTACTCTACAACCCCATGTTATGAAACTTGCTAGGATGCATCACTACCAAGTGGAGATGCGCATATTGTATTTGTGTTCCGGTTTGATGCTTTCACAGAGTAATGGCCCTTTCATTTAATTTGTGACCAAATTATTGTCCGTGCTATTTCTCTACAACCTCAGGTTGGAATTTTATGAAATTTGCTATGTTTGTGTTCCAGTTCGATGATTTTTCACGGAGTTGTGGCCATTTCATTCTGTCTGTGACCAAACTCTTCTCCGCTCTATTTCTCTACAACCTCTAGTTGGAATTTTATGAAACTTGCTAGGATGCATGATAACCAAGTGGAGATGTGCATTTTGTCTTCATGACGCTATTTCACTACAACCTCTGGTTTTAATTTTGTAAAACTAGCTAGGATATGCACATATTGTCATTTTGTTCCGGTTCAATGATTTGCCAATGAGTTCAGTTAAGCGCAGAGCCACATATTGTTCCTGCTATGCAGTTTGGTATGTTTCAACCAAGTAGCCATCAGCACTAAGGGAATATGGTACAGAGTCAATCACTCACTTGGGGAGCATCCGTTGGTTCCATCAATATTTTCTTGTTTATTATAGCTTGAGCTTATATGAACTGCTCTCGAGTTCGCTTCCTGGGTAGAACACATTTCAGGTTATATATGGCATATCCAGTTTTACTGGTGGAGTAAGATCTCAGAACGAATCTGAGTAGTGCCACCGTCCTTCTGCAAGTAACTGGCAAACTTTATCATATTAAAGTTTTATGAGCGAGCGGGACTCAAATCTTAGATAATCTTTAAGACGGCGCCTTAGACCACTCGGCCATAGAGGACCCTCTTCTTGCTATCAATAACTAGTATAATCATTCTCTGTAATATCGAGCAGATGTGTATTGCTCAGCATTTTTTCTTCAAAGGTTTTAGGGTCCTCAGCGGCCGAGTGGTTTAAGGCGCCATCTCAAATTCACTTACATCTCACTGCTAAGCTCGTAGGTTCGAGTCCTACTCTCTAAAAAAAGCTGTAGTGAAAAAGTTACTTGCGGAAGGACTGTGGTTCTACTCAGGGATTCATTCTGAGGTCTTCCTTCACCGATAACAATTGAAAATGTCGTATATAACCTGAAATGTGTTAAAAATGGCGTTAAACCACATTTTGTAGCTGATACGGAAGTGTGCATTTTGCCATTTAGTAAGCGTGGTGTAAGCAATTAAACAGTAAATTCAGAAGATAAAAGTTTTTATTCGATGTTCGTCTTTCGGTATGCATGTAATGCATCTTTTAAAACGCAAGTGTTTGGATATTGAATATGTACTTTATAGCAACACAAAAAAAAATCAATCTTTATCTCTTGATTGATAATAAAATAAACTATATCTAAGTATATTGAAATTTGAAATCAAAATCATTGATCTATGTTGTATTTTTACACATTAAATTTAATCAAATGATTTTAGGGTTTAATAAAATTCATTAAAAAAATGTTTGTACTACACATCAAAAACGTCAAAACGTACTTATCAAAACCAAGGACTTATATAATAATAACAACAACAACAACAACAACAACAACAACTTTTATTCAGCACAAAGCAAAATTAATGTGTAAGTCCTTGTCAAAAAAAGAATAGATATATTATACCAACGGGCATATATAACACGTCACGCGTACTTAATATCATATATAATGTCAGAACGGAACGATATCTGTATGTTTTATCATGGTCTAAGGGAAGTTATTTGATTCATCTCCAATATCATTGAACTGAGCAGGGGCAATTATCGGATAACTCTTGAGAAATGTCTGAAATAGTCCAGTATGAAGAATGAAGACATTTTATTATTAGAGTTATTCTTTGTGTGATTATTTTCTTTTTTTCCATTTAAAGCAAGTAAAATCGAGTTCGCCTCCTGGGTAGAACCAGTACTGAGTGTTGTTATTTGAGAGACTTCAGATCAAGCTGGGGTTGAACCTCTGACCTCTGGCGTAAGTGGCCAACACTTACAAATACACTACCGCCCTGCTTAATTTGATTTTTTTTCTGTGAATTTAGGTGAAAAATCTTCCTCTGATATCTGTAGATAAATGGTTATCCTTCAAATAAAATTCATGTCAATTTATCCATCCTTTTTGAATAAATAGATGTAAATTTTCTGTCAGCAGCAGTGTCAACAATTTAACATTTGAGCTCTGTATCGCAGAAGCTGTTTAACCTAGGCATAAATTCATCAATAATTTGAGTCTGAGAACTGGACTCTCACTCAGAATCTTACATTTTGTAAAACCCTCAATACATCCAACTATAGGTATTAAATGTAACCCTGCAACATTTTCTGTTAAATAATCATTACAACTGAATGGTTCTACAATTAAATATAATGATTTGCTTGTTTAATCAATGTTATTTGAATCTTATATTTTTTAAGTCTGAGGCTAAATCTCAGACTAAAAATATTGATGAATTTAGGTCCTGGTCACCAAATGTTGATCTATAGTTGTGCTGGGGACAATTTTACTCAAAACCATGTATTCATACTGCTCTCTCCTTAGAGATAGAATGCTATAGTCCAAAAGGGCATTCCATCCTGCCTCCGGAATGTAAATCACAAGTTATATAATTATATATAGGTTTTCGGTTGATCGTTTAACAGTCAATTAACCCATATTAAGATATGTATGTATACTATAACTGTATTACTACTTAATACTAGAACTTTATACCATTATGAAGGGTCCTCCGTGGCCGGGTGGTCTAAGGCGCCGTCTCAAGATCACTTAGGTCGTAGGTTCGAGTCCCGCTCGCTCAAAAAACTTTGAGAAAGTTTCCAGTTACTTGCGGAAGGGCGATGGTTCTACTCAGTCTAAGGTCTGGCCGGGTGGTCTAAGGCGCCGTCTCAAGATCACTTAGGTCGTAGGTTCGAGTCCCGCTCGCTCCAAAAACTTTGAGAAAGTTTCCAGTTACTTGCGGAAGGGCGATGGTTCTACTCAGTTTGAGGTCTTCCTCCACCAGTAAAACTGGATATGCCATATATAACCTGAAATGTGTTGAAAATGGCGTTAAATACCATTCAAATTTTTTTATACCATTATGAAAATATCAAAAATAATTTCTGATATTGTTTTATCATCAACTCTCAATGCACTACACACTTGTTTTCACTTCAAACTACACTTCTGTACGAAGGATTCCATACTAAATGTTCATGTACGAATCTTACTTAATATAAAATAAAATCTCAAAACATCGTATAAAATATAAAACTGTCATCATCATGACAATCACTGTGTGGTACAACGTACAACGGATATTGCCGTCAAGTGATAAGATTTTTTCTAAAATTGCATTATTTTTGCCAACAAGTTAAGTTAAAACACAATTATCAACTGTTTTTGTGTGACTAAAACATAAATGATGTATGCGATTAATAACTGATGTGTAAAGGCTAGACAGAACGAGAATGCTATACTTTTTTTTTTGAACACTTCGATAATATTTCTGAGACAACGCGCATGGCGACGATACTTGAAGATCTGAAATCGTGTTTTAGCTTATCTCTACTGTGTTTTTACTGAATGGAACCTTCTTTCAATATTTTAGACTCAAATATGTCTATCTTTTCGTGAAATAGTGCAAATTAATCATTTTATAGCATAAACATAGTAAATATGTCAACCACACGAATTTTAGCAGATTGAAATTTAGATGCCGACCACACTCTCGGTATGAATGTCTAACAGCAACCAATTTTAAATGTTACAAAGAGTATTCTTTCTGAAAGAATTAGAATCTCTAAGTTTTAGTATAGACTTGCACGAAGTAATTCATGGATAGGGGACATTATTTCGAACACGGCATCAAGCCTATCGTCATTTTGCCTACGGATGCAGGATGGATGCTCCGTCACTTTATAGATATATTACAAAAAGTGGCCAGAGGCAGCATGGACTGCGACATACTGGACAAGGTCTGTATACGTGTTGTATAAGGTGTTTTACAGTCAAGCTAGGGCCATCCTTTAAACATACTTGTTTGCTGTGCTCCGACCCTGTTTTTTTAATATGGGTAGGTAAGTAGCTATTTTTTTCTTTTTACCAAATTTTTATTTTGCAAGGTCATTTTAAAGAAAAATGAACAGAAATCATGAAAAAAAATTAAACGATTTGAAAGTCAATAAAAAGTTTTTTTAATGAGTAGGTAGGAGCACAGCAAACATTTTATTTTTCAAAGACGGACTAATTTATAACGTATTGAGTAACTATTTAGGATGGGGATTCCGCTTCAAGTTTATCATTCCAATATAAATCTCGATTTTGTCGCGTTTTAGTGGATTTGACATTCGGATTTATTTATTAATGTTAATAATATGTTTTTTTATCCATTTCAAATATAATTTTATTTTTTTAAGATTTTGATAGCGTTCCTACGCCAGTACAAAATCCCATGTACCTTCTAACCGGGTTAGCTGTTGTTCTACGTTCTCGTTCCTCGTCTTGTTGCAAATTTTTTTATTTATAGAATTAAGCCCATGAAAGACACAAACATTGATTGACAGATACGTTAGCGCTGCTTATTTCGCGTGCTCCTCGTAAGATTTCATTGAATTTAATGGATTTAGGGGGCGTGTGCGATCATTTTGTTGTTGCATGCGGCAGTGAATCGACGTGATCTGATACTATGGACTGGTGTGAAAATCGAAAGAAAAGTGTCAGGTTACATGGAGATGAACCTATTATCAGTGCTATTAAATGGAGCGCGTGGTTCAGTGGTAGAGCATCAGATCCATGATTGGAGGAGTCGTGGGTTTGATCCCCCGTCATGGTTATGTGTGCAAGACAATGTCTTTTCGCATACGCTTAGTACTGGTTCTGCCGAGGAAAACTTGGAGCGTAACTTGTTTCACAATCGAAGTAAAATAAATACGTTTAAACTAAATTGACTTTAGTTGCTATGGAAAAGTCGTATTAATTGCAAAAAGTGCAAAGTCGTATTTTGCTCAGTTGAAAAAATGGGGTGGTGAAATTTCCAAAAAAAATTAATATATCCCGTTACACATTTTGCAAAAATATGAGTTTTACACGGCCAGTAAATAGCACCGAATGTTCATCTTTTTACAGAGACGGCGTTCGTCATTGTTTTGTGATTGTTCGTGAAATGTTACTTTTAAGAAAGTAATCTGCAAAAATGTTACCAGAAACGGGCACTTTTCCTTTGACCTTTAGCATAAGGTCTCTTGAAATCGCCACAGTAGTATAAAAATTGTAGCATTGTCGTTGCAGCTTCAGAACTTGGTTCAAAATAGAATGTTCTATTTTTCACGGAATGGAAAATAGAAGTTTCTACGTGAAATGGAATATTCTATTTTGAAAAAAATGAGCTATTTCATTGACTGAGAAAGTAGGACAACATTTAAGTATAGGTTAGAAGTTATATGGTATTTTGTACGCCATTAGAAAATTCCATGTAACTTCTAACCGGCTTAAATGTTGTTCTACGTTCTCATGCCTGGGTACCAGTCATGGTCTTGTTGCATAATTTTTATTCATAGAATTAAGCCTAAGAAAGACGCAAACATTGATTGACAGACACAAACACGAGCGCGAGTGTGTTAGTTAGCACTGTTTGTTTCAAAATAAATATTTCGCGCGTTCCTTGTAAGTTTTCATTGGATTAAATGGATTTAGGGGGCGTGTTCATCATTGAAGTTGAGTGTGAATTTGAGGGCTTATGATCATTTTGTAGTTGCATACGGCTGTGAACCGACGTAATCTTATATAGAATATGTTATTTGTATCATTATTGTATCTCGAATATTGTTTGGAATTTACTGATAAAGAACTTTATGCAAACATCGTCTGTAAATAAAAAACAAATCGTAAAAAGAAGTAAACTTCCAATCGGTGTATTAGTACAGCACAGAATGAAATTAACTACCAGCGTGAAATGTTGTCAACAGTGCAGGGCGGGGGTTATCATACAAGCTAGGTAATACGACATCACGCTCTCGGCTGCTTCAGTTCCGTGCTTTTGGAATTGGCACATGGACAAGTATATTATTAAAAAAAAAAATACGCTAGTAAAACACATACAGTTTATTTATTGCATTGTGCATTGTGTTGTTGACTACGAGATATAGCGCATAAAAATAATGTTGAATAATCAGATTAAGAGTATGTTAAGAGTGTCAGATGTCATTTCGAAAAAGCGGGATGGTGGTTCTTTAAACGAAGAGGAGATAGAATTCTTTGTTAGTAACGTTGTAAGAGGCACCATTCTGGAGGCTCAGATAGGTAAGAGAGTTACTTTCTTTTTTATGCATAAAGGATTGTTCTTGTTCTTGTCGCACAAGTGAGTAGACAAGTACAATAGTCTAGTTTTCACCACAATAACAACATGTATATACATATGATATTGTAGAACGGTCACAGTTAATTTCGGTTAATTAGTTTAACTGATAATCTAAGTTGCATTTATTCTAGGATTTTTGAGGCTGTGACCGGAGCTTGTGGGTAGGTTGGGAGTTGTGTGTGTGTGTGTGTGTGTGTGTGTGTGTGTGTGTGTGTGTGTGTTGCAAGGATGACGAGTCGACGCTCTCCATCCAATTAAATATTGGCTTGACCAACCTCAGTCCATTGCTTCATGCAGTAGTTTGTAATGTTCAGAACACTTTTATGTGTTTTATTTTTATTTTGCATATCGTATTTTGAATAAAATGTTCTATAATGATACATGTGTGAAAAGCTACAATTTGACCTGCTATACATTTTGAAATGGGTCCAACTAATATTGTTTTAAAAATAGGTAAACAAAAACTAAACCACTTAGTGCGACATGCACATAAGACCGATATATTTTAAAAGTCATTATTATATCCACCCCAGTGTATAAAGCCATTAACTTGTTACAGACTGACACGTATAAAACAAATACAATTGTCTACCAATATAGATCTACATTCATCATTAATGTAGATCTGTATTGGTAGTAAATGACAATATTGTGAAAAGTTTATCACGACCTATTCATAACGAAATATTACATATATTGCTCTGTTCCACAGGGAATTTATCAGGATTATTCAAACTTTTAAAATTACTAAAACTATATTTTTTTCCAATACATCATGACTGTTATTTTCTGACCCCGTATTTCCATATATATGTTATTTTATTTTTAAGACATTTCTAGCGTATTGTCCTGATATAATCCCTCTAAAATCGCTATCATGTACTGAATTAAATACACTTATAAGTATTTCGATACTTTTGTCAGTACCCTAAAGGGTATTAAATTTTAAACATTGTACTACTTTATATGCAATTTCGTTTAGAAAGGGTGTTGAAATCAATCCTAGATCTGTAATATGGAAATTAAAAAAGAATGAAGACATTTTATTATTAGAATTATTCTTTGTGTGATTATTTTCTTTTTTTTCAATTTAAAGCAAGTAAAATAAAATAAATGTTTAAAACAAAATTGATGTGATGATGGAGCGATGGCACGATGGTAAAAGAGCGATGACACGATGACGAAGATGCGATGCTACGGCAGCACAACAGCATGACGTTGATGGAGCGATAGCACAATATGAAGAAGACACGATAGCACGATGGTGATGAAGCTCAATCTCCAACGTACTATCGTGACGTCATCGCTTCATCACCATCGTGCTGTCGCTCCATCGCAATCGTGCCATAGCTCCATCACCATCGTACCATCGCTTCATCACCATCGTACCATCGCTCCATCACCATCGTTCCATATAATCATACCACAGCTCCATCACCATCGTGTCATTCCTCCATCACCATCGTGCCATCGCTCCATCACCATCGCTCCATATAATCATACCACCGCTCCATCACCATCGTGTCATTCCTCCATCACCATCGTGCCATCGCTCCATCACCATCGCTCCATATAATCATACCACCGCTCCATCACCATCGTTCCATCACCATCGTGTTACCGCTCCATCACCATTGTACCATCGCTCCATATAATCATACCACCGCTCCATCACCATCGTGCCATCGCTCCATCACCATCGTGTCATCGTTCCATCACCATCGTGCCATCACTCCATCACCATCGTGTCTTCGCTCCATCACCATTGTACCATCGCTCCATATAGTCATACCACCGCTCCATATAATCATACCATGGCTCCATATAATCATACCATCGCTCCATATAATCATACCACCGCTCCATATAATCATACCACGGCTCCATATAATCATACCACCTCTCCATATAATCATACCATCGCTCCATATAATCATACCACCGCTCCATATAATCATACCACCGCTCCATATAATCATACCATCGCTCCATATAATCATACCACCGCTCCATATAATCATACCATGGCTCCATATAATCATACCATCGCTCCATATAATCATACCACCGCTCCATATAATCATACCACGGCTCCATATAATCATACCACCTCTCCATATAATCATACCACCGCTCCATATAATCATACCACCGCTCCATATAATCATACCACCGCTCCATATAATCATACCATCGCTCCAAATAATCATACCACCGCTCCATATAATCATACCACCTCTCCATATAATCATACCATGGCTCCATATAATCATACCACCTCTCCATATAATCATACCACCGCTCCATATAATCATACCACCTCTCCATATAATCATACCATCGCTCCATCACCATCGTGCCACCGCAGCATCACCACCGTGTCACCGCTCCATCGCCATTGGCCACCGCTCCACCACCATCGTATCATCGCTCCATCACAATCGTACCATAGCTCCATATAATCATACTACCGCTCTATCACCATCGTGCCATTGCTCCATAGCCATCGGGTCATCGCTCCAAATAATCATACCACTACTCCATCACCATTGAGACATCGCTCCATATAATCATACCTACGCTCCATCACCATCGTGCCATCGCTCCATCACCATTGTACCATCGCTCCATATAATCATACCATCACTCCACCACAATCGTGCCATCGCTCCATCACCATCGTGTCATCGCTCCATATAATCATACCACCATTCAACCACCATCGTGCCATCGCTCCATATAATCATACCACCGCTCAATCACCATCGTGCCATCGCTCAATCACCATCGTGCCATCGCTCCATCACCATCGTACCATCGCTCCATATAAGCATACCTCCGATCCATCACCATCGTGCCATCACTCCATATAATCATCCCATCGTTCCATCACCATCGTGCCATTGCTCCATATAATCATACCACCGCTCCATCACCTTCGTTCCATCACCATCGTGCCATAGCTCCATCACCATTGTGCCATCGCTCCATCACCATCATGTCATTGCTCCATCGACATCATGTCATCGCTCCATCACCATCGTGTTACCGCTCCATCACAATCATACTATCGCTCCATATAATCATACCACAGCTCCATCACCATCGTGTCATCCCTCCATCACCATCGTGCCATCGCTCCATCACCATCGTATCATTGCTCCATATAATCATACCACCGCTCCATCACCATCGTCGTTCCATCACCATTGTAACTTCGCTCCATATAATCATAACACCGCTCTATCACCAGCGTGCCATCGCTCCATCACCATCGTGCCATCGCTCCATCACTATTGTGCCACCGCTCCATCACCATCGTGTCATCGCTCCATCACCATCGTGTTACAGCTGCATCACAATCTAACCATTGCTCCATATAATCATACCACCACTCCATCACCATCGTGCTATCGCTCCATCACCATCGTACCATGGCTTCATATAATCATACCACCGCTCCATCACCATTGGCTATCGCTCCATCCCCTTCGTGTCATCGCTCTATCACCATCGTGCTGTATCTCCATCACCATCGTGCTGTCGTAGCATCGCGTCTTCTTTATTGTGTCATTGTCTTTCACCATCGTGCCATTGCTCCATCACCATCGTGCCACCGCTCCATCACCATCGTGTCACCGCTCCATCACCATCATGCCATCGTTCCATCACCATCATACCATCGCTCAATGTAATCATATCACCGCTCCATCACCATTATGCTGTCGCTCCATCACAATCGTACCATTGCTCCATATAATCATACCATTGCTCCATCACCAACGTGCCATCGCTCCACCACCATTGTGCTGTCGCTCCATAACTATTGTCCTGTTGTAGCATCGCGTCTTCGTCATCGTGTCATCTCTCTTTCACCATCGTGCCATCGCTCTATCACCATCGTGCCATCGTTCCATCACCATCATACCATCGCTCAATGTAATCATACCACCGCTCAATCACTATTGTGCCATCGCTCCATATAATCATACCATTGCTCCATCACCATCATGCCATCTCTCCACCACCATTGTGCTGTTGCTCCATAACTATCGTCCTGTCGTAGCATCGCATCTTCGTCATCGTGTCGTCGCTCTTTCACCATCGTGCCATCGCTCTATTACCATCGTGCCATCGCTCTATCACCATTGTGCTGTATCTCCATCACTATTGTGCTGACGTAGCACCGCGTCTTCGTCATTGTGTCATCGCTCTTTCACCACCGTGCCATCGCTCCACCACCATTGTGCTGTCATAGCCCCGCGTCTTCGTCATCGTGTCATCGCTTCATCACCATCTTGTCATCCCTCCATTACAATTGTGCCATCGCTCCAACACCATCGTGCCACCGCTCCATCACCATTGTACCATCACTCCATCACCATCGTGTCACTGCTCCATCCCCATCGTGTCACCACTCCATCACCATCGTACTACCGCTCCATCACCATCGTGTCATTGCTCCATCACCATCGTGCCACCGCTCCATCACCATTGTACCATCGCTCCATCACCATCGTGTCACCGCTTCATCACCATCGTGCCATCGTTCTATCACCATTGTACCACCGCTCCATCACCATTGTACCATTGCTCCATCACCATCGTGTCACCGCTCCATCACCATCGTGTCACCGCTCCATCAGCATCGTGTCACCGATCCATCACCATCGTGTCACCGCTCCATCACCATTGAACCATCGCCCAATCACCATTGTACCATCACCATCGTGCCACCGCTCCATCACCATCTTGCAATCGTTCCATCACCATTGTATCACCGCTCCATCACCATTGTACCATCGCTCCATTACCATCGTGTCACCGCTCCATCACCATCATGTCACCGCTCCATCACCATCGTGTCACTGCTCCATCACCATCGTACCATTGCTCCATCACCATCCTGTCACTGCTCCATCACCATCGTACCAGCATTCCATCACTATCGTGTCACCGCTCCATCACCATCGTACCACCGCTCCATCACCATCGTGCCACCACTCCATCACCATCATGCCACCGCTCCATCACCATCGTGTCACCGCTCCATCACCATCGTGCCATCACCATTGTGCCATCACTCCATCACCATTGTACCATCGCTCCATTACCATCGTGTCACCGCTCCATCACCATCGTGTCACCGCTCCATCACCATTGTACCATCGCTCCATCACCATCGTGTCACCGCTCCATCACCATCGTGCCATCGTTCCAACACCATTGTACCACCGCTCCATCACCATTGTACCATCGCTCCATCACCACAGTGTCACCGCTCCATAACCATCGTGCCATTGTTCCATCACCATCGTGCCATCGTTCAATGTAATCATACCACCGCTCCATCACCATTGTGCTGTCACTCCATCACCATCGTACCACCGCTCCATCACCATCGTGCCACCACTCCATCACCATCATGCCACCGCTCCATCACCATCGTGTCACCGCTCCATCACCATCGTGCCATCACCATTGTGCCATCACTCCATCACCATTGTACCATCGCTCCATTACCATCGTGTCACCGCTCCATCACCATCGTGTCACCGCTCCATCACCATTGTACCATCGCTCCATCACTATCGTGTCACCGCTCCATCACCATCGTGCCATCGTTCCAACACCATTGTACCACCGCTCCATCACCATTGTACCATCGCTCCATCACCACAGTGTCACCGCTCCATAACCATCGTGCCATCGTTCCATCACCATCGTGCCATCGTTCAATGTAATCATACCACCGCTCCATCACCATTGTGCTGTCACTCCATCACAATCGTACCATCGCTCCATATAATCATACCACTGCTCCATCACCATCGTGCCATCACTCCACCGCAATTGTGATGTCTCTCCATCACCATCGTCCTGTCGTAGCATCGTGTCTTCGTCATCGTGTCATCACTCCATCACCATCGTGCCATCGCTCTATCACCATAGTGCTGTATATCCATCACCATCGTGCTGTCATACCATTGCGTATTGGTCATTGTGCCATCGCTCTTTCACCATCGTACCATCGCTCCATCACCATCGTGCTGTCGTAGCATCGCATCTTCGTCATTGTGTCATCGCTCACCTCCAACGTGCCATCGCTCCATCACCATCGTGTGCCATCACTCCATGACCGTCGTGCTGTCGTAGCAACGCGTCTTCGTCATTGTGTCATCGCTCACCTCCAACGTGCCATCGCTCCATCACCATCGTGTGCCATCACTCCATGACCGTCGTGCTGTCGTAGCATCGCGTCTTCGTCATCGTTTCATCGCTCCATTACCATCGTGCCATCACTCCATCACCATCGTGCTGTCATAGCGTCGCGTCTTCGTCATCGTTTCATCGCTCCATCACCATCGTGTCATCGCCCCATCACCATCGTTCACCATCATGCCATCACCATCGTTCTGTCGTAGCATAGTGTCTTCGTTGTCGATGGAGCGATAGCACGTGACGAACTGCCTTCCAAACTGGCTAAAGTATATCGTGCATACAGTTGTTTCGGAGCATTGGACATCAAATGAAAGACAATTTCATTTATTTACAATCATACCTTTTTAAAGCTTCTACATTTGTTTAAACCTAGCTCATACTGACAAGCTTCTAGGCACCGATAACCGCCGATTTACATCTAGTCGTCGTGAAGCGTGGCAAAACGTGACGGCGTCTGTGTGAAGAACCTTGGGTAGTCCAAGCACCCCGGACGTTTTGAGTATGTTCAAAACCATTGTAGGGCAATCATAGTATAATCGTTTATCAGTCATTTTTATTGAAGTATTTTATTAATGTGTTTGTTTCTTTTGTATACATGGTTTATAAAATTCTGGTAGGCCTGCTACATTTAAAGTATTATCTATAACGACGAAAAACGTACAAAATATTAGAATTTTTTAACACCATTTGTTCGAATTTTTGCGGTGTTCACGCGAATAAGTCAGAAATACATTATATGGGGGTCGTCTCAAAAGTAGAAGGGACGCAACCCTTGTTGTTTGTTTGTTTGTTTCTTTTTTTCTAGCTATCAACCACAGGGTGATGGTTTATTATATAATAAATTGCACCCGACTTGAAATATTTTGTTTTATATAATTTTATACTTGCAGCTACATTATATGGGATACTTTTGTTTTGCAACTAACAATAGCTATGACCATGTGTTTGATAGGTCATTCATGAATATTTTGGTTTATAATACAAAAAAAAAAAGGCATACAATAAAAAAGAAATCAAAACTGTTTGCAATTATGTCATCACCAACTAAGATTAGAAAATATCCATAGAATGATCTATTTGAATGAAAAAATAGTTTCATTATTATAACAAAAATTCTTTCTATTTGTCTTAAGATCTGAATGAGCTCATTGGTAAATCCGTATCATATTCTGACATGAAAGACGACATGAAAAGCAAAACTATAAACGAGTGAGACTTCCCTCAGGCCGTTTAATCCTTTGATTTTATTCAATACGAACTATAATACTGTTGTTTTTGCTACATTCCTATGATATAAATAACAACATAACACCAATATGCTATAACCAGACGAGCAGTTTAATGAGATACAGTGAGTCTGAGATATACAAAAGAGCAAAGAAAATACATTTTGTAAATTGTAAATTCACTAATTTTTAAACAATACAATTTTCTCTATCTTTTCTGATGTTCAAAAGTACTGTACTTTTAACAAATCTGGTGCATAAGCCATCTATTATTTCTTCTCTTTCATAGAACTGTGCATCCACGTAATGCTAGAGCAAAACACTTAACTATTCTAACATATATTGTTAGAAAAAACAACAACACTATTTTGTAATATCACTAGCTTTTAAACAATATTCACATCTCTCTTTACTAATGTTAAAAGTCCTTTCAACGTCAAAACGACATTCTTTTTCTAATTAACTTAACACGAACTGACTTGCCCAGGAAAAAAACGGAGATAAAAACCATGTGAATTTAAGTACGGAAAAACTCTGGACCCTGTACCCGTTTGTCAATCGTCGGATCGCTTAAATGTCGGGTCTCATTCCTTGTGGATAGAGTTCTACAAAATGAAAAACGAACATGAATTAATTTAAATATAATTTTTTTTTTAGATGTAACGTCGTCCGGTGGAATGACAAAATAAATTGCTACACTTCTTTTATACATGTATTTGCTCTCGCACGACTAACCCCGTGCGCACTGACTGACTAATCAATACCGCTATATTGCACTGAGTACGTTACGCGATAAGACAAATATTTCACACTATACTAACGAAACGCTAGACATAGATACTACATGTACGTTTTGCTCCGTAAATGATACGCTTTACTACGCTTTCTGGTATATTAAAACAGAATAAAAATATACGTGTTTTAGGGTTATATGATCTACCTTAGCTTTGCCCCGACCAAACATATTGTTAAATCAAGGGCACATAACTCTGCATATAATGATCCGATTTAAGCAAACGTTTAACTTGCCAAGTACAATACTACATGTTTGCTAAATCCAGGGCAATAACAAACTAATCGATCTTGTATAGTCAGGAAGCAGAATTCTTTTGAATTATTTGAATATTAATAACATTTTTTGGGGAAATGTAGCTTTTATTTTCCTTAAGAGTCCGCCTCGCGTGCGGAATGTCGTGGTTCGATCCCTGGCTGGGTCATACCAAAGACTTGAAAGAATGGTTCTAAAAGCTTCCTCGTTTGGCGCTCAGCATTTAGAGGATAGTTCTAGGTCTGATCGGCCCGGTGTCATTATAAAGTGACTGGGTGGGGTATCGTACCATGTCTCTGCGGCATGATACTCGAGTGTGTCAGAGCTTAAAATACTGTCTCAAGGAGACACAGTCGCGATATGACTGAAAAAAAGTTGTTGACACATCTCTGACATATCCAGTAGTATTGTACCAGTTCGCAAGAATATGAATACAGCCAAAATGACGTGCAACCCGGCCCGGAGTATATGAATATATATAAATTTAGTGCTTGTAGTTGTAATGAAAGACCGTTGACAGAATGCAAATCCATCAAACAGGTAATTGGTCAAATTTTGCCAGTTATTAGCCAACCTGAGCTATTTTGATCACTCTTCGTCCGTCCGTCTGTGCGTTCGTCCCTCCGCCGTAAACAGTTGCTTCAAACATTAACTCCTCTGTTAATCCGCTCATCCAATTTCAATTAAACACGAAGAAATGATCCTTTGGTGGTCCTCTTTCAAAATAGATAAAACGAACTTGATCCATGCGGAACTCTGGTGCCACGGCAACGTAAAGGAAAAACATAAAAGATCTCCTTTAAAACAGGTGGATTTCAAAATAATTTGGTACAAATGATCAGTTTGTGACCCTCTACGAAATTGCTTTAATAGCTTCTAAAATAGCTGAACATGATCCTTTTAAAAAACATGGCTTATTTTCCTTATCGACAAAACAAAACAACATATTTCTAAGGGTCATACCAAGTTCATGGAGAAAAATAATATGGACAGATTATTTACTGTAGGACGATATACTATAGTATACCGTCCTACAGTAAATAATCTGTCCATATCATTTTAGCATATAAGTCCATATTAGCAAGTGTTTTTCTTTCCTTAACGGTTACACAAATGCCTTTGACAGGTATTGTTTCCGTATGAAATGCACAGGCCCTATCTTACTATAGCTTTTAGACAGCTATATATAGTAAATAATGGAAAGGTAGGACTCTTCAAAATGACCATATCTGGTTTGATGAATATATAGGTGTGAAGCGAGAAAAACCTAAATTAAATCCGTGGACAAAATCATAATAAACCTACTTACTAATGTTGATCTCTTTGAAAACAGTAATTAGCCAGAAATATACATTTTTCTGCGAAATCCAAGTTTCTACATTTACGAAGGCTGTACACATCCGGTACTGACACGAATTGAATATGTCGTCGTTGCATGATTAGCCAGAATGTAAAACTTACATTTTGAAGGTTGGAAATTTGGTTAGAATATATCAAAAATAATACATAATAAACATGAAAACATGTCAAACGATATACCCTTGATGACAACAATTAAATAGTTATTGTTTTATAATGTTCAACTATAATTTAACGTTATCGTGCGTATACGGAAAGACCGAATATGTATTTCCCGCCATCTGTCAAACGGCACCTGATAACCAATCAAAATCATACTTTATAAGATATTCGCACCGTGCAACCGGAAATAACTAGGCAAGGCAAATGTTGGACTCGTTTAGGAACGTTTAGGAGCGTAAACTATTAATTTTATAGGCAAAACACGATCTATCTGTTGTTATTACATGATGTATATGTTTAGAATATTATTTTCTACGTACGCTATAGCTTTATTTCATTGAAATCGGTCATGGATCATGGATTCAGTGATTTGGGTATTTTTTGGAGTGTCCCAGCTTTTCATTATTCACTTTATATATAGCTATCCAAAAGCTATAGTAATGTGATTGTGTCCAAATTACAGTGAAAAAACTTAAGTGCCTCATCCAGAAAAGTGTTAAAATAAGTTAAGTCACTGGTGCTATGCTTTCGGTCAATATTGTCGGTCAAAAGCTGTACATAGCTAATGTTTATTGTCGTTTGGGCATGCGCACTAGCACAGGTCTAGACTGAGTCTCTACAATTTAATCATCAAAATAGACCAAAACAGGTAGCACTGTCTAGACGTTCATTTAGTTTAGTTTAGTTTGACAGTATTGTATTGCATCTATTATATACGGTAATATATATATTATATAATTAAATTAATAATAACAATATAATTATATATATATATATATATATAACTTGTAGTCCGACCCAGTTGCACTGTATATACAGTGCAACTGGGTCGGACTACAAGTTTTAATAACATTAGCAACAGCCCTCCCCAAAGAGAAAATCACAATTAAATGTACACATTTTCCTATACATTACATGTAATCACATAAGTTATTTTTTTTATTAAAATAAATAAATAAAAATAAACAATAAACATTTTATAAAAATCTAAAAACATATAATAATAGTAAAGATAATATTTTAAAATAGAAACCTTGATGTGAAATGAGAAAAGATACTCGAACATGCGTCCTAGTCAACCATTATGCAGAGACCCAATGAACTGTGACGTCACACATGTAGTTTGTTTACATGTGTATAGACTATCTGATTTCGCCAAAGAAGTCCGATTGCTTCCTTTGATGCGTATTACCATATCTCACATGCGTGGACTAGCGGTAGAGCGGCCTCACATGCGGAAGGTCGTGTATTCGATCCCCCCAGGTCATACCAAAGACTTAAATAATGGAACTAGAAGCTTCGTCAATTAGTGCTCAGCATTTAGAGGATAGTTTTGTGGTGCGACTGGGTAGGTGTCATACCATGTGTCTGCGACATGATACTTCAGTGTGTCAGCGCTTCTAGAATATTGTCCAAAGCAGACACTGTCGCGATATGCATGGAAAAGAAATCACATGCTGGGCTGAAATCATTGATGATTGATCCGTATGCAAATAATTCCGTCTGTATTAAAACATCTGATCGCTTAATCTTTCTCCACAAACATGAATTAAGATTGATTGATTGATTGATTGATTGATTGATTGAATATTTCGCGTCGTTTTTATGCCACTGAAGGTTAACAGACGATCAGTTAACCTAACCACTCTTTTCTGATATCTGGAAGGTTAATAAGTACCCGCGCACACCCCATCTCCGCTAGTAACGGATAACTTCCCCACTTGAATCAGCGGTGAGAGACGAAAGATAATGAGACGCAATGTCGTATAAGTATTTGTAGTTGGAGTGTCCACTGTCTTTAATCTCTCGCACTGGCAGGCAAACGTCCTGATTACTTTATTGCATGTGTTATTACGGTCACATGAAATTATATGCATGTAATGTGTATAGAGTGTATTTTACTACTAAAGTTGCCTCGCCTATACATTTTATGTTCACGAAATGATTAAAATGTACCTAATCTGAGAGAAACCAATGTAACTTGAAGAAATCGGTGCGATTTTCGACAACAACACGTGTTTCTTTCTAGAAAATAGTGTTTAAAAAGGTCATCAATAAACAATTGTATTCGTTATTTTCGATTTTATTGAAACCAATTACGGATACTTCGCTGATTACCGGAAATCCGAAGATTTATTATTGTCGCTCGGGAATGATCGGATTTAGGATAGTGGTTGTTGTAGTATTTAGAGCGGGACACGATTTAATAGAGAAAAACACTTCACATTCCACATTCTGACTACAGAACCAGAAAAGAACACATGTTTCTACGCAAAAAGTTTATAAAATATCTTTATTGATACGATAGCATTTAAATAATCAGTGTTAAATATTTTATCCTAAACATATCGGACTGATAGGTGATACCTCTTCAAAAGAACATATTAGGGGCCCTGGGGGCAGTGGTTATGTTAACTGATCGTCTATTAGACCTCGACTGCATAAAATGACGCTGAATATTCAATCAATTTATTTTCAAACTGAGGTTATATGTAAGCTTGGATAATTCGGCAAACCACACCGCTGGAGAAATTTTTTTGCTATCATTTTGTTAACGTTACAATCAAAATTTATATAGCCAACATTGACCAATGGTACACATGACTACGGGTCGGTTTGGCCCTACGGACTGCCCATGCGCGGCCGCCAATTTGAATGACATCATGATTGCCCAATACTCTGGCCCCAAAGTCTGCGCCTGCCGCCATTTTGAAAGACATCATGATTGCGCAATACTCTATCTCATGCGCGATGGTTAATAATGATGGTGCAATCTCTCTAAACCATATTATAAAGACATGATGTAATATTTATATATACGTTTTCTTTTTCTTTCTCGTGTTCTCTCTTTTTTTTATTTCTCTTTATCTATGTCACTAAATGAGACTTGAAAACTGATACTAAAATCTTGGACCTCGCTTGGTGCTCAGCATTTAGAGGATAGTTCTAGATCTGGTCGGCTTATTGTCAGTAATGTGACTGGGTGGGGTATCATACTTCAGTGTGGTAGCGCTTGGAATACTGTCACATTAATTGAAGTCAGTTACTTGTATATTAAACTCTTACAATCAAATAAATTACCCGTCTGTCCATACTTTAATTAATACTACACATTAAACTTAAAAGTGTCTTTAGCGAGTATACAGAGAGCTTAAAATCAAGTACTAACGTAATATAAACGCCGATTGAACATGTAAAAAATTTCTGTCAGTGATACGCTAGTTAGTGTAAATATTGTCTGCTTATAATGACTCCATGTTACGTCAATGAGTCAAACAATGGTCGTCTGCTCCTTTTTTCAATCCATGTAATTCCACTTGGTATAAAGTGTGTGTGTGTGTATACGCTGAAAGAAACAGTCAACAACAACAAAAGTACATAAAATAAAAGTACAAATCTTACATACGGATGGACAAAGAGAGAAAAAAGTAACCCCAATTAATCTAGTTAGTAAAATATGAATTAATTCCTAGTGTCAACACAAATGTTAAATTTGGTATCATATTATTAAATTAACGTCAGTTTCAGCTACACATATTTTGTATTCAGCTATGTCTTTTAGTTTCACAAAATGTTTATAAGCCTCAAGCATTGCCATGGGGAAACACGTAATTTGTTTCCAGTAAATGTTATGTACTGTTTTATACGACGTATTTTATATCATGTATAATGCTCCCTATTAAATTTTTCACAAACATGATTAGTTGTATATATATTGATATAAGTTTTTCATGTATGATGTGACCTCACCACATACCCATAAATATTTGGTCTTTCTTCGTCATTAAGATTTATTACTAAATCATCACGCTTGATTCATGTATGTCTGTAATTGTATATCTGCGAGTGTTAGTGCAGGGGTGTAGCGTTTTGCAATTCAAATGTTAAGTGTCCTGTATGCTTTACTATTTAATATTGATATACTTTTGTATGTTTTTTTGCTACTCATGTTCATGTTTATATGTTCTTTATGTCGCTCTTCGCTAATAGAGGAAATAAAGAATATATATATTTATGGAATCCGTCTGGTACCAATTAGTTTTAAAAATATCGATAAAACATTTTCTGTAATGCAAGCAGTCCTTTGAAGAGTAACAATCTCCTTATGTGCTGGTAAAAATGCATTTTTTTTGTTATAAAAAAACAGATGTTATTTCACTATCGATTCTAAACTGGCGATTAATTTTAGACACAATTACGCCACTGTTACAATAAAATTTGTCGCACATTCAAATAACGACATTCGTGTCTTTTAAAAAGCAATTGCTATGTCCTGATTGATATCAATATAAATTTAATCGCTGTATCTTTTATATAATCCATAATGCGCTTTGAAATATTTATCGGTGTTTTTAACTCAACGCAACTTTTTTTCAAAATATCAAAATCATAACAGTCATATATTATAACATTTAAGTTAAATAAAAAATAAAAACACTCAGTCAGAAAAAAAGGTGAGTCGTGTTAATACTATATATTTTTTGAGAAAATCAAAGTTACAGTTTCAATATTATTTTCAAACTGTTTTTTTTTATTATGTCACGAGAAATAATTCACATAATACATGCCAATACATGAGAATAAACAACACGTCACCGTTTCAACATATCTTCTGAAGTGTCACTACCATGTTTCCTTTTGACAATAGGAAAACTTGAAATTTGACACTTCAAATTAATAGACATACCATATTTTCTGAAGGGGTTAACATTTTGAATAGCTGTCATCACGCGTGTGGAAGCCATAAATATAAAAAACGTGTCACATAAAAATGTTAACACTTCAAATTAATAGACATACCATATTTTCTGAATGGTTCAATATTTTAAACATGTGGGATTCATCAATATAAAGTCATTTAGATCATGTCACATCTAACTATTTACACTTAGAAAAACATTATAATATGTGTTGTTTTTATGCTCCCCCACGGGGGGATGGGTTGGGGGAGCATATAGTCGCCGCTTCGTCCGTGCGTTTGTCCGTGCGTCACCAAATTATTGTCCGGGCTATTTCTCTACAACCTCTGGTTGGAATTTTATGAAACTTGCTAGGATGCATCACTACCAAGTGGACATCGGCATAGTATCTTTGTGTTCCGCTGAGATGATTTTTCATGGAGTTATGGCCCTTTAATTGAGTCTGTGACCAAATTCTTGTCCGCACTATTTCTCTACAACCTCAGGTTGGAATTTTATGAAAGTTGCTAGGATGCATCATTACCAAGTGCAGATATGCATATTGTCTTTATGATTGGTTCAATGATTTTTTCACGGAGTAATGTCCCTTTGATTTTGTCTGTGATCAAATTATTGTCCACGCTATTTCTCTACAACCCCATGCTGGAATTTTATGAAACTTGCTAGGATGCATCATTACCAAGTGCAGATGTGCATATTGTCTTTATGATTGGTTCAATGATTTTTTCACGGAGAAATGGCCCTTTGATTTTGTCTTTGACCAAATTATTGTCCACGCTATTTCTCTACAACCCCATGCTGGAATTTTATGAAACTTGCTAGGATGCATCACTACCAAGTGGACATTGGCATAATATCTTTGTGTTCCGCTGAGATGATTTTTCATGGAGTTATGGCCCTTTAATTGAGTATGTGACCAAATTCTTGTCCGCACTATTTCTCTACAACCTCAGGTTGGAATTTTATGAAACTTGCTAGGATGCATCATTACCAAGTGCAGATGTGCATATTGTCTTTATGATTGGTTCGATAATTTTTTCACGGAGTTATGGCCCTTTGATTTTGTCTGTGACCAAATTCTTGTCCACGCTATTTCTCTACAACCGAATGTTGGAATTTTATGAAACTTGCTAGGATGCATCACAACCAAGTGGAGATGTGCATATTGTCTTTGTGTTCCGGTTTGATGATTTTCACGGAGTTATGGCCCTTTCATTGAGTCTGTGACCTAATTATTGTCCGTTCTATTTATCTACAAGCTCAGTTGTGAATTTTATTAAATTTGCTATGTTTGTGTTCCAGTTCGATGATTTTTCACGGAGTTGTGGCCCGTTTATTCTGTCTGTGACCAAACTCTTTTCCGCTCTATTTCTCTACAACCTCTGGTTTGAATTTTATGAAACTTGCTAGGATGCATGATTACCAAGTGGAGATGTGCATATTGTCTTCATGACGTTATTTCTCTACAACCTCTGGTTTTAATTTTGTAAAACTAGATAGGATATGCACATATTGTCATTTTGTTCCGGTTCAATGATTTGCGAATGAGTTCTGTCAAGTGCAGAGCCACATATTGTTCCTGCTCTGCAGTTTGGTATTTTTCAACCAAGTAGCCATCAGCACTAAGGGAATAAGGTACAGAGTCAAACACTCACTTGGGGAGCATCCATCGGTTCCACCGATATTTTCTTGTTTTTCTAGTTATATTCAAGAAATAAATAAAAACAAAATGGTAACAAATTTGGATAATTGTTTCGCATTTTTCGAGGTTTTTTTTAAGAAAAAAAGGAATGTGGGTGTATTTTTAATGTCAGTTATAGTTTTAGAGATTTATGGTTGTTTTTTGTAAACACTTATACGATGGTGGATATAAACCATCTATGTTTCTGTCAAGAAACATGCTTTTTTCAATAGATTCAGCATTAAAATTTCCCGATAGATTTGTTTTGGAAAAAAATGATAAATTTTTTTTTATAAAAACAATGTCTGATATAGTAGGCATAACTGGTATTACCCAAAATGAAACAAAAAAAAACTTAGAGTTATTTTTAAACGACCACGAGAATCGATAGCGTTATGTTCTGGCTCTCATGGGAGTATATAAGAAGGGACTTTACTTAGCAAAGTCATTTTTACTTCTCTACAGCAAACTGAAAACATGGACTTGATCTCTTCAGTATTCGACAGTATGGTGAACTCGTTCACCGACGAAGACGAGCTAATGTACTTTGCGATGACGTGAGAGATTCAAGATTCGCCAGTGGTACGACTGAGATTGTTTCAACTTAGAAGTCCAGAATATGGAAATGCTTTTGTGACGAAGTTATGTAATATTGTACCGTGCTTTACAATGCCGTATCATGAGAAAAAGATGTATATGGCATGTGATCCAAATGAACATCAATAAGAATTTATAAAAAAGGGTCAACATCTTGCTGAGACATTTCTAAAGTTTGAGATACCATCGGGAACAAACACTAGCGAGATGATCAGTGATATTGTAAAGTTTAGATCATTAAACATTGAGAAAAGTAATCATTTTATATGGATCTACGGTTTAAAGTTTTTGCGCAGAACGTGCTGTGAGGAAGATGTGGGGTTTCAAGACTCTATAAGTGTAAAACGTGCTTTAGAATGTGCTTTTTCAGATAAAGACTCTAAAAGATTTACACGAACTAAAAACTTGTTTAACGCACTAAACTTTAAAAAAAAAACTCAGCAGACACGGGGCTTTGCTCACATCTGACGTCATTGAACGTGGACATGGACTATTTATGAAAAGCCTTATCAAAAAACCCGGAGAGCTGTCGGATTGTGATCGTTTTACTATATGTCCGATGACTCGCGAAGAAGTACAGTACCCATCCCCAGGTGACGTTAAATCATTATAACCGACCTTATTGGACTATACGAATTATATTTCATAATGCCTAGAAGATAAGTTGTCTCGAGAAGGTGTCAATAAAGATTATGTTTTGTTTTCAGCGTGGTTCTTCGCTTCTTTTATTCACTTACACCCTGTTAGTGATGGAAATGGTAGAATGGCTAGACTTTTATACTATTACTTACACGAAATATAAAAGCCATTTCCGACGGGAGCGACTATCACAGGAACGACTTCATAAAATCCATAGTTGAGACACAACCTATTAAATATTGGACATTTCACTATAAACCGAGCATCTTACCGTCAAAAATTCTTATAAATTTATTCGCATTTTCTATGATATGAACTGCATTAAAATTGGACAACCATAATCCTATTCAAACTATATTGAGCGATGTAATAATGATGTGTTCACATATTTGTCTTTGGGTTATTAATAAAATACCATAACACGTATTGACTATTAACATTTTTATTGGTACAAAATTAATATCTATTCCATACTACTACATATTTACAATGAGCGATCAAAACGTATAACAATGTCTTCTTTAACACTTGGTTCTCCAAACAAATTTATGGTTTATTTCCTTTTGAAACCACATCTATGATCAGTATAGAATAAACAGAACTGTCTATGTTTCAACACTTATATTTCTTCCTCACTCTCCACTTCTTCTGTTTCGTCTTTTTCCATATTGTCAGAAACCAGTGTTTCCAAAATCGATTCAATTAAATGTTTGTTTTTCTTTATTGCTATTTTTATAGCCAACTTCTCTTCCATGTTACGAGCCTTGTACTTTGCGACATCCTTCATAACTTGTCGGTGTATGGCCCCTCGTTGTAGTTGATAGATATGGTGGATGAGTTGATTATATATTTCTATAACGTCCTCTGTGTATGTACTCATCATCTTCTTATTCGCTTTACTTTTAGCCTCTTCTTCGGACATATTGTGGTCCAGATATTTATTATATTTACGTTGCCACACAGACTCGTTTAAATCTTGAACCTTGTTGAACATGTCAGAAAAACACTTCTCCTTTGTCATCTTCAGATTTTTCATTCTCCTGAATGTCATCTGTGTCAGATGATTCAACATTAATCTCTTCTTCTTTATCATTTTCATCGTCGTCTGGTAACGTCATCCATTTTTTCTTTTTCGGTTTGTTTGTCATTTGTGTGTCAACATCTTCATGATCCAGTTTCCGTTTTCTTTCTACACACCATTTCTTCACGTGGTTCTGTAAAGCGTGTACCTCCCCAAACATGATCCCACAGTAGTCACAAATAGGCATATCTATGTCTTCGGAATAAAACTTTCGTCAGAGGAACAACTGGTTGAGTCTTGATGATGATATGGTGGTGTGTCCCTTACAACTTTTGACATGTATGTGTCTGAATGGCAGACTACCGTTAATGCCGAAGAGCCATGTTCATAAGTTTTATTTCCATTCAGTATATTTTCTCGCAGTCTATCTTGTTCCAATGTGTTGGCCTGTAGATCAACAACTAAATGTCCATACGGGCTCTCTACAGCTCGTTTATACGTGTTCATGAAGAGATGACTATTGATAGGGTAGATTGGAAGCTTGCATTCTGTACACAGGGTTATTGAACAACACCAAATATTTGGTATTTAAACTTATATCTCTCGATGATTTTCCTTGTGGAAACAAATTCTGTATTAAATATAACACTGTCAGATTTCTATGGTGTGATCCTTTCGTAAATAGATTAGCAACGCGTTCATCTTTCTTTGCATCCCCCATCAAATCGTCCAGAATGATACAATTTCGTACTGCCACATCCAGGTAAGTGTCTTGTTCTATAAAATCCGGGATCCCTTTCACAAATTCAACCTTTGGTTAGTGTCTCTTCACATCGTCGTAGAGAGGTTGGTTTTGTCCGTAACACCATATGATTCTTTGCGGTGGAGGTAGAATGTATTTTTTGCGCAATATCTTCTTGGCCAACACCGATTTACCACTTCCGCTTGGTCCAGTTAAAACTATGGAACAAGGATGTTTGAACTTAAACGCTGGAGCTCTCGGCGCTCTTAAATGCGCTCCCGGAGCTCCCAAATGCGCTCCCGGCGCTCCTAAATACGCTCCCGGCGCAACTAAATACGCTCCCGGCGCTCCTAAATACGCTCCCGGAGCTCCCAAATACGCTCCCGACGCTCCCAAATACGCTCCCGGCGCTCCTAAATACGCTCCCGGCGCTCTTAAATGCGCTCCCGGAGCTCCCAAATACGCTCCCGGCGCTCCTAAATACGCTCCCGGCGCTCTTAAATGCGCTCCCGGAGCTCCCAAATACGCTCCCGGCGCTCCTAAATACGCTCCCGGAGCTCCCAAATACGTTCCCGGCGCTCCTAAATACGCTCCCTGAGCTCCCAAATACGCTCCCGGAGCTCCCAAATACGCTCCCGGCGCTCCTAAATACGCTCCCGGAGCTCCCAAATACGCTCCCGGCGCTCCTAGATACGCTCCCGGCGCTCCTAAATACGCTCCCGGAGCTCCCAAATACGCTCCCGGAGCTCCCAAATACGCTCCCGGCGCTCCTAAATACGCTCCCGGTGCAACTAAATACTCTCCCGGCGATCCTAAATACGCTCCCGAACCTCCTAAATGCGCTCCCGGCGCTCCTAAATACGCTCCCGGAGCTCTCTGATACTTTGAGATTCCTGGTGGTAATATCCAGCTTTTATAATCTTTATGCTGTGGTTGCTCTTCAAAGTGTTTATTTTTCTTATGTCTCATGCGATTGTATCTACTACAAAATGTCTGATCACACACTGTGTAAGAAATTGAAGTCATTTTGCCTCTTTTTTAAGTGTCGTTAGTGTAAATTTTCCCCTTATAAACTTTGACAATATTTATTCCTCTCGTGTCCTTATTTCTACTCGCATGGTATGTCTCAAATAAAATGCCCGTAGTAGTCTCGGGATAGTCTTGTGTTGACTTAATAACAGGCTGCGTTTTCTTCTGAATGGTACGGTATGTCCAGCAATGACTCCCAGTATTCGCCTCTTCCGATGAAAATCAACTGAATATCTATCCATGATAGGTATCATGGATTCCACAATATGGTGTGCAACAGTACTGATTGAATCCAGTTGGTCAAGAATTATATGTTCAATCATCAGTTTTCTGTCTCTCACATTCGTTGTTCCCAATTCAAGTGGATAATGATAACGTCTGTAGACTCTGGATTTCTCCATTTAAATGTATGAAAGCAATTTTTTAAGTTTTCTCCGTTTTGGGATGCCTGGCGGAAACTGTCTATTTTGTACTGTTTTCGGTGATTTGTACAGCTTAACTGACACGCCTAACTCCTTTAATCCACTGTAAAACTCGAAAGCTCCCATGATGTCATTACCCTTATACTGGTTTTGACTATCTTTCAACAAGTCTGTAATTTTAGATCCTTGTATGGACGTTCCTTCATAAATTAGTTCACCAGTATCAGTCCACGTTAATAATTTCTCCGGGTCTTTTATCAGATATGATAGTATCGATCCAACATTGAATTTATAACGGAATGGCATTGTGTCCAGTATTTCATTTGGTGTCAATAATGGGTTTTCTTTACCACCTGATTGATCAACAACGTAAAATCTTCTTGGATCCTTTCGTAGTTTGCCTTCAGCCATTAGACAGAAATGACGAGTCCACCTCTCTACATCCATTTTGCCTTTCTCAGTAGCTCCGTTGAACATAAAGATTGTAACTTGTTCCCCCTTATAAATTTTCGATTTTGTTGATATGATGTATGAGCGATGTAACATTTCCAGTATGTAACTTAGGTCAATTTTGATTTCAGATTACGAACCATGATTAAAACGTCTGCAGACACCAAAAACGACTCTATTTGTACTCATTGACCTAACATGGGAGTCATATTGAGCAGACAATATTTACACTAACTAGCGTATCACTGACAGACATTTTTCACATGTTCAATCGGCGTTTATGTTACATTAGTACTTGATTTTAAGCTCTCTGTATACTCGCTAAAGACATTTTAAGTTTAAATTGTAGTATTAATTAAAGTATGGACACACGGGTCATTTATTTGATTGTAAGAGTTTAATATACAAGAAACTGACTTCAATTAATGTGACATTATTCCAAGCGCTACCACACTGAAGTATGATACCCCACCCAGTCACATTACTGACAATGGGCCGACCAGACCTAGAAGATAGAGAGCAAGATAGCACGACAAAGAAAAAAAGAATAACGTATAAATCAGTATTACATCATGTCTTTCTAATATGGTTAAGGGAGATTGCACCATCAATATTAACCATCGCACACGAGATAGAGTATTCCGCAATCATGATGTCATTCAAAATGGCGGCAGCGCAGGCGCAGTCCTTGGGGCCAGAGTATTGCGCAATCATGATGTCATTCAAAATGGCGGCCGCGCATGCGCAGTCCGTGGGGCCAAACCGACCCGCAGCAAGTTTGTTTTAAAGAAACAACAATGAGTTTGCTGTGTATGTTTATTTATGAATATCTACCAACAGAGAATAACCGTTTAGTGTAAAATGTTATTAAGAGACAAAATAATAATTTTAAACATGTAAGGCTAGCTTGATCTGGGTAAAATAAATGAGATGTAGGAAAGCCAAAAATATAAAATCGAAAGTGAACGGGTTCTGTCTATTTATCACTGTAAATAATAGAATTACGTCACCACTTCAAGGATTGTGTTATGACACATTTCTCAAACACGAATAACAAGTAGAACACACATTACAAGGCATTTCCGAAGCCAAATTTATTACAGAAATGTTTGTCGAACAGAGATCTTTAACCTTATGTGGATACAAAAACCAGTTGCATGAATGACAAAAGCTGCTGGGTTTCTTCCGTATACTATTTTCATTATCATGTACATGTGCAATTGAAGAAATTGAGATCATTGAATGTGAGTACATCACATACTAAACCAACATCGAAAAATGGTTTCATTGGTCATCATATTTATTGTTGCACGTGAAGTTTCACTTGTTTACATTCTTTCTACTTGGGGGCGGTAGTCTAATGGATAGGTGTTGGCCGCTCACGCCAGAGGTTGCGGATTCGATCCTCAGCTCGACCCGATACCACTGCAATGGAGCTAAAATAAATTAATGTTAACTAACCTTTACTTGATTACTCGATGTCAATGCAGGAAATTTACTTCTACGTGCACCTTTTTGCGTTTTTTAGTTTATCCAAAAATCACATCCCTGTGACATTGACAACAACAACAACAACAACAACAACAACAACAACAACAACAACAACAACTTTTATTCAGCACAAAGCAAAATGTAGCGGAATTACTTGTTACTCGGGTAGGTTTTGTTAACAACTGCATAAGATTTATAGACTTGATTTGAGATCAAGCCAGGTTTTTGAATATTGACCGCTAACTTCATTCATTACCGCAAAAATTACGTCTCAATCTGTCTACGTTGAATGGCGAATCATTACCGAGGTAAGCAACGCAATAAACGACATAGTTCCCTTGGTGGAAATTGCATAAAACCATCTTTGCTTTTTTCCACGCGTCTCCTTGCTAGCGTGTATGCAAATAATGTAAACAGCACGTGGCAAGGTAAGCCCATTTGATTGGTTAACTGAAATATCGCTGTGTTGTGGTTTGCTTGCTGAAGGTTTTTATTACCCTCGCTATTTGACTGTAGCATTTTGGCGAGCAATACAAAAATGATTACTGTGCCGGTGGACAGCATCGGCAGGGTCACTACTCCTCTAGGTGCTACACCACTGGCAGGATAAGATGATTATTATCTATTGTCGATTCTTTGCTCCATCTCCTATACTAGGTCCAACTGTCGGGTATTATATGCCGAGCTTGAAGCTTGCTACTGGCTTGGTCAATTTCAATCCGGATTTCAATTACGGATTTAAGTTGGGCAGGGTACCAGACTACAACAGATTGTGTACGAAATTTAAAGCAACCAATCAAAGGTGCTGACCTCGTCACGTAATGTTTATAATTATGCATACGGGTTCCACAACACAGCGTAACGGAATGAAGTTGGACAGGGTTCCAGACGAAATTTGTTGGAACTAGCTAGTATAATGACTTTTCAGATATTTGGAGATCAAATATAAATATTTTTTTTGTTTTAAAGTCAACTATAATATGTAGTAAGAACTTACGCATTATGTCCTAACCTGTTATAATGGCGTATAAATAAGTTTTTCAAGCCCTGTTTTTAGTTTTTGATCTCTTGATTATTCAATTTTCGATCCCTTGATTTGTCTAAGGGACTAGTCTTACAAAAAAGTATTCTACCTTCAAAATAAACAATTAAAAAATTAATGTTTCCTACGACGTCGCGCACGGTAATGGTATCTCTAAGCTTAACACGACGTTAACGTTAAATTGTATAAAATGTAATATGACGTTTTTATTCATGTTTTTCGTATCATTTACTCTACAACAAATCATAGTAGCCGAATATCGGAATATCAATTACTGCAATGGAATTATGATTTTCTGCGGATATTAAATGGATAAAAACCAATGATATTACTATACCTACGTAAACTATGAGAATACAGTATACCACGTACATAACTAGCGGCGTCCATAGTTTTTTGCCGTATTAAAAGAACGTCAAACTGACGTTGTAAATATTTGATAGAGGACATCAGAAATGCTTGATACGAGGTATAAATCATTTTCCAATTTTTTCCTCAATATTTTGGGACACTAACAGAAACTAAATTTACTCGTTAATATCATTTTCCAAAGTCAATATTCTGCGTTAAAAATATGGTAAATATGGTCAAAATGTGAGGCCAGACGTTATTTTTTGGTAAAAATGCTAAGCGGCGGCAAATCATAGAGGACATTTTAATTACGAAATATTTACCATAGCAAAGTGAATATATTTCATTCCACATAAGCATGTTCCACTGAAAATTTACTTTAGTATGATATGATTTTAAAATTTATATGTTCTAAAATAATTAAATTAATCAAATACGTTTCAATTATTTCTTTCAAATAACGTTGGCGGACAACACCTTAAAAATGTAATATCTCATAATCGCAATATGAAAAAAGTCATCAAGTACCACATAATAAAACAATGAACATATACATACATATTTTTAATGCAAAACTAACCATCTAACTTTTCATCTTGGCGGTTCAGTATGACATTATTGACGAGTCGTTTGTTTTTCGGGACATTTAGCATATATGTAATGAACCGCGTGTTCCGTAATGGCCGTTCAGTTTGCTGTAATAAAACACACATGTCTGTAACCGAAAATTATGTCACTTTCTCCAGTGAATAGACCTGATAGCTGTCCTTTCGCGCCGTTTTTAAACATAACATTTCAGGCCGGGACCCGTGGTAAATGTTACGGCGGGACACGGGGAAAATGACGTTAAATGTGACTTATTATTAAATCAAAATATATAGATCATATCAATAGCATAGTTTATATCCGTCAACTGAAAATATCGTTCCACGACCTTTATTTTGATAAGTATAATTCCAAAAAAGATCAAGTATTCGCGAACATTTTTATATACTTCTGGTATTACCTTTACGGTGCGCAACGTATACATACAACTGAAAATACAACTGAAAATACAATCCCCTCCTACCCAGGAACACTTACCTAGAATCATTAGTATTATTCTTCTTTAATCACGTTTGACGCTTCTTCTGTGTTCTTTATAGCTGCAGCTAATGATGGTGTTATTCTAAAATTTTATGAAGTTTAACACTTGAATATTTTGTCAAGTAAGAAGCAGAGGATGAGCTTTTGCAATTTATAGGTTGTACAATGTCAACTGTTCTATATAAAAAAAAAAAGAAATGTATAATTGTGTCATCGTTTTTTCACTGCAATACATTTTCTTTAAATACAAAAAAGTATTTGATTCATAAGACACATGTATTTTATTCTTAATTAAACACAAGAGCGTATGCCATTGTGTAGAAAAAGTTGTATTAAGACTAAATGAGAGTTTTGACCTTTATATAATTTGCAGTATACATAATGTATATTTGAATTATGCTGACATTGTTGCTGCTGTTGTTGTTGTTGTTGTTGATATTGTGGTTAATATGCATGGCATGTAATATATATATTACAGAATTCCATTTAGTAGATATTGTGTTAATTTTACAAGGATTTGGTATGTACAATGTGACTGAGTTTAATATCATTATTATTATTATTATTTATATTATTATCATTATTTTCATTTTCATTATTATTATTATAATTATTATTATTTTCATTATAATTATCATTTTTATTATTGTCATTATAATTATCATTATAATTATTGTCATTATAATTATAATAATCATTATTATTATTAATATTATTATTATTGTCATTATAATTATCATTTTTATCATTATTATCATCAATATTATTAATATCATTATTAGGATAATTATTATTATCATCATTATTATTATTATTTTATCATTATTATTATTGTCATTATAATTATCATTTTTATCATTATTATCATCAATATTATTAATATCATTATTAGGATAATTATTATTATCATCATTATTATTATTATTTTATCATTATTATTATTGTCATTATAATTATCATTTTTATCATTATCATTATTATTATTATTATTATTATTATTATTATTATTGTTATTATTATTATTTTTATTATTATTTAAATAATACTATGATTATAATCTCTTCAGGTGCTATGCTCATGGCCATGTTCATCCGTAACCTCGATATCGACGAGACGACGTATCTGACAAAGGCAATGATATATTCGGGCGATGTTTTAGAATGGCCAAAAGAGTGGAAAGGTTCAATTGTGGACAAACATAGCACTGGCGGAGTGGGTGACAAAGTCAGTCTGATATTGGCGCCGGCGCTCGCCGCTTGTGGAGTAAAGGCGAGTGAAATACTAAGTTAAAAATTTACATTTACGTTTTAGGTGATAATTTCTTTAGTTACATCTGAATATAAATTAAGATGGTACAACCATGTCAGTATGTGCCTCGCCTTAATGCGTTTTCTCCCGGGGGTGGGGGACTCCCTATATATTGGTTAGTACATATATGCCACCCTCTTTTTGGACATATGATGTAGAGCTTTGATCCTCCTTTCTGGACACATCATGTTATTGTTCAATCCGGTGTTCAATCCCCTCCTGCTAGGAACTCCAGGCTAAGAACATCTTGGCTAGGAACCTGCCCCCGCCAGGACCCTCAGGAGTTGTGTTGTGTTTAATGCCTGGTTCCCTAAAATTGTTGCGTACAGTGTGCTTATTTGAGATTGAGCCAGTGTCAAGGAAAATATGTTAACTTACGTTATCAAACGTTTAATCAAACTGAACGCAGCCCTGGTCATGTTCCGACCACTTTCCGGCTAAAAGGAAAATTCAAATGCGGTGTGTGTAATAATTGATTGTGACGTTTTAATGCACTAATTGAGATCACTATGAATTGTTCTTTGCAGTATACATGCCTTGTTGTCATTTAGGTTCCGAAGGTAGAAAAAATTAACACCTTCTGAATGCTGGTATGTTTTTTCATCACAAGAACAAATAAACATACCTTTAAATCCTTTGTTTTGAAAGCTTCTGAACCGATGAAAAATTTAACGGTTAGTGCGCGTGACGTCAGCGCCATATACGGTATGCTATTATCACTTGCCATTTAATGGCGGATTCATTTCAGAAAAATATTACATTCAACATATAATGCTTTTCTCACAATAAACACAAACAAAGGACTAATACTTTACACGGTTAACTAAATCAAATTGTCTTTATCTTCATTCATTGAACATATATAATGCACTATATTTTGTATGTGAGTTATGAGATATTTACAAAATTTACTGACCCTTAAAAAAATAGCATGTCAACACTGGTAGTTTGCTTACAAAACCCACAAAAAAAGAATTCATAAGTATAGGTCATCTAGCTAGTTTATCACGGTTGATATTTTTGTGTAAATTAGGCGAAAAAAGGTGTGTCTACCAAACGGCTGTCTGAATTCCCTTTCGCCAACATTTACTTCTTCAATTTTGACTGGTTGCTTATATGTTATATAATCGATATCAATGGCACCGTATGCAGTTTTATTGGAACCAGTCTAAAATCATAATCACCTGGCTGCTTTGCAAGACTTAATTTTTTTTAAATATTTAAGTATATACTTAAATATGTTAGTGAAACATGAGCCAGATATGTAAAATCAAATTAAGGGATCTGTACTCATAATCGCAGTTATAAAACATTAATGGTTGTTACGTCAAAACTTACGAAAAGTACGAGTGGTTGTTTCGTTGTTTTGACTTTTTATCATCGTAGTTTCGTTATTTCGACTTTACTTTATTTAATAAATATATCGTTATGGCCACAATGGGATACCGTAGTTTACAAAGTGAACAATGTATTCATACCCCAATTTCCAAGTATCAATTTTTATTTCTAAATTCTCGTTGCAAACATGTCAATTCTTTTAAAATGTTCAAAATACATCGATAATGCATTTCAAATAAATGCAGGAAAATGCACTTTTAAAGAAGACGGAACAAGAATTATATATAACCACTATTATACGACCACCCCATGGAAGCATTTTCTGTTTGCAACGGTGGTACTATGCCCAACGAGCTGGGTTGATATACCACTTAATATCCGCTATTGACTTACTTCCTACAGGTTCCCATGGTTTCCGGCAGAGGTTTAGGCCATACTGGAGGGACTCTTGACAAGCTTGAGGCAATACCCGGGTTCAACGTTTCCCTTGCACACGCCGATATGTTGAACATTCTAGAAAATGTCGGATGTTGTATTGTGGGGCAGACAAGTAATCTGGTTCCGGCCGATAAAATTATGTACGCGCAACGTGACGTCACTGCAACCACTGAATGTATTGGGTTAATAGCGTGTAAGAAAATAGTCTTGATCATCTGCAACGCTTGCTTTTCTAAAAGAACGGTTATTTAAAAAAAAAAAATTATTCCGACAAAAGTCGTTGCAATTATCTTGTTCAAGGTGTTTGTTAAACAATAATCTTATGAAATACTATGGAAATATCCAAGGCAATCCGATTGTTTGAATTAACGAATCAAAAACTGTATCAAGATACCGTTACATTTTTGTTCACGGTAGAACCTTTCAAGACGTTTGTCTTTAAGAAAATCAAGCGTTGCAGATGATCAAGACCAAATAAGAAATAAAAAAATATTCATATGTTCAAACGTTTAATTGCTCATATAAAACGTTTTACTGAAAAGAACATTCATCTTAACAAATGTTGTGTACCTGATTTTAGAAACTGGCGTAATTTAAATGAACTTTATATGAGGATGCGGAAGAAAGTGATTCGGCTCAGATTTATTTAGATTTATAATGCATTTAGGAATGAATTTCACAAAAATCGTAAGATTTGCATATACGTGCAAAACCTTACGTTTACATATACAACTTGCATTAACCAAACGGCTGTTGTTGTTATTTGTGCCATTGTTTCCCGTGATGTTTTCCTTCACTTGTAAATGAAATTGAATACCATGTTCAACCTATAATAGCGTTAAATCCCATTCATAAACATCTTAATATATATATATATATTTGAATTGGGTTTAAAGTCATTTTCAACACATTTCAGGTTATATATGGCATGTCCAGTTTTACTGGTGGAGGAAGATCTCAGACTGAGTAGCACCACCGTCCTTCCGCAAGTAACTGGAAACTTTCTCACATAAAGTTTTTGGAGCAAGCGGGACTCGAACTTATGAGAGGTATGTGAACTTAAGAGATGCCTTAGACCGCTTGGCCCCAGCAGACCCACAGTTAAATAAGAATAATGACACAGATTATTCTAGTTGTATGTAAAGACTACAAAGCATACACCGTAATGTACGTCAAAAACGAGATTCCTGAAGATCTTAATAAAATTAAAACGAAGGAAACTAGCAAATTCATTAAAAACTGTGACGTATCGTTTATATGTTACATCATTTAACGAATGGATAATTCTTATATAGTGTGGAGCACTTGGTCCAGTGATAGAGCATCGAACCCAGGATCGGAGAGTGGTTGTGGGTTCGATCCTCCGCCACGGCTATGTGTGGTATGCTCAAGCAAAACACTTTATCCGCATATGCTTAGTACTGGTTCTTCCCAGGGATATATCTAAGTTGTAATAATTTGTTTCTCAGTCGATGTAGAATAAAAAAAAATCAAACAAAATGGTATTCATGTAGGCTTAATTAAATGTACCAATTACTGAAAACTTGTTTTGTTTTTGTCTTTAAACTGAGGTATGCTTGTATAACCACAGCTTCAATAATCTCAAAGAAAGCTGCAGAATCTCTCGATGCCTTGGTTCTTGACGTGAAACTGGGAAAAGGTGCTTTTCTTAAAACGGAGAAGGAAGCAAGGGAACTCGCAAACAGAATGGTAAATCTAATTACATGTAGATGGAGAATGTTACAAGGGCGATAACTCTGACCAATAGAATGTAATAACAAGGCTTTACAAGTTGTCGTTCTCTAGAGCCACTTGCAACATGTGCAATGCACTGTTTACAACACAGGGGCTTGTCCCGAAACAAATATTTTAGTTCATGGATGTAAAAAAAACACAAGGGAGAAATCTCCACATCTCTCACTATATCTGAGAGATTGTTACTGCCGCATTTTTTCACCAATGAGAATCGACCTATTATTCAGTAATATTCGCAATCTCTTGGTCAAAACACCGAACCGTACCAAGCGTGACTGACACTGCTGCAATGAAGACAAATGCGAAACAAATTGAATTTATTTGGTGACAAAAGTACATCAATGTATTGTATTGTTCATGTTTGGTAAATATAATGTAATTATCGATATGTATCGAAAACTACGTGAAAATCGGTTGAATAGAGAATAAAATAGTTGTATGAAAAGTGTGGGGTGGAAATTTTCAGATGTGGAGATTCCTCCCTTGTGTTTTTTATATACATGAACTAAAAAAATATTTTCGGGACAAGCCCCTGCGTTTACATTGGCTATGTTATTATTATCATCATTATCAGTTTCAGTAATTTTCGATATTTCTTTTCACTACTAGTTCGTTTGTCCAATTTTGGGAATGGGGGCACATTGATTTTGTCCTGTCTGTCCGTCCGTGCATCCATCCGTCAGTATATCCGTCAGACATTTTGTTTGATTACATAATGACGAGATAGTGTCCGGATTTCTTAACCATTCAATAGATTGTGGTCTGTGATTGCCATTGTTCCGTGACCGATTGGTCTAAGGTGATGTCTAATGATCAATTTTCTGTCACAGATGAGGTCGTGGATCCAACCCAACTGCGGTTCGGTCCAAACAACTTAACGTGAGAAAATTTTAAGGTTACATGCGAATTTCATCAAATATTGAAGAAAAAAAATGAAACTCTGTACCATTTGATTGATTGTGATACTAGAATTTAATTGATTGTGATACAAGAAACACTTATTCTATTTATAGTTCAGTCGAGAACGCTAAAGGTGTGCTAGCTATCGCGTACAGAAACAAATGGTCGCGTCATGCGTTGCTATGCTTCGTTTTCACATATGTAAAAATAAGAATCTAATGACTAGGATGCTTCATTTGCATATATGTAAATAAAACAAATCTAAAGAACAAATATGCTTTATTTGCATAAACGTAAATAAAAGAAATCTTATGAACTAGGATGGTTCATTTGCATATACGCAAATAAAAGAAATCTATAGAACTAGAATGCTTCATTTGCATATTAACAACCAGAATAATGCAATTGTCAGTATTTTTTCATACAGGTTCAGGCTGGCAATGGCTTAGGCGTTAAAACAGTGGCTGTTCTGACGGATATGGACTCTCCAATCGGCAACATGGTCGGCAACGCCATTGAGGTAGCCGAGTCTATTCACTGTCTCCATGGCAACGGTTCACAAGATCTCATGGGACTTGTAATACGCCTCGGTAAATATGAATAGTTATACACGTAAAATAATATTGTCGATTGTACATATAATGACGAGACACTGTAAAGCTTAAGTTTATTATAAACATAGATGTCTTTATTATAATATGTCAGTATTGGGCATCCGTATTGGGTGTTATAAGTTTTCCACATGTAGGTATAAAAACAAATGCACCGAGTTTGACACTTTCACACCACCATACATCACCTATTCTCAGAATAAACTTCTGTTTGAGGGGATATAAATGAAAAATTTCCTTCGTTCATAGAAGCAAACAACTAGGATATCAGCAACAGAAGGACTCGTTTTATTTTGTTTTATCCAACTTGCATCCTATAAGTGTTCGTTTTGGCAAAGAACTTATTCAAGTAAGAAAGCTGCCGTGCAGTTACTTACGGAGATGGGGTATGGTCGAATACTGGTTTACTTTCCAGAATTCCAGGAAACAGTGGTTATCTTAACTGATCGTCTGTTAGCCCTCGATGGCATAAAAAACGACGCTAAATATCCAATCGATCAGTTAATCTGTTACACGCTGGTAATATCTCGGTCAATCCTGGACATCGGGAGTCATCCTCAAATATATGCTCTTTGTGCTGCAAGACGGTCAACAAAGCCCACCGGGTTCTGAAGTACATCAGTTGTCGTTTGTTGGGTTCATAAAAAGTGTGCCAATATTTCAGATGTTCTTTATCAACAACACCAACGTTTATGTAAAACCAGTGAACTTCTTGATTTTACATACATGTTAAAAATGTTCTTGTACCAGTTTACCATTTTAATCAAAGTGATGAGTTGAACATTTCTTTACATGAAGTCGAGCACCAACTGGAAAGGCACATGCTTTTTTCAGAATTGTGTCATGATTTTAACTTCTTTAATCACAAAGGTCATCATATATACATTTTGAGGTAAGAACTGTTTTACCAAAGTTAACAGAAGAAGAGACATATCAATGTAATTAAGTCACTTACAAAGTGAGACTTTTAACCTCCAAATTTAGATTTGCACCTTAAGCTTTTTTCAGAGACCAGGTTGGATGAGTCAGTTACTTAAAGTTTGTGAAACATTATAAACTAAGACGTCATGACATACTGTGAACGAATGAGTCTTCCCTCAGGCCGTTCAGATCTTTGATCTTTTAGTGTTTTTTTTTATTGCTTTATATTGGTCTTTTCTTTGAAGCCACTCGTCTCTTGAAAGAAATGTTTTTTTGTGAAATCACTTTTGTTCAGGTTTGTTGCAACTATTTTGGTACGTTTTTTTGCCATCTTCTAAAGTTACTTTCTTTCATTGTCCAGGTGAATTATTTCTGACAGTTCAGTAAGGAAACCTTGTTCATTATGTTCATTAGTCTCCCTTATAAACTGTTCAGGGTTTCAAGGAATATTAGCCCTGGCTTACTTCATGGATTTCAATGTTAGTGTCATGTTTTGATGTTTTTGACAAAAAACATTGTGCCTTGTTATATATCTGGTCAGACTTGCTGCTTTTGGACGAAGCCTACATAATGTGGCAAATGATATTTTATGCTGGGTTTCTGTTAAGAATTTTAGGTGAAGATATCCTGTGCTGTCATTAAAGACCCTTTTTTGAGCATGTGTTTTGCCGACTTTTAAAGACAAGATAACTTTCACCACATGTTTTGATCATGCATTTGTATCAGACCGTTAACCAGGTCTGGAATAACATTGTCCAAAGATACTTGTAGAGAAACACTGTTTAAATGAGGTCGAATTGCTGCAAATGGTCCACATACAAGATACTTATATAATTAGGAATTTTGAATTAGCCGTTGGTGCATTTACAAAATGGTACATGTTTATTGCTTGATTAATTTAAATTAAATTTTCGTAAAATATGCATAATAAATTTATTCATTAGATCGTAGATTAAAATATGAATTTTTGTGTTGACTAAATATCATTAAATCCAGGGGACCTATTATAAACGGTGTTGAGTGTACACATGTATATCATTCGAAACACGTCGCCGATTATCCTAATACTGACGAATGACGAAATTTGTCGAGTATGTACGATTGCAATGTATATATCAAATGCTTTTGAAGCAAACGTCATTTCAAGTCTGATAATTATATACACCAAGTGATGTGATGATTTAATGAGTTTTGACTGCTTTGCAGGTGGACAACTCTTATTTAACTCCGGTAAAACTGACGATTTACAAGAAGCATGCGAAATGATTCGTGCCAAGTTTCACGATGGGTCGGCAATTGGCAAATTCTGCGACATGATGAAAATGCAAGGCGTGAAACCGGAAGTGGCTGATCAGCTGTGCGCAAAAAACGTAGACTTGTTTGAAATCCTGCCTAAATCAAAACACTACACTGATTTAAAGAGTCTCAAATCAGGTAATATTCTTTGAATAAATAATAATCCGTTGTATTGTATCAAATATTTCGTTACATATCCCACAATTTCCATCATCTAGTTGTCTGATGTAGATCAACTGTTTTGAAGAAATAAAACTTGCAATTCTAGTATCAAACGTTTCAGTGATATCTGATGTTATCAGCAAACGTCTTGGTGATATAGAATCCCTCTATTTTTTAACAACATCAGACGTTTGAATCATTTATCCTACGAAGCTTTGAAACGTGACAACTAAACTTAGGCAAAGTTGCCCATGTTAAAAAACATAAACAAAGTCGTATAAAATGGTCTATAAAATAGCAAAAAATGATATTAATATTATGATAGTGCCTCAGTTGCTACGTTTACACAGATAAAATGGTCGTGCTACTTATAACAACATTGTAAACAAAAACTTGAAATTACATATTAAAACAAGGACTTGTATAGAAGAATAGGAAACTTTCATCTCTTGGCTAAATGTTTATAAAATAGCACACGAAGAATTAATTATTTGCCAATAAATCATTCGTAATTCACAGACAACTGATTTCTTTTAAGTAAACTGTAAGTTGTATCTAATCTTAGATGTTTAAACAGGTTTCGACCACGCAAAATGATCTTGAATGAAAAGAATTGAGGTTTGAAGGAAAATTTCTCGTAATTTGGCGTTATTTTAGCTGCAGTATACAAATGTTGTAATAAAAAATACTTCAACAATTTTAAACATAAATTGCTGGGAAATGGTATTGTTTTAATGAGAATTTCATTTTGCACTGTAAGAATTTTGATTTGTGTTCCTGAGCTGAAAGGAAGTTAAGATAATTGAAAACGAGATATTGCGAGATTTTTCGTGAATACGCGAGCGATCTCTATATAATTCCTTGATTAAAACAACTAATTTATTTACTCAAGCAAAGTCTGGGACCTTTTTACTTAAATCAGTTATTAAAGGATAATACCTGGATACGAGTACTTTGTCGGATCCCCAGGTACATTTGCTAGCTTGCTGGCCTATCCATTGTGTTATTTTTTTTAAAGAAGTCGACCTGTATTTATATTGTTGTTGTTGTGGGGTTTTTTCATTGTGTTAAGCGTCACTTTCAACAAGTTGTTAGATATATCGCGACGGTGTCTTCTTCAAACAGTATCTGAGCGCTTACACATTGTAGTATCATGCCGCAGACACCGGCATAGATTGATACTCCACCCAGTCACTTTATACTGACACCGGGCCGATCAGATCTATAACTCTCTTTTTAATGCTGAGCGCCAAGTGATGAAGCTTCTAGTAACATTTTCAAGTCTCTGATATAACCCGGCCAGGAATCGAACTCACGACCTTTCACATGCGAGACTGATGCTCTACCACTAGACCAAGCTGAGATGTTTTATATTAACTACGATGCACTCTTTCAGGTTATATTCACGACATCGATGCTATGAATTTCGCCATTGTGTGTGGCAAACTGGGAGCCGGAAGGAGCAAGGCCGAGGAACCAATAAATTACGGTGTCGGTTTGCAACTCTATGCAAATGTAGGTCAATATATCGAAGAAGGTAAGTACACTTTATTTGTAGTTCGCATTTTAAAATACCATATCGGTATATACATGTATGGACAACTTAAAACTTACCTACATTAAAGGTAATTGATTACTAAGTAATGGAATTGTTAAAAGTTTGTGTGTAGGGGTATTTTACCTAATGTCAACATAAGACAGAAACTGAACCTCGTTCTGGTTGACCAGTATGATGCATCAATGTTACGGTCGACTGGATTGATGCATAACCAGATATATGGTAGACCAGTGTTGGGGGAATGCCTCATACAACAGATGAATTATGTAATGCCACGCAATACTAAGTCATCTACCGGTTGACAACACTAATTGAAGTAAGTAATGTGGAATACACAGCTTACATAATGCGTAATTCCTGTGTGTGACCTTGACATTTGAGGCAGTCCCCCAGGTGCTGCGCGCAAAACGTCATATTATACCTGCTATTCGAAGGAAAATTGGGAATATCGAAATGGCATTAGACTGTCGTCCGTCACGTTTTGGACCATCAAACTTCAAGACCACACCTCTCTCACAATTTTAAACCGACTCAAATAAAACTTGCTGAAAATGCATGATCTGAACATATGCCTGTAGTATTGGTGTTCTGAATAAATTGTTTTATGGAGTTGTGGCCCTTTGTTGCTTTAAAATTCTGTCCCACTTTGAACCAACAACCTTGCATAACTTCTCTCACAGTTTAAACCAGATTGGAATGAAACTTGCTATACAACTGGCGCATGGTCGGAACACGTGTCTGTAGTATTGACGTTCCGATTTAAGTATTGCCCTTTGTTATTTTAACTTAATATCTACAAAAACTTTTGAACAACAACCTTGCGGACGAAACTCCTCTCACAGTTATGACCCAATTCAAATGAAACATATTATACATCAGGTACATAAGCTGAATATATGTCTGGCATTTACAATCGATTAAATATTTGTCCATGTATTTATTGCCTTTTGTTTTCGTAACTTAAACTGTTATGTCACACTTTGGACCAACAACCTTTGGACACAATTTCTCGCACAGTTTTAGAACCCAATTCAAATGAAATTTGCTATACATCAGGTACATGATCTGAACATGTGCCTCTGGTAGTGACATTACGATTAAAATATTTTTCATGGAGTTATCGCTCTATTGTTTTACGTCACACCTTGGACAAACAACTTTGAACCGGTGGTCTTGGCGCCCTGATTCAATTGTTCATACAGAGTTATGACCCTTGATCGGTTTAATGAAATTAAATTATTTGCACTTCACCTTCCATCTTTAATTTTATTATGATGATAGGTATTAAGAATGCGATAACCTTTATTTATTTAGGATCGCTGACCTCAAAGGTCAAGGTCCTTTCGGTAACCGTAGGTTTTACTTTATTTTTTTTCTTAATTATTCTCTTATTGTATGTGGTATATTCTACCATACCATTCCCATCTCCGCACACACCTCGCCAAAGTTTCATCATGCTCATTTGGTTTTTCACTTATTGTTTAAAATTCACCTTAATTTTTATTTTAACCTCTAAAGGTCCCCACCGGTAAAATATTTTTTAACGTTACACTCAGCAATTATAATGCACTGTTCTGATTCCCACATCAACAGACAATGGCTATTTTGCTCCTTCCATGATCTTTTAGTGGGGTTTTATGAATTCATTGATTTTTTTTCTTCAGGTACCACGTGGGTCAGAATTCATCATGACTTGGACACGGTTCCTGAATACATGGTATCATTGCTTACTAAAGCCATAGCTGTAAAACCGGATGATTTCAAGTCAGATCACAGGGGAACCAGAGTGATTGACGTAGTCACGTGATTATTGGAACGTGTAAAGTTTGCTGTCGAGAAATCGTAGTCCCGCAGAACTTAACGTTTGTCTGCATATGCACATATCATTGCTTGGCCTAACTATTCCGAGTTTGTGGGAATTTCTGCTGGTTTCGCTGTTTGCTTTGTTGAAATTTTCCGTACCAGACGTTTTAAAATCGTGTTTTGACATAAATAAACGGAATAGCAAACTTGTCAATAAATTGGCAGCTAGTACGTTTGTTGTCAACGTATGATTTGTGTTACAGTTTATTTTCACTATACTTTGTTAGTGAACTGAAATGGAAGAAAACTATAATATTTTTGATTTGTTTCTGTTTTGGTTAACTTACTTTAATGATACTAGGTGATATTTACCAACAATTCTTAAGACTATTCTTAGATTTAAACCCAGGAAAAAAAGAAAAACTCACTTAGAGGCCATTTTGCAAGCATGTAGGAACATCTAATATACAGTCAAATAAACTCTCACATTTATTATATATGCCATAGTAAACTAGCTACACCCCGTCCAACGTCTACGTTACATAAGCGGCTACTACGTCGCATTTTCGGTGTCAACTACACACAATAAACCGATACTTCCTGTTGTTTTTATGCACGCGGTTGGGCAGTGAGGTAAGAAAATCCCATTATTTTCATATTATTATTTCGTTTACAAATCAAAGATATAGCCGATACGAGCGGCATTGTATTAAAGTTTCAAGCGGGCATGTGTTTTTGAATGGGAACATGACCGTTTCCTCAAACATTCGAGAAAAGTGACGGTTTGAACCACTTTCAGATTGAAAACACGTCATTTATAGTTCAATTTATTACTTTGGAAGCATTTCTGGAACTATTTTATGGGTTTTATATTTGTTTTATCTATGAATGAACCAAATTATGTCTGTTAAAACATACAAGTTGACGTTATAAGAGTGCTAAACGCCAAAACTTGTTTAGTACGTAGCATAAGTAGTTGTCTCGTGTATTGTACGCTACACAAGACGAGTCATTGTATCAATTAGCGGTATTCAAAAAACATGAAATAATAATACTATCCAACTATTTGAGGGTTTTTTTTATTCAGTTTTTAAGTTACAAAGTTGTTAACACTAAATACATGAAGTGTTGTTTTTTTTTCGTTTTAGAACATTATTATCCACCTTGTCATGGTAAATGTATTTATCATAGTGTGTCAGAAACAGGGCTGTTTCTAGCGCTGTTGATTATTTAATAACTAATATCAGCAATTTTAAATCTGTATCTGATGATTATGTTTATGATATGACAGAATTTTCTGATCATTGTCCCATTACATTTTCTTTAAACTATATGTCAAGTAGAAATGTACAAACAAACCGCCATAATGACGATAAAATAGTATGGAACCCTGCAGAGTCGGAGAGTTTTATTTAAACATACTTAACTAAAAAAAAAAATACAATTTCGACGATATATCAGATAAACTTATATCCGGTGAATGCGATATAAATAGGAGAATTGACTTATCCGACATAGTGTATAATATTTCTTTTTAATGTTTTGGTAAATCTTACTCGCCAAAACCACATACTAAAACCAAGAAAACGTCGTCGTTTAATGAAAATTGTCGTAAAGCTAAATCGGAGTTTCTTAGATGTAAACGCTATCTTGCCGAACATGTCTCTGAGGAAAATAAACTTATTTTTTACCAAATCGGAGTAAATTTGCATGTGTAAAACTTAATTCTAAACTTGCCTGTGATATGCAAGATGCTGTAGTAGTCCAGCAAGGATACCACATCACCCGGACACAGTTGCAATAGAATTTCTCTCTGTGGATTTAGTTAGGGAATGACGTGTTAAAAAACATACAAATAGTTTACCAAAGTCGGAGATGTATAAATCTGAAAAATAAAAATGGATGGAAATATTGATATTTGACGAAAATGTGATCAAATATATTAATTTATTTATCTGCAATACTTGTTGAGAGAATATAACCTTTATAGTTGATACTGTTGAAAATAGTGTAAATGATACTCATTTTTAAAGAAAACTTTCAACTACATCTACAAAACATTGACATAAAACTATTTTATTGACAGCGAGCGTAATAAATTACCTCACCCACCAATATCATACAGTGATTTTTTTCTATCAAAATACTGACTAAGATATTTCATTTTTTATTGACTAAATACTGAAAAATATATAAAAATGAATTAAGAAAAAGTCAAATCACAACATATATGTCACTTTCATCATCAGCAAGTAGTAACAGTTGTAGCAACAACAACAATGGCAACTTAACAATGGCTCTTGAGTTATGGCCATACAAAATAAACAACAAAATAGATATTTATGGAATATTATTTCTCCACTCAATCACTTTATTTGTAAAATAAATACGCTTAATCTGTAATCTGTCGCTATTGTACTAGTGGCCGAGTTACTGTAAATTATAAATATGTGGACCATGCACCCGACATACGCTTAAATGTACCTAAACTTGTATCAGAGGGTACACTATAAAGTCCATTTCATATACTGTATCCGAAATTGCTAGACATTTTCATTGTATCTAATCGAGTGAGCAAACGATAAGTTATACAAGGTCCCGTGTTATTCATTGTTGAGAGCGAGAAAGAGGATTAGTAATTATGCCAACGGTCTAAATACTATATGAAGTTGGTGTTTCTTTAGGGTCATTTACAAATTGAAATCACAATATAGTATTGATTCATGAAACACATTATTCTCAAAAAGACAACCATAGCAGAAATATTTGCATTGTAACTTACTCAATTAACCTGCAATGTGTTGGTATGCCGTAAAACCCCATTCATTCATTCAAACTCAATTGAGGCAGGATGGTGCATGGTATATATATATACGGTAAAAATATATGGTGGCTAATTTGTGCCGTCTCGTTTTGTCATTCTGGTGGAGCGAAAAAAGCATGACAAAATAACTGTTTTGAAATCTCCGATATACATTAATAAGATCAGTGAAACATTGTATTTTTGTTATCCTGTCGCTTTATGACTGACCGCTCAATCTGAATACAGCACTGCATGGAGTAATGATAGTGGACACGATTGAGAAAACAAACTTACGGATGGCAGCAAAATGACAAAAGTATAATTAATATTCTAAGTAGACCGAAGCTACAGTTATCAATGTGTGCATAACATCCCCAACCAACTAATGTATTTACCAAAATATTCAGAAAATATCATACTGCGACGTGACAATGTTCCACTCTAGTTCGTTATACTTTCAAAGGTTCTGGACATTTAAATATTAGTGTTTATGAAATAGAATATTAGCAATTGCAAATGTCGTGAAAATCATACTTGCAAACAATCAGACTTTCAGATTACATAAACATATCACTGAAATTGAAGAAGGTTAATTGAGAAGTTGATTTGGAAATATCACTATCTGTACTATGAAAGATGATTGGGTTGTTGAAGTAGCAGAATATGACACTGGAACCTCTTATTAATTGAGTTACAGGTATTCAGATGGCTTCTGTTTGCTCCCACAGATATGAACCATGATATGCAAGAGTTTACCGGCATCTCAAATATACCAAGTGTAAAACTAGGGAATCGCACGGAATCGGAGATCTCAATGGTATGAAGTAATTACTGCATTTCTAGCTTCTAGAAACTTAATTCGCGATGGCCAATGTCTTTGTAACATTGTCGTGGATGCAGTTGTGGAAGAAAACTTGAATATTAGTTAAACAAAACAAGTTGGTTTTGAAATTAATGACTCACTAAATAAGATTGAAAATGGATTTCCAATCAAGAATAAAGATCAAACAGTAATATTGAAACAAAGAGTCATGGTATGTTGATAAGGAGTCGGTATAGCCTATCTTTCAGAGATTAATTTATCCAGCAAGAGGAATATTATCATTTGATTAATTACATTCCTTGTTTAATTTTTGGGTTATATAAACATCAACTGACACACCTCGTCAACCTGAAATTCCTAGTACCCGACATGTACTGATTCAGGTCTGTTATATCCCCAATATAAAAGCATGGAATTCCTTGCCAATCCCACAATTCATAATATTCTTATGTAGTCTATCCAAGTACCCGACATGTACTGATTCAGGTCTGTTATATCCCCAATATAAAAGCATGGAATTCCTTGCCAATCCCACAATTCATAATATTCATATGTAGTCTATCCAAGTACCCGACATGTACTGATTCAGGTCTGCTATACCCCCAATGTAAAAGCATGAAATTCCCCGTCTGTCCCACATTGCATCGTATTCTATTCAGCAAGAGGAATATCATCATTTGATTAATTTCATTCCTTGTTTAATTTTTGGGTTATATAAAGATCAACTGACACTCCTCGTCAACCTGTAATTCCTAGTACCCGACATTTCTTGATTCAGGTCTGCTATACCCCCAATATAAAAGCATGAAATTCCCTGTCTATCCAACAAGTCATAGTATTCTAATGTAGTATATCCAAGTACCCAACATGTCCTGATTCAGGTCTGCTATACCCCCAATGTAAAAGCATGAAATTCCCTATCTGTCCCACAATGTATTGTATTCTGACGTAGTCTATCCAAGTACCCGACATGTACTGATTCAGGTCTGCTATACCCCCAATGTAAAAGCATGAAATTCCCCGTCTGTCCCACATTGCATCGTATTCTATTCAGCAAGAGGAATATCATCATTTGATTAATTTCATTCCTTGTTTAATTTTTGGGTTATATAAAGATCAACTGACACTCCTCGTCAACCTGTAATTCCTAGTACCCGACATTTCTTGATTCAGGTCTGCTATACCCCCAATATAAAAGCATGAAATTCCCTGTCTATCCAACAAGTCATAGTATTCTAATGTAGTATATCGAAGTACCCAACATGTCCTGATTCAGGTCTGCTATACCCCCAATGTAAAAGCATGAAATTCCCTATCTGTCCCACAATGTATTGTATTCTGATGTAGTATATCCAAGTACCCAACATGTCCTGATTCAGGTCTGCTATACCCCCAATGTAAAAGCGTGAAATTCCCTATCTGTCCCACAATGTATTGTATTCTGATGTAGTATATCCAAGTACCCAACATGTCCTGATTCAGTACCCAACATGTCCTGATTCAGGTCTGCTATACCCCCAATGTAAAAGCGTGAAATTCCCTATCTGTCCCACAATGTATTGTATTCTGATGTAGTATATCCAAGTACCCAACATGTCCTGATTCAGGTCTGTTATACCCCCAATATAAAAGCATGGAATCCCTGTCTATCCCACAATTCATAGTATTCTCAAGTACCCGGCGTCTCTTGATTCAGGTCTGCTATACCCCCAATATTAAAGCATGGAATACCCTGTTTATCCCATAATTATTTTTTTTTGTAGTTCAAGTACCCGACACCTCTTGATTCAATTATCTCCCTTAATGAAATAAAATACATTTGATTCCACTGTATGTTCATGATCCAACGGATTTATAAATATGTCCTTTATATAGCATGTGAGTAGTCATGAATCCTTAACTGGGTCCTACTCATATAAAGCTATCGGTTCATGTATGTAAATTGTCTGTCTTGTCCAGATGTGTTGCATATAAAAGTCATTGTTGATACTAAATTTTTGGTTTGGCAGATATTGTGTTTGCATTGTAACAAGACACACTCGCCATAGTCTGATATGTACATTTACGTCTGGTTATTTAAATATCATTATCCACGCACGCACACAAACACATATGCTCATTCACTTTAATGTCAAACTATACTGGAACAAACAAAAGCAATGTAATTGAGATAGTAATCAAATGTATTTTGTAAGAATAGAGGGGTGGGTGAAAATATTATAGCCATTATATTTTCACCCCACCACCCCCATCCCCATCCTTCCCAATTTTCATATTTTTAAAAATATGATTTGATTCTCTTCACTTTAATGACAATCTATCTTCCAACAAGTACAAGTTATCTACTTCAGATAGTTATCTAATGTATCTTACAAGAAAAAATGAGGCGGGTGAAAATATTATAGCCATTATACTTTCACCCTCCCCCGACAAAAAAAATCTTTTATCCAAAGTTTCATTATTTTACATGATAGCTTGATTATCTTCACTTTAATGACAAACTATACTGGAACAAACAAAAGCAATCTAATTGAGATAGTAACCATAATAAGTAGTGTGTCCGTCTTTAAACAAAATCTTAGAAGGGGTGAAAACTTGAAGTTTGGATAGATGAGACAGACATATTCCTTTAGTCTGATAAAGTGTATTAAGTCATACTATTGAAAGTAATCAATTACATTTAAAATATAATGTCCCTACTATTTTCACATACCCCTGTGTTATTTTTTTCTTCAGCTGTAATGCTTTCTTGATCATAATAAGAAGTGTTATTTTTTGAAAGAAAATAAATAGGTGGGGTGAAAATATAATGGCTATAATCATAATGATAAATTATTTAAATAAAGCAAATATATTGTTTTTGTCTGATTAAGCATATTAAGTCATACTATTGAAAGTAATCAATTAAAATAAACAAATTATATAATGTCTATAATCATAATGATAATTTATTTAAATAAAGCAAATATATTGTTTTTGTCTGACTAAGAATATTAAGTCATATTATTGAAAGTAATCAATTAAAATAAAAATAAAAACTTGAAGTTTGGATAAATGAGACGAGTGTGGGGGGTGAAAATATAATGGCTATAATATTTTCACCCATCCTTCTTTCCTCATCAGATAAATTTTATTTAAACAAAGCAAACAAAATAAAAACTTCAAGTTTGGATAGATGGGATGAATGTGTGTGTGTGTGTGTGTGTGTGTGTGTGTGTGTGTGTGTGTGTGTGTTGAACTAACGGTTTTTGAGAAGTCGAAAATGTCAAATGTTTACGACGCACGGCGGCGGACAAAAAGCGATCGCAAAAGGCCCCTTAAGACAAAGTCTCAGATGACCTAAAAGTTATGATTATATGACGTTATCTACCACGGTACAGTTGCACCTGATATGTCGTGCGAATGGCGTATCGTCACGGTTTAGCTCACTTCCTATGTTTTGCACGTGGCGCTCGAGGTAAATGATTTAGCGAGACCCGAATATTGATAAAATATACACTACCAATTTACATTTCGGAAACACCACATATAGATAGCAAGACGCTGCAGTTGCCACCATTCAGTGGTTATGCGTCTAGAACAACGCATGCAACTAAGACCAGTGCAGTGCCGAATAACCAGAAGGAAATAGGATGGGCAGATGTACCGCTTCCTGTCGGCTAATGTCAATGTCAGGCAAATCAATGGTGTTCACTGGTATGTTAGACATTTGATGTTTTTTTAGAACACATTTATTTTTGTTTTCTTACTTGAAGACGACAAATTCAACCTTGCACTGTTCACTGTTGGCTTCGTGGCGTCGGACTGAAGTGCCGTAGACAACAAAAGGGTCCTATCTTGACTGCCAGACATAAATCTGCACGCGACCAATGAGCTAGAATTGGTAGGAAATATTCCTAGCGGCAGTGGGGAACAGTTGTGTTTTCGGATGAATCAAAAATAAATTCAAGTCACGGGCGGCAGTGCCCGCGTTTACAAAATCCGTTAGCCCGCCGCTTGATGTGTTGAATGGAAATGTGACTTCTCAACGACTAATACAATAACGACAATGTTCTGAAGACAGTCCTCCTCCCTTTTTTTGCGACATCAATTCCCTCCTGTGGACGATACATTTTTCAGCACGATAATGCCCCTTCACATAATATGACCCGTATAATTGCACAGTTCTTGGCGCCGAACAATGGAACTGTCGTGGATTGGCAAGTTAAGTCCCTATTGAGCATGTCTTGGATGAGTTTGATCACAGACCTTATGCGAGCCACCCCCTCCACGTACAGTTCCTGAGTTGCGTCAGGCTCGTGTACTGGAGTGGGCTTATATCACACAACATCGTACAGCATCAACCATTCTCTCTATTAGGCGCAGATGCATCGCCTGTATACGTGCAAATGGGTCCTACGGTATTAGAAGTGTGACTCGAGTAATTCGACCATACGTTACTGATAGTGATGTACGCTCATTAACAATATTTACTGGAAGCCTTTGCAGCTGTAGTTATTATAGTAGCAATAGGACCTAGAAATAATAGTAGTAGAAGTAGTAGTAGTGGCGGTGGTAGTAGAGTAGTAGTAGTAGTAGTAGTAGTAGTAGTAGTAGTAGTAGTAACACTTAATACTTGAAGTAAAAGCAGTGCAGAAGCATCAGTACACGTAGGTGTAATTTAATTTTAAATTATTTCTTCTACTTCGATTGTGAAACAAGTTCTTACAACTTAGACAAATCTTGCTCGAAGTCTTCCTGGGTAGTACCAGTATTATAAAGCATATGGGGAAAAGTGTCTTGCTCAAGGACACCACACATAGCTGTGGCAGATCGAAACCACGACCCTCCGACCATGTGTAATAGCAGTTACTTTAGCAGTAACAGTAAAAACAGTAGTAGTATATATAGTAATAATAGTAGTAGTAATATTAGTAGTAATAGTAACAACACAATCAGTATCAGTTGCAGCAACTGTTACGTACAACTAAGAACTATTATAAAATACTTATGAATTTCCCACCTCAATTAATCTTACTATTAATTGAAGTAGGACAGTGCCGTTTATTTTCTATACCACGGTGCTGCACACAATAGCAAAGAAATAAACAGTGGATATTTTAGGACAAATATGGGTTTAATTAAGACCAATAACATATGCCAAACGCTGTTTATGGTAATACACGATTAAAATATTCCGCCATTTACCTAATAGGTATTACATTTTAAAGTCTGCACAACGATCTTTTTCTAAGCTCTTTTTATGAACAGCAGAAGTAATATGTGAGATCTCGTGTCCGGCCTGTAACTTTATCACGCATAGATAGATTTTATAAATACTAGCTACAAATGATCAACATAACATGACGACGTGTCGCGCGTAACATCCAGTCTCCCACTTTAAAGGTCAAATTCAAAATTTGACTATATTTGACGACACTTTCAATCTGTTTGAGATTTCGTGTCCGGTCTGTATCTTTGAAATCTATGGATAAATTTAAAAAAACACTTGGCTGAATTCATCAGCAGGACACGACGTGTTGCGCGTAAGACCCACACCCGTATGTCAAAGGTCAATGTCACACTTTGAGTTTGTTTGACAACACGTCGAGTCTGTATGTGATTTCGAATCCAGTCTGTTACTGTGATACATGGATGGATTTCTCAACCACTTGGCTCGATTGATCAACATGACATGAAGACGTGTCGCGTGTAAGACCCAGAGCCTTTCCAAAAAGATCAAGGTCGCAATTTCAATTTTTGTTTGATATTTTGTGTCTGGTCTGTAACTTTGTCGTTTATATAGGGATTTAACTTGGCTCAACTGATCACGATGACATGACGACGTGTTGCACTTAAGACCCAAACCCTTACCTCAAAGGTCTAGGTCAAACTTTGAGTTTGTTTGATAACAGTTTGAGGCTGTTTAAGGTCCAGGACACACTTTCGATTTGTTTGATATTTCATGTCTGGTCTGTAACTTTGTCTTACATGGAGGGATTTTTAATTAGCTTGTGATCAACAAATTATGATGATGTGTCATCTGCATTTACCTGTAGAAATACCCAGACCTTTGCATCAGATGATAAGGTCAAGGTGACACAAAGGTCATGGTCACATTTTAATGTAAAAAACCCCCAAAACACCATGAAATTGCGTGTCTAGTCTGAAATGTCAGTCCATTACTGAGGGGGGGGGGGGGGGGGGGGGGGTAGGCGTGTGTGACACTTAACAGTGACATTTCTTGTTTTTTATCCGTATGTCAATTTGTTGTTTTTGTACATGTAAAATGAACCTGCAATCTTCACTCCTGTTGGCGTCGAACAACCTATAATGTGTTGATACGCCGTAAAACTATATTCGTTCATTCATTCATTCATTTAAAGCAAACAGTTTTATTCCGTGCCTCACCTCACCCCAAGCTGTATGTTTAAGTGGCTGCAGATTTCTTCTTAGGTGTTTCTGTTCCGTGTTTCCCGCTATCCCAATCTGTATGTTAAAGGGACTACTGTTTCCTATTAACAGTTTCTTTTCCGTGTTTCTCCCTCACCTAAATATGTATGTAATTGGGGCTGCAGGTTTCTGTTTGATGTTTCAGTCCCGTGTTTCACCCGACCTCAAATCTAATTACATGTATATGTAAAAAGGGCTGAAGGTTTCCGCTTTGGTATTTTTGTTCCGTGTTTTTTTTTCACTTTGTGTATCAGAGATGACACCAAATGTTGGGTTTGGGTGCCTATTAACTGTTTATCAGAATGATGCTCCTTAACAAAACAGTAATAAATATATAGTAATCGCAGTGTCCGTTCGTTCGTCCGTCCGTCCGTCCGTTCGATATTTCGTGTCCGGCCTGGAACTTTGTCATGCATAAATTGATTTTATTAATACTTGCTACAAATTATCAACATAACATGGTGACGTGTTGCGCGGAAAACCCACAACCGTACCTCAAAGGTCAAGGTAACCCTTTGAGTTTGTTTGACAAAACTTTGAGTCGATGAGAGATTTCGTGTTCGGCCTGTAACTTTGTCATGCATAGATGGATTTTTGTTTAACAATTAAACTTTGATGACACTTTCGGTTTGTTTGGAATGTCGTGTCCGGTCTGTAACTTTGTCATCTATAGATAAATTTCAAAAACATTTGGCTCAATTCATAAGCATCACATGACGACGTGTCGCGCGTAAGATCCACTACCATACTACAGAGGTCAAGGTCACATTCAAAGTTTTAGTTTGTTTAACTTGACAACACTTTAAGTCTATGTGAAGTTTCGTGTCCAACCTGTAACTTTGTCATGCACAGATGGATTTCATAAATACTTACTACAAATGATCAGCATAACATGACAACTTGTCGTGCGTAATCCCCAGACTTCCACTTTAAAGGTCAAGGTCACACTTTAACTTTGTTTGACAATATTTTCAGTCTGTATGAGATTTCGTGTCCGGGCTGTATCATCTATAGATAAATTAAAAAATAACTTCATCAATTCATCTGCATGGCATGGTGACGTATTGCGCGTAAGACTCGCACCTGTACATCAAAGGTCATGGTCACACTTTAAGTTTGTTAGACAACCCTTCGAGCCTGTGATTTGTCAACATGACATGACGACGTGTCGCGTCCAAGACCCAAAACATGACCTCAAAGGTCAAGGTCACACTTTCAGTTTTTTTGATATTTCATATCTGGTCTATAACTTTGTCTTATATGGAGGAATTTAAAATAGCTTGACACAAGTGATCAACATGTCATGATGATGTGTCACCTGCATTTGCCTGTAGAAATACCCAGATCTTTACATCAGAAGTCATGGTCAAGGTTACACAGAGGTCAATGTCACACTTTAATGTAAAAAAAACATACGGGGGTGGGGGGGGGGGGGGGTCACTTATAAGTGACATTTCTTGTTTTTACATTAGTGATGAAGGAACGTTGTGACAAGCTTCAAGGTTTTGATAAATGCTGTTTATATTAAAAAAAAACACCATAAGTATTAAATAAGAAGAAGGACAAACATGCATTAGTTTATTTTAAGTACCCCCACGCGAAGATCCGGACCTGGATAGATGTAATTTTCTATTGGTGACGTAATAAGTATAGTGCGTTTAAACTGCGATTAGCCGATCGTATTATTTATTTTGACATATTTGGACCATAACTAGTTGGAAATGTATATGTTATAAATTCATTGATTACGGTACTACAGAGGATAGAAATTTGTATCACGACTAATTTTAAGCCAGGATCTCTTATACTGACTGCAAAAAAAAAGTTTTATTTGAACCAAATAACGAATGCCTTTTACCTCTTAAAGGATCATCGTTTAAACTCCCCATGTGTGGTTTGACCATGCACCCAAAGCAAAATGTGCTCACGCGATTACGCATTGTCATATTTTCGCACATTTGGTAGGTGAGGAGATCGCTGAATATAAACAGTTCACTGGTGTGACCTGCTGTGACCTGTTTGGTGGGAAATGCATTGCCCAATAAAATACTGTCGTTGAGCCTATGCTTGATTTTGATTGGGTTCAGGTCACGTGACAGAACACCGAGGAGTACCGGGAATTACCGAGAGATCGCTAAGCGCGCATTCTGTTTTGCGATTTCAAAGAGGAAGGACATTGTGGTTGGATATATTTTGGGCGGTAGCGTGAGTTAAAGTGTTTTTTTTTTGTATTTTATGTACACATTTTAATGCATCTGTATCGTTTCTTATTGAATTGATAACATTTTGCTACTTTTTCCTCATTTTGTGTTTACATTTGTGACACAGCTTGAATTTACGAAGAGTCTCTTCCCGCGTGTTTGGCTGTCGACACAACCGGGTATATGTCATTTAACTAAAAGAGATCATGGCATCTTTATAGCTTCAACAACTTGGCATGACTTTGTGATAAATAAAAATCGGCGATTCCTGAATAAAACATTGAAATACCAGTTTGAATTACTGTTTAGCAAATGCTAATATGTAGGGCCTATGTGTGTGCTTGAGAAAATCATGCTCGAAGTATTCCTAGGCAGAGTTAGTACACATATATGTGGATACAGTGTCTTGCTCAACATGGCTGTGGCAGGGGATCGAACCAACAACCTTATGTATACACATTTAATGTTATTGATGTGTGTTCGATAATGTATGTTCTTCTACTTTACATTTCACCAAACAGGCACTTCTTGAAATCGTCGCGGTTATTTGCTGGCTGAATGGTTGTTTTTGGCAAGAAGTTTGTTGCTGACTGAGCAGTTGTTATGGCAACGGTTTGTTACCAATGCATTTGATAGTATTAAAGCTAAATAACCCTGTGGTAATCATATATTATGCCAATTTCTTAAACACTATACTATAATGTCTTAACTGCACATTACTTCCATTTAAAATGATTTTCAACACGTGGCAAGTTACTAGTATATGTGGCATTTTCAGTTTCATTGGTAGAAGAATATACTTGGAATAAATCCGAGTAGAACCGCTGTCCTTCTGCAAGTAACGGACACATTTTCTCACATAAAGTTTTTGGACCAAGCTGGGCTCGAACCTCAATGGAGAGAGAGAAAAGTGGTCATTACACTATAATGCTTTAGATTCATGTTGCTGTTACCAATTGTATGAAAATTAACAAAATATATTTTATTGCAAGTAACCTTATTTTTGGTAAATGGTTTTTGATTATTGATAATACACTATTTAGATGGAATAACTGTGCCTCACATGGCAAACTTTCTGTATTTTCTTCCTGTTGAAATGTTTAAGCAATTAATAAGATTGATTTATGTACGCTTAAATGCTACACTGCTATTATTTTGGTAAATTCTGTCGTTACAGGACATGTTGGTGGCAATTTGTTTGTTTGGTTGATGGTGGTGTGAAAGCTTGTGGTTTTACAGCATACCAACTGGACGTGTATAGTGGGCAGGTTCGAGATTTTTTTGAGGATGACCAGTGCTTGTGAGTATTAAAAATTGTTATCATTACTTTGCCATTGCAGCAATATTTCATAGTTTACTTCACATACAAGCTCAATAATGGTAGAAATGTATAAAATTAAAATTAACTCTATCCCTAGCGTCGGAGAGTTAGTGTTCGACCAGGGTAAAAATGCAATTAAGATATTAATTTATGTTTCATAGCGATTATCACCATAAAACATAAACAAGTTTAAATTTAGTTTGAAGAAGTTATATTCATAATATGTCTAAAATAAATGTTTAAACATTATTGTTTTTTTAAACAACAGAACTATGCAGATTTCAGTATCCAGATATTGTAACATTTGATTGCCTTAATTAATAATGGTTACCATCAGGCAAGTATAAGTTTGTAATTTCAACACATTGCAGGTTATATGTGGCATCTCGTTTTATTTTGTTAGTAAAAGACTTCAGAATAAATATGAGCAGACAAACCCATTGTCCCTCTGCAGCTAACTGACACTTATTCTCATATAAATATAAAATTTTGTGGTGGACAACAGTGAAACGTATAATTATAAATAATTATGTAAGTTAGTTTGAAGTAAGGTAAATGTTTTATTGACACTTTCTGAAAATGTTATACCCAGTAATCTGTATTGCCCTGTTTGAGATGCCATAGGATTGAATCTGGATTAACACTATCCACTGCACTACCAAATCACATTAAATGAATTTTGGTTTATTCTGGAATGTCATATTTCAATTTTTCATATATTTAATAATATATTTGTTGCTTTTTTTGTTTACAATTATATAAATATTTGTAGAATGTCTGTTCATTTTTTAAGGATGGGGCTTGAAGCCAGCATAGTGAGGAGCATGTTGGTACATAAAGTGGAGCATGTTGGTACCAGCATAGTGGTGTTGATGAGTCAATTACATATGCACTAGAAGTTGGACAGTTCGAGTTCATAACAGATAAGTGTCACATATTACAACTCAAAACTTATCTAAATATTTAGGTTGAAATGTCATGAAAACATCAGCTGGTAAAACAATTGCAGTTAACTAATGTTCAACACATTACATGTTATACTATATGGCATCCAGTTTTATAGGTGGTGGAATACCTCAGTATGAATCTGAGTAGAACTGCAGTTCTTCTGCAAATAACTAGAAAACTTACTCACCTAAAACAATTTGAACCATTGGTGTTCTTTCACGAGTAACTGGAAAAAAATCTCAGCTAAAGTTTTTACATAAAGTTGAGCGTATCCTTCAACAAGTGACTGGAAAACTTTTTACTAACTTCTTAAACTTTTTCAAGGTTTTCACAAATAAAATAGGAGGGAAGTAATAATGTTCTACTAGTGAATAACTTCCTCAGCAACCCGGCACTTATTATGCTGTCCCTGTAATAAGTGTAACATTATTTTACATTTGATTTTGAAACTTTTTAATATTAATTATTAGTAATATTTGGCAGCACAAATGCTTAACAAAACTTACCTACTTTTGTAATGTACATGTAATTAATTGTTTGAAAAAAATAGCTACTTTCTTATTTAAATTATATTACTTCAAATGACCATTATCTTTTTAAATTTATTAGCATTTTGTTATTTGAACACACTGCAGGTTATTTGTTTTGCACCTAGTTTTGCTAGAGAAAGACTTCGGAATGAATGTGAGTAATCTGTGACCAGCTGTCCCTTCACAAGTAACTGATATCTAGTGTTGCTAGAGAAAGACTTAAGAATGAATTTGAGTAGACCGGCTGTCCCTCCACTAGTAACTGGCATCTAGTTTTGCTAGAGAAAGATTTCAGAATAAATGTGAGTAGACCGACTGTCCCTCCACAAGTAACTAACATCTAGTTTTGCTAGAGAAAGACTTCGGAATGAATTTGAGTAGACTGGCTGTCCCTCCACTAGTAACTAGCATCTAGTTTTGCTAGAAAAAGACTTCAGAATCAATCTGAGTAGACCGACTGTCCCTCCACAAGTAACTGGCATCTAGTTTTGCTACAAGAAGACTTCAGAATGAATCTGAGTAGACTGACTGTCCCTCCACAAGTAACTGGCATCTAGTTTTGCTAGAGAAAGTCTTCAGAATGAATCTGAGTAGACCAGCTGTCCCTCCACAAGTAACTGGCATCTAGTTTTGCTAGAGAAAGACTTCAGAATGAATCTGAGTAGACTGACTGCCCCTCCACTAGTAATTGGAATCTAGTTTTGCTAGAGAAAGACTTCAGAATGAATCTGAGTAGACCAGCTGTCCCTCCACAAGTAACTGGCATTTAGTTTTGCTAGAGAAAGACTTCAGAATAAATCTGAATAGACCGACTGCCCTTCCACTAGTAACTGGCATATATGGTTTTTCTAAAGAAAGACTTCAGAATGAATCTGAGTAGTCTGTAAATAGACAATAGTGAAACGTGTAAATAATAGAAATAATGAAAAAAAGGTAGTTTCTAAAAGGGTTGGCTTTAATAATTAATATCTTGCTCCTAAATGGCATGCCCATCAAACAGTGTTTAATGTTGTTTATGAGATGCAATATGATCGAGTCTGGGATGGAACCAGCAGCATCTGGCATTAATAGCCAACACTTGACATCTCATTAAATGATTATTGTTGTCTATTCTGATACACGTTATATTATGGTTTATTCTATATTTTGTTGTGTGTTTTTTTTTTGACGATTATATAAACATTTTTATTTTCTAAAGCCCAGGCTGGCAGCCAGGATTTGGTGATGCATGTTGGTATCCAGGACGGAGCATGTTGGTTTTGACAGTTTGACAAGATTAAGTTATTGATGTTTGCAGTAGAAGTTGTACAGATCAAGTGGATTACAGATAAGTGTCGCATGTTATGAATAAAAAACTTATTTTAAGGTTGAAAAATAAACAAACAAAGCATCAATTGGTTGGATAATTGCGTTTATTGCTCATTTTCAACACATGACAGGTTATATTATATGGACTCCAGTTTTATAGGTGGCGGAAGACCTCACAATGAATCGAACTCATCACCCCCGGATCCAGTACTCCACAAGTAACTGATAACTTTCACACTTGCATAAGTGGTGAGTGACTAATGATAATGAGACACAATGTCGTATAGTAATTATCACAGAGACTGTGGCCAGACAGGGATTTGAACTAGTGACCCCTGGATTGAGTCACTTGCTCTACCGGCTGAGCTAACTGGGTCTGGCTTTTATAGAATAAGAACCAACTTGTTAAATTATATTATCTATATGATTAGTTTTGTTTTTGCAGTTATGTCCCTTGAACTTTGTATAAATGCTTTCTCTGAAATTTTAAGTTAAAGAGGTTTAATTGATCTCTTTATCTTATCTACTTTTGATGTTGTTAGATTTTATTTAAATTTTCATTAATAATTTGATGCATTTAAACCTGGAAATTGACCTTGCACACCTCCAGCAATGCCATTGCTTTTTTTAAATCAAAATTTTAAACAAAAAAACTAAAATGCTTTATTTTTGGAAATTAAACAAATTAAGATTTATTTTCCATTTTACATTATGTATGCAGTATGCAAGTATTATAAATGGTTAGGGGTTCAGTGAATACATAAATAAAATAAAAATGAAAACAGTTATAATAAAAAGTATATTAAATTAGTTAAAATTAATTCAATCAATCTAAGATTGCTTAAAATAAATTATTTCAAAATATGATAGGGTTAGATAAAACATATAATTCAGTTACCATAAAAAACACATATAATATAGATAGATAAAATAATATTTATGTTTAGGTAAAAATACACATTTAATATTTAATAAATAAAACAAAAAATCAGATTATTGTTAAAACACATATGATAGAAATAAATGCGACAATAAAAAACAATAATTTCATTAAAGTTAAGACACATATTATTACATATAATTAGGATAAATAAAACCATACTTTCAGAAAGGTAAAAAAAACATATTATTAGGATATAAATCAATACATCCAATAAGTTAATACACATATAATAGGGATAAAGAAAACAAAATTCATTAAGGTGAAACTTGTATATTAGGAATAAAGAAAAAAATAAATTCATTAAGGTGAAACTTGTATAATAGGGATAAAGAAAACAATAAATTCATTAAGGTAAAACTCATATAATAGGGATAAAGAAAACAATAAATTCATTAAGGTAAAACTCATATAATAGGGATAAAGAAAACAATAAATTCATTAAGGTGAAACTTGTATAATAGGGATAAAGAAAAAAATAAATTCATTAAGGTAAAACCTGTATAATAGGGATAAAGAAAACAATAAATTCATTAAGGTAAAACTCATATAATAGGGATAAAGAAAACAATAAATTCATTAAAATAAAACTCAAATAATAGGGATAAAAGAAACAATGAATTCATTAAAGGTAAAAAAACACACAATATGGTTGATGAAACACCTTTAAGATATCCACACAGATAAATAGGGTCAGGTAAACAATAAATTTATTAAAGTAAGAACACAAATAAATAGGGTAAGGTAAACAATACATTCATTAAAGTAAAAACACACATAATAAATAATGTAAGGTAAACAATAAATTCAATAAGTAAAAACAGATAAATAGGGTCAGGTAAACAATAAATTCATTAAAGTAAAAACAGATAAATAGGGTCAGGTAACAATACATTCATTAAAGTAAAAACAGATAAATAGGGTCAGGTAACAATACATTCATTAAAGTAAGAACACACATAATAAGTAAGGTGAGGTAAACAATAAATTCATTAAAGTAAAAACAGATAAATAGGGTCAGGTAAACAATACATTCATTAAAGTAAGAACACACATAATAAATAAGGTAAGGTAAACAATAAATTAATTTTAAAGTAAAAACAGATAAATTGGGTCAGGTAAACAATACATTCATTTAAGTAAGAACACACATAATAAATTAGGTAAGGTAAACAATAAATTCATTAAAGTAAAAACATAGATAAATAGGGTCAGGTAACAATACATTCATTAAGTAAGAATACACATAATAAATTAGGTTTAGGAAAGGTAAATAGTAAATTAATTTTAAAGTAAAAACATAGATAAATAGGGTCAGGTAAACAATACATTCATTAAAGTAAGAAAACACATATTAAATTAGGTAAGGTAAACAATAAATTCATTAAAGTAAAAACAGATAAATAGGGTCAGGTTAACAATACAATCATTAAAGTAAGAATGCATAATAAATTAGGTAAGGTAAACAATACATTCATTAAAGTAAAAACAGGTAAATAGGGTCAGGTAACAATACATTCATTAAAAAAGAACACATATAATAAATTAGGTAAGGTAAACAATAAATTCATTTTAAAGTAAAAACAAAGATAAATAGGGTCAGGTAACAGTATATTCATTAAAGTAAGAACACACATAATAAATAAGGTAAGGTAAACACTAAATTCATTAAAGTAAAAACAGATAAATAGGGTCAGGTAAACAATACATCCATTAAAGTAAGAACACACAAAATAAATAAGGTAAGGTAAACAATGCATTAAAGTAAAAACAGATAAATAGGGTCAGGTAAACAATACATTCATTAAAGTAAGAACACACATAATAAATAAGGTAAGGTAAACACTAAATTCATTAAAGTAAAAACAGATAAATAGGGTCAGGTAAACAATACATCCATTAAAGTAAGAACACACAAAATAAATAAGGTAAGGTAAACAATGCATTAAAGTAAAAACAGATAAATAGGGTCAGGTAAACAATACATTCATTAAAGTAAGAACACACATTATAAATAAGATAAGGTAAACAATAAATTCATTAAAGTAAAAACAGATAAATAGGGTCAGGTAACAATACATTAATTAAGTAAAAACAGAGATAAATAAGGTCAGGTAAACAATAAATTCATTAAATAAAAACACCATTAAATAGGGTCAGGTAAACAATGAATTCATTAATTAAAAACACATAAACAGGGTCAGGTAAACAACAAATTCATTAACTAAAAACACAGATAAATAGGGTAAGGTAAACAATAAATTCATTAAGTAAAAACACAGATAAAAGGGTCAGGTAAACAATACATTCATAAAATTAAGAACACACATAATAAATAAGGTAAGGTAAATAATAAATTCATTTAAAGTAAGGACAGACATATATTGTAAATAAAAACAATAAATCAAGGCCAAACACTCACCTACAATCAATTACTCATTTAAGGTAAATAAAAAAAACAATCATTCAAAGCAAAATGGATAAAAATATATATATATATATATAGTAGTGTTAAATAAAACTTAATAATTTCATTTAAGGTAAACAAATAAAAATTCATTTGATCTTAATTAAATATGATGGTATAATCACTATTATTATCAATATATTACTGTTATTACTATCATTGATATAATCATCAGTGTTATGTTTAGTATTATCATTATTATTATTATTAGAAGTAGTAGCAGAAGCAATAGTAGTATCATAACTAGCAGCAGTAAATGTAGTAATGATAGAAGTGGGAGTAGCAGTAGTAACAGTAGTAGCCTAAGCAGTAGCAGTAGCAGTATCAGAAGCAGTATCAATAGCGACAGTAGATGCAGTAGTAATAGTAGTAATATTTTTTTTGTTAAATTATTATGTTTTGGGATAGTCGCTTCCAGTCCCCAGAAATCTTATAAAAGACGTCTAAGAATCCTCTCGCACTTAACCTACATTAACTAACATGTTTGATCTCACCATTTTAACACAGAACTAATCTTTTAACATAATGAGAGGGTTTGAAGAAGACTTTATAAGACAATTTCATCTGGGATACATAAACAAACCTTTTCATAAAAATAATAAAAACCTATTCATAATAATCAATAGGGTCATTTAAAAGTATTTATATTAGTTTTTTGGTAGTAATTAAGTATTAGAAACTAATGTATAAAGGCCAAGTGTTTAAATATGATTAACGTATTGTAAAATTTATTAATAAGTAGTGTAAATGTTAATAATTAGTAGTGTTAATGCTAATTATAAGTAGTGTAAATGTAATAATTAGTAGTGTTAATGCTAGTAATAAGTAGTGTAAATGTTAGTTATAAGTAGTGTTAATGTTAATAATTAGTAGTGTAACTATGTTTAATTATGTAGTTGTGTTAATATTAGTAATTGGTAGTGTAAATATTAGTAAAAATAATGAGTAATGGAACTATTGGTAAGGAGAAGTGTAAATAGTAATAATTACATCTTATTAGTTGTACTAAGTATAAAATAGTATTTCTAAAAGTATCAGCAACTATATATATTATAGAAATAACACAATATATATGTATATATGAAACTTATCATCTGTGCATACATCCTAAAAATCATTTTGAAATATCAAATATGAAATAATACCAATAATATATGCACATTTACAATAATCAAATATGAAACGATATTAAGATATAAAATCCTATACAGTACTAATTAATATAATAAAAATAAAGATATATGGGGCTCTGTAACTTTAACAGTCAGAAATAAAATAACTATGCACGATAAAATCATTTAAATCACAAAACAATTTTATAAATAAGTCTTTAAATCATACAGAAAATATAAATAAATTCATGAATATGTAAATACACATTTTATAATCACTAAAAATGCACAAGTAAATAATTTAAGTAAGCAAATATCATTACTTACTGCTTATAACATAACAAACTAGACAGGACATACATAAAACTGCATTAAAACAAGTCATTAATGCTATTAAGAGATATGCACAAAAACTGCTCTATTTAAGCCTGTATTATATGCTTGCCTATATTAACATCTCAAAAAAGTAAAAACACAGATAAATAGGGTTAGATAAACAATAAATTCATTAAAGTAAAAACAGATAAATAGGGTCGAGTAACAATACATTCATTATAGTAAGAATAGGTAAGGTAAACAATAAATTCATTAAATTAAAAACAGAAAAATAGGGTTGGTTAACAATACATTCATTAAAGTAAGAACACCAATTATCAATTAGGTCAGGTAAACAATAAATTCATTAAAATAAAAACAAATAAATAGAGTCAGGTAACAATACATTCATTAAGTAAGAATACACATAATAAATTAGGTTAGGTAAACAATAAATTCATTTTGAAGTAAAAACATAGATAAATAGTGTCAGGTAAACAATACATTCATTAAAGTAAAAACACACATAAAAAACTAGGTAAGGTAAACAATAAATTCATTAAAGTAAAAACAGCTAAATAGGGTCAGGTAAACAATACATTCATTAAAGTAAGAACACACATAATAAATAAGGTAAGGTAAACAATAAATTCATTAAAGTGAAAAAAGGTAAATAGGGTCAGGTAACAATACATTCATTAAGAAAAAACACACATAATACATTAGGTAAGGTAAACAATAAATTCATTTTAAAGTAAAAACAGATAAATAGGGTCAGGTAAAAATACATTCATTAAAGAAAGAACACACATAATAAATAAGGTAAGGTAAACAATAAATTCATTAAAGTAAAAACAGATAAATAGGGTCAGGTAACAATACATTCATTAAAGTAAGAACACCCATGATCAATTATGTCAGGTAAACAATAAATTCATTTAAGTAAAAACATAGATAAATAGGGTCAGGTAAACAATACATTCATTAAAGTAAAAACACACATAAAAAATTAGGTAAGGTAAACAATAAATTCATAAAAGTAAAAACAGATAAATAGGGTCAGGTAACAATACATTCATTAAGTAAGAATACACATAATCAATTAGGTAAGGTAAACAATAAATTCATTTTGAAGTAAAAACATAGATAAATAGGGTCAGGTAAACAATACATTCATTAAAGTAAAAACACACGTAAAAAATTAGGTAAGGTAAACAATAAATTCATTAAAGTAAAATCAGCTAATTAGGGTCAGGTAAACAATACATTCATTAAAGTAAGAACACACATAATAAATAAGGTAAGGTAAACAATAAATTCATTAAAGTAAAAACAGGTAAATAGGGTCAGGTAACAATACATTCATTAAGAAAAAACACACATAAAACATTAGATAAGGTAAACAATAAATTCATTTTAAAGAAAAAAAAACAGGTAAATAGGGTCAGGTAACAATACATTCATTAAGAAAAAACACACATAATAAATTAGGTAAGGTAAACAATAAATTCATTTTAAAGTGAAAACAGGTAAATAGGGTCAGGTAACAATATATTCATTAAAGTAAGAACACACATAATAAGTAAGGTGAGGTAAACAATAAATTTATTAAAGTAAAAACACAAATAATAAATAAGGTAAGGTAAACACAAATAATAAATAAGGTAAGGTAAACAATAAATTCATTAAAGTAAAAACAGATAAATAGGGTCAGGTAAACAATACATTCATTAAAGTAAAAACACAAATAATAAATAAGGTGAGGTAAACACAAATAATAAATAAGGTAAGGTAAACAATAAATTCATTAAAGTAAAAACAGATAAATAGGGTCAGGTAAACAATACATTCATTTAATAAGAACACACATAATAAATTAGGTAAGGTAAACAATAAATTCATTAATGTAAAAACAGATAAATAAGGTCAGGTTAATAATAAATTAATTAAATAAAAACAGAGATAAATAGGGCCAGGTAAACAATAAATTCATTGAATAAAAACACAGATAAATAAGGTCAGGTAAATAATAAATTCATTAAATAAAAACACAGATAAATAGGGCCAGGTAAACAATAAATTCATTAAGTAAAAGCAAAGATAAATAGGGTTAGGTAAACAATAAATTCATTAAGTAAAATCAAAGATAAATAGGTCAGGTAAACAATAAATCCATGAAGTACACACAGATAAACAGCATCAGGTAAACAATAAATTCATGAAGTAAAAACACAAATGAATAGGGTCAGGTAAACAATAAATTCATGAAGTAAAAACACGATAAATAAGGTTAGGTAAACAATAAATTCATTAAATAAAAACACAGATAAATAGGGTCAGGTAAACAGAACATTCATTAAAGTAAGAACAAACATAATAAATAAGGTAAGATGAACAATTACTGTATAAAAATACATACATTTAAGTTAAAGAAAGCCCAAAACAGTTATTCAAAGTGAAAATAATATAAAAAAAACCCTTAGATATATGTAGTACAGTTAAATTAAACTTAATAAATTCACTTATGGTAAAAAATACAAGTAAAAATTAATTTGATCTTGATCAAACTATGATGGTATCAATCATTATTATAATTTATTGATATATGACTGTTATTGTTATAATCATTAGTGTTGTAATAAGTTTTATCTCTATAATTATTATTAATATTATCATTAGTAGCAGTAGAATAGTAGTAGCTGTAGTAGAAGCATCAGAAGTAGCAACAACAGAAGTAGCTGCAGTTGTAATAGGAGTAGTAATACCAGTAGTAGTAGCAGTAGCAGCAGCAGTAGCTATAGCAGTAGTAGTATTAGAAGCAGTAGAAACAGAAGCAGTACATGTAGTAATAATAGCTGAAGCAGAGTAATGGTGGTAAGAAGCAGCAGTAGTAACAGCAGTAGTAATAATAGCAGTAGTAGTACCAGAAGCAGCAGCAGTAGCAACAGCAGCAGTAGACACAGTGACATTAGGAACATCAGTAGCCATAATAGTAGTAGTAGTAGTACTACTACTACATGTAGTGGTAGTAGTAGTAGTAGCAGCAGTGTCCATGTTTACAATTGAAAGGGTTTGATATTTCTTTTTGGATATAATGTTTTTGGGTAGTCACTTCAGATCTGCAGTTAATTTGATAAAAGTCTTCTAAGAGTCCTCTCTCACTTAACCTACATTAACTAACATGTTTAATCTCACCATTTTAACACAGAACTAATCTATTAACATAATGAGAGGGTTTGAAGAAGCCTTTATAAGACACATTCATCTGAGATACATAAATTAACCTTTTCATTAAAATAATAAAAGCCTATTCATAATAATCAATAGGGTCATTTAAAAGTATTATATTAGTATTTTAGTAGTAATTAAGTATTAGTAACCAATGTATATAGGCCAAGTGTTTAAATTTTAACTAATTAGTAATTAGTAGCTTAAATGTTAGTAATTAGTAGTGTAAATATAATTAACTAGTAATGTACATGTTAGTAATTAGTAGTGTAAATATAATTTATTTGTAATGAACATGTTAGTAATTAGTAGTGTAAATATAATTAATCAGTAATGTAAATGTTAGTAATTAGTAGTGTAAATTTAAGTAATTATGAGTGTAACTAGTAGTGGGTAGTATTCTAAATAGTAGACTAGTATTTAGTATAGATAAATATTTCTAAAAGTATCAATACTATGTATTATAGAAATATTTACTGCACACTATTTACTTTATTAATATATATATATATATATATATATATGACCATCAATAATAAAATTTAAATTATTTCTTTCAATCCGTATCACAAAAATGGTAAATAGTACTATTCAAAACTATGCTTATAATAAAAACCATTTAAGTAACCAAAATTAATTAAATGAATACATTACCAACACAATAGATATAAAACTAATCATCAATTCACATACAGCCTAAAAATCATTTTACAATATCAAATATGTAATAATACCCATATAAGCAGTGCACATTTACAATAATCAAAAATGAAACAATATTAAGACATAAAATCCTTTGAAACATATTTATTGATGTTAAACCAAAACACACTGCTGAGTAATTAAAAATATCAGAAATAAAATAACTATGCATGATACAATCATTTAAAACGCAATGCATAGTAAAACTAAATATATAAAATCACTGGTTAACATAAGTTTCTCAAAATAAATACAAGTAAAATGAAATCTTATGAATCTCTTGTAAATATCAATATCTCAAAATGGACACAAGTAAAAGTAAATCTTTTAAAATACCTTGTTAATATTAATTAAAATGATCACAAGTGAACTTGTATAAGAAAATATCATACCATATTCTCTAATTAATATAAAAGTCTCTTAAAATGAATACAAATAAAACTTCTTATTATAAATATCTTAAGATAATTAAATGTAAAATTAATCTTATAAAATCCTTCTTTATATCAAATTGAAGACAAGAAAACTTGTAAATCTCATAAAATCTCTCATTAATAAGAGTTTCTTGAAATGAAAACAAGTAAAAGTAAATCTTATAAAATCTCTGGTAAATATAAGTCTCTTAAAATGAATACAAGTAAAGGCAAATCTCATAAAATCTCTAGTTAATAAAAGTTTCTGAAAATTGAAGACAAATAAACTTGCATAAGTAAATCTCATAAAATCTCTCATTAATTAAACTCTCTTGAAATGAATACAAGTATAAGTAAATCTCATAAAATCTCTCATTAATTAAAGTCTCTTAAAATCAGTACAAGTAAAAGTAAATCTTAAAAAGTCTCTGGTTAATATAAGTCTCTTAAAACTATTACAAGTAAAAGCAAATCTCATAAAATCTCTAGTTAATAAAAGTATCTGAAAATTGAAGACAAATAAACTTGTATATGTAAATCTCATAAAATCTCTCATTTATTAAAGTCTCTAAAATGAATACAAGTAAAAGTAAATCTTAAAAAATTTCTGATCATATAATAATCTATAAATGAAGGCAATAAAAATAAATCTCATATAATATCTGGTTAATATAAATATCTAAAAATAAATAAAAGTAAAAGTAAATCTTATAAAATCTCTGGTTAATATAAATATCTAAAAATTGAAGACAAGTAAACATAAATTGTATAAAATCACTGGTTAATATAAGTTTCTCAAAATAAATACAAGTAAATTGAAATCTCAAGAATCACTTGTAAATATCAATATCTCAAAATAGACACAAGTAAAAGTAAATCTTTTAAAATACCTTGTTAATATAAGTATCTCAAAATGAACACAGTAAACTTGTATAAGAAAAATATAATACCATATTCTCTAATTAATATAAAAGTCTCTTAAAATGAATACAAGTAAAACGTCTTATCAAAAAAAATCTAACATGAATATAAATATCTCAAGATACTTGAATGTAAAAGTAAATCTTATAAAATCCTTCTTAATATAAGTATATCAAACTGAAGACAAGTAAACTTGTAAATCTCATAAAATCTCTCATTAATAAGAGTCTCTAAAAATGAAAACAAGTAAAAGTAAATCTTATAAAATCTCTGGTTAATATAAGTCTCTTAAAATGAATACAAGTAAAAGCAAATCTCATAAAATCTTTAGTTAATAAAAGTTTCTGAAAATTGAAGACAAATAAACTTGCATAAGTAAATCTCATAAAATCTCTCATTAATTAAAGTCTCTTATAATGAACACAAGTAAAAATAAATCTTATAAAATCTCTGGTAAATATAAGTCTCTTAAAATGAATACAAGTAAAGGCAAATCTCATAAAATCTCTAGTTAATAAAAGTTTCTGAAAATTGAAGACAAATAAACTTGCATAAGTAAATCTCATAAAATCTCTCATTAATTAAACTCTCTTGAAATGAATACAAGTATAAGTAAATCTCATAAAATCTCTCATTAATTAAAGTCTCTTAAAATCAGTACAAGTAAAAGTAAATCTTAAAAAATCTCTGGTTAATATAAGTCTCTTAAAACTAATACAAGTAAAAGCAAATCTCATAAAATCTCTAGTTAATAAAAGTATCTGAAAATTGAAGACAAATAAACTTGTATATGTAAATCTCATAAAATCTCTCATTTATTAAAGTCTCTAAAATGAATACAAGTAAAAGTAAATCTTAAAAAATATCTGATCATATAATAATCTATAAATGAAGGCAATAAAAATAAATCTCATAATATCTGGTTAATATAAATATCTAAAAATAAATAAAAGTAAAAGTAAATCTTATAAAATCTCTGGTTAATATAAATATCTAAAAATTGAAGACAAGTAAACATAAATTGTATAAAATCACTGGTTAATATAAGTTTCTCAAAATAAATACAAGTAAATTGAAATCTCAAGAATCACTTGTAAATATCAATATCTCAAAATAGACACAAGTAAAAGTAAATCTTTTAAAATACCTTGTTAATATAAGTATCTCAAAATGAACACAGTAAACTTGTATAAGAAAAATATAATACCATATTCTCTAATTAATATAAAAGTCTCTTAAAATGAATACAAGTAAAACGTCTTATCAAAAAAAATCTAACATGAATATAAATATCTCAAGATACTTGAATGTAAAAGTAAATCTTATAAAATCCTTCTTAATATAAGTATATCAAACTGAAGACAAGTAAACTTGTAAATCTCATAAAATCTCTCATTAATAAGAGTCTCTAAAAATGAAAACAAGTAAAAGTAAATCTTATAAAATCTCTGGTTAATATAAGTCTCTTAAAATGAATACAAGTAAAAGCAAATCTCATAAAATCTCTAGTTAATAAAAGTTTCTGAAAATTGAAGACATATAAACTTGCATAAGTAAATCTCATAAAATCTCTCATTAATTAAACTCTCTTGAAATAAATACAAGTATAAGTAAATCTCATAAAATCTGTCATTAATTAAAGTCTCTTAAAATCAATACAAGTAAAAGTAAATCTTAAAAAATCTCTGGTTAATATAAGTCTCTTAAAATTAATACAAGTAAAAGCAAATCTCATAAAATCTCTAGTTAATAAAAGTATCTGAAAATTGAAGACAAATAAACTTGTATATGTAAATCTCATAAAATCTCTCATTTATTAAAGTCTCTAAAATGAATACAAGTAAAAGTAAATCTTAAAAAATATCTGATCATATAATAATCTATAAATGAAGGCAAGTAAAAATAAATCTCATATAATCTCTGGTTAATATAAATATCTAAAAATAAATAAAAGTAAAAGCAAATCTTATAAAATCTCTGGTTAATATAAATATCTAAAAATTGAAGACAAGTAAACATAAATTGTATAAAATCACTGGTTAATATAAGTTTCTCAAAATAAATACAAGTAAATTGAAATCTCAAGAATCTCTTGTAAATATCAATATCTCAAATTGGACACAAGTAAATATATTTTTAAAAATACCTTGTTAATATTAGTATCTCAAAATGAACACAGTAAACTTGTATAAGAAAATATCATACCATATTCTCTAATTAATATAAAAGTCTCTTAAAATGAATACAAGTAAAACTTATTATCAAAAAAAATCTAACATGAATATAAATATCTCAAGATACTTGAATGTAAAAGTAAATCTCATAAAATCCTTCTTAATATAAGTATATCAAATTGAAGACAAGTAAACTTGTTAATCTCATAAAATCTCTGGTTAATATAAGTCTCTTAAAATGAATACAAGTAAAAGCAAATCTCATAAAATCTCTAGTTAATAAAAGTATCTAAAAACAGAAGACAAATAAACAAGTATAAGTAAATCTCATAAAATCTCTCATTAATTAAAGTTTCTTAAAATGAACACAAGTAAAAGTCAATCTTAAAAAATCTCTGGTTGATTCAAGTTTCTTAAAATAAATACAAGTAAAAGCAAATCTCATAAAATCTCTAGTTAATAAAAGTATCTGAAAATTGAAGACCAATAAACTTGTATAAGTAAATTTCATAAAATCTTTTATTAATTAAAGTCTCTTAAAATAAATACAAGTAAAAGTAAATCTTAAAAAATCTCTGGTCATATATAAATGACAAGTAAAGAAAATAAATCTCATATAATCTCTGGTTAATATAAATATCTAAAAAATAAATAAAAGTAAAAGCAAATCTAATAAAATCTCTGGTTAATATAGATATCTAAAAATTGAACACAAGTAAACATAAATTGTATAAAATCTCTGGTTAATATAATTATCTCAAAATTTATACAAGTAAAAACAAATATTATAAAGTTCTGCCAAATCTTTTGTTAGTATAAATATATCAAAACAGAGATGAATAAAAGTTATTCTTTTCAAATCTCTTTGAGAGCATAAATATATTTCAAAATGGATGAAAGTTAAGTACATCTCATTCAAAAATTAACATCTGATAAAAGTACAAGAAGCAATTTTAATAAATATATATATAGAAATATTAAAACCAATATTTATTTTTATATGCATATTGCATTTACATTTTCTTTTTTGATTTATATGAAATTAATTACATTTTTTGCATGTTTCATCTTTTCTATTACAATGGCATTGCTAAACACTTAAGACAAATACTAGGCTTTTTATGAACCTATCTTTCGGCCTGCTTAAATATAAATACGTTGTACAAGGGGCAGTTGTGTTTAAAAAAAACAACTGCGTCTTGTAAATGTACATGGCCTTTGAACATATACTTTGTATATATGCCTTTGAACATATACTTTGTATATGTAATATAAATGCACAGACGTATCCCCTTCATCTGTACATAGTTCCGATAATTACTCTGCACTGTTTTTCTTATATAAAGTTAAAAAGTATTGATACAAAGTAATTATTTGTAAAAGAGATAAAAATATAATAAATGAAAATTAAAAGGGGAAAAAAATTGGAACTATGTATCTCTCCCTTGATAATTGCCAACATACATGCACATATATTAACACAAACGCACACAAACACAAGTGTCTATAAGAGGGTCTTGGTTAATTTCCAGTGACAAGTAAATACATCAAACACTCATTTTTTTTTTCTTTTAAATAATATGAAAGCAAACATTATTCCAAGGGACATAACTGCCCTATTGTAAGTATGTCAAATATTTCTGCATGATCCTATTATATAGTTCAGTGATGTATTTCAGATGTATTTGTACGTTGTCATGGTGATGGTAAAACATTTGCTGCAGAGTTCCCAATGCCATAGCTTTTGATGGGTGCTTCATCTGTTTTCAGGTAAATGTTTGTTTGAATATTTAATGTCTTAATTATGCCACCAAGTGTCTTATTTATGCCACCAAAGGTTAACAAATAATCAGTTAACCTACCCCCTCTTTCCTAGGATCCTGAAATGTTAAACAGTACTCAAAAACACCTATCTGTATAAGTAACTCATAACTTTCCCACTTGAATCAGAGATGAGAAACAAATGACAATGAAACACAATGTTGTATATCAATCATCGCAGAGACTGTGACTGGGAGGGAATTCATACTCATGACCCCTAGATTGATAGTCTATTCAAACAAACTACTGACTGAGCTATCTGGGCCTGGTTTAGGTAAATATGTTGAGTTATGAAAGTGCCATTATTATATTTTTCACATTTAGACAAGAAATAATTTCCTTCATTTCCGTCACCACCATATACATGCTTTTTCAAAACCCATACAAGTTACATATGGCACCCAGTTTTATTCAATTTGGTGGAGTGAGACCTCTGACCATCTGACCAATATAATGAATCTGTAAAACCTCTGCCCTGCAAATGGTACCTAGCAAACGTTCACATGCACAGACCAGTTTTAACCTGGGCTTGAACACATGACCTGAGAATTGAGAGGTAATATCTTGAAACAGAGCCTTAGATTACTTGGTCATGGATGGCCCGAGAAAAAATTAAATATAATAAGAATACTTTTAAACAAGATCTTCATTAAGTCCCTCATTGATATATTATCTTTTTTTCATGATAATTTGCAGTTTGATATTAATGTTTAACTGAAAGTTAGTGTATCATAATATAATAAAGTGCTTACCTATGTTGTAATATAATTGTTATGCTTTCACCATTCAAACAATGGTTAAGGTTAAGTGTTGCCCCTGTCTGTCCATCCTATGTCCATCTGTATGTGCATGTAAGCGTTAGTCCGCCTAATTAAATTCTGATTTGAGCAACATTTGATTTGTAGCTGTATAATTATAAAATACAGGTCAAGTTAATATTTGTAAATGTCGGTCAAATTTTAAAGGAGTTATGGCCCTTTTTCCTTAAATATTGGTAAACTTTACTTATATATAGTTAAGGTCCTATGGATACATTTATAGTTTAAACTTGTTTTTAAAATGGCAATTTACCTCATGTTCATAGAATACATTACTCGTAAAATATGTAAACCTATAACTATTACTATACATTTTATATAAATATAATGTACATTTAATATTTTCTTGAGCTCATTTCAAATTTTATCAGGGTTATTTGCCTTTTACTTAAAAAGAAAATTATTGGTCTGTATACATAGTAGCGAATTTACATTTGTATCAAATAAATATATAATTTTCTGAAATATTTTAAAGGTAAAATTGATCCAATTTCCATTTGTCCCTTAAATGTAGCATATCATGAGTAAGAATTGAAATGTCCCTTTAATGTACCATATCACAAGTCAGTGTTTAGATGTCTCTTTAATGCACCATTTTACAAGTCAGTATTCAGATGTCCCTTTAATGTACTATATCACGGGTCAGTATGTAGATGTCCCTTTAATATATCATATCACGGATCTGTATTCAGATGTCCCTTTGATGTACCATATCATGAGTCAGTATTCAGATGTACCTTTAATGTACCATATCACTAGTCAGTATTCAGATGTCTCTTTGATGAATCATATCACATGTCAGTATTGAGATGTCCCTATAATGTACCATATCACGATGTCTCTTTGATATACCATATCAAATGTCAGTATTGAGATGTCCCTTTAATGTACCATGTCACAAGTCAGTATTCAGATGTCCCATTAATGTACCACATCACAAGTCAGAATTGATATGTACCACATCACAAGTCAGTATTCAGATGTCCCTTTAATGTACCGTATCCCAAGTCAGAATTGATATGTACCACATCAAAAGTCAGTATTCAGATGTCCCTTTAATATACTTTATCACAAATCAGAATTGATATGTACCACATCACAAGTCTGTATTCAGATATCCCTTTAATGTGCCTTATCACAAGTCAGTATTCAGATGTCCCTTTAATGTACCATATTACAAGTCAGTATTCAAATATCTCTTTAACTTATTTAGGTGTATAAACCATTTCTTCCTTTGTTTCATCAAATCCCCAGGATGTTGGCCTTCTTAACTGGTTACATTAAAAGTCAGTACCTATTTTTCGTAGTGCGGCTCCATTTATGTTTCTTGCAATAATGGGATGTTTTAGTGTTTTTTTATATGCATATGAAACTAAGGAACTAAGGAAATTGGAACAAATAAAAACATATAAAACAAACAATAAACTGTTCCGCATTACTGACAAAATATGAAACTTTTTGTCACTCGATACTTGTTAAATCAATGAGGACTACAAAACAAAAGTAAAATTGTTTTCAAATGTTAAGCAACATACCGTATTGCATACTGGCCTACCCGTATCGCGGTACATATTGTATTTGAAGTGGCCTGGCAATACACATCCATAATAAAGAATCGATATTCAGATGTTTCTTTAATGTACTTTATAGTAAGTCAGTAACGAGATGTCCCTTTAATGTGCCATGTCATGAGTTGGTATTCAGAAGTACCTTTAATGTAACATATCACAAGTCAGTATTTAATATCCCTTTAATGTGCCTTATTACGAACCAGTATTCAGATGTCTGTTTAATGTGCCTTATTACGAACCAGTATTCTGATGTGTGTTTAATGTGCCAATTCATAAGTCTATATTCAGATTTCCTTTTAATGTAACTTATCACAAGTCAGTATTCAGATGTCCCTTTAATGTACCATATCACAAGTCATTATTCAAATATACCTTTAATGTACAACATCACAAGTCAGTATTTAATATCCCTTTAATATACCTAATTACAAGCTGGTATTCAGATGTCTCTTTAATGTACCACATTACAAGTCAGATTTCAGATGTCCCTTATTACGAGTTGGTATTCAGATGTCCCTTTAATGTACCATATGACAAGTCAGAATTGATATGTACCACATCACAAGACCGTATTCAGATGTCACTTTAATGTGCCATGGCATGAGTCAGTATTCAGGTGTCCCTTTAATGTACCTTATCAAAAGTTGGTATTAAGATGTCCCTTTAATGTACCATATCACAAGCCCGTATTCAGATGTCCCTTTAATGTACCAAATCATAAGTCGGTATTCAGATGTCCCTTTAATGTACCATATCACAAGCCTGATTCAGATGTCCCTTTAATGTACTTTATCACGTGTCAGTATTCAGATGTCCCTTTAATGTACTTTATCACGAGTCAGTATTCAGATGTCCCTTTAATGTACCTTACCACAAGTCAGTTTTCAGATGTCCCATTAATGTACCTTATCGCAAGTCGGTATTCAAATGTCCCTTTAATGTACCTTATCACGAGCCAGTGTTCAGATATCCCTTTAATGTGCCTTATCATGAGCTGGTATTCAAATGTCCCTTTGATATATCACAAGTCAGTATTCAGATGTTAATTTTCTGTTTAAACCAAAAAAGCCATCAATGATTCTTTTGCTTGAATGCCAAACACACTTGATAAATATTTTTTTTAAGCCCTCCTTATAATATTATTACTATCTCTTTTAAGGAGTCATTTTATACACTTTGTGTAATATATCACCTCATAGATGATTGCAACATCACAGCATAAGAATTTTATCACATTTATTATCCTTGGTTGCAATGGAACTATTTAACCCAATGGAACTATTCAACCTAGGTAAAAATGCTGACCTATATCTTTACCTGGTGTTCAAGAACAAATATTTCAAGTATACCAATAGTAAACCAAATACTATATATGGTCAGCTACCACCATTGAGACAAGCTCTCTGATTGGCTGAAAAAAGTATAGGGGTGTTCAGGGCATATATTTTTATAGTAAGCTTAATTCTGGTTGGATGAAAATGTGAAACTGGCAAATGATCACAATAAAATATAAGTTTATTATGTTTGTGTCAATAAAAAATTAGAATTATGTTTCTGTGACTGACTAAATTCATGTTATCAAGGAAACTGCATGGAAAGTAAAATGGGGGAAATTTACTTTTTTTCATGCTGAAAGTGGGGGTACCCAACTTCAGGGGGCAAAAAGTGGTAAAAAGTGGTACTTTTGACCCCATTTTGGGGACATTTTTATTTGAGTCTAGGACAGTACTTTAGTATGAAATAGGACTTTTTGGTCTGCCAATGTTAGAAAATGTGAACATTTGGTCAAACGTTATAATGTAAGTCTATGGAAAACGCAATAGTGGTAGCTGACTATATAAGGTGCATTCAGAACTAATGTACTGGATATAACTACAGTGTTAATCCCTAGATAACATCGCCAGTTTTGCAGGAAAGTAACTGGGATTATTGTATATTTCAGGTTCAGATGGTCAGCTTGGGTTGAAAGAGATCAACACACGGCAATAAATAGAAGTGGAGAACAACACAGATGTATTAAGACTAATACTCAAATTGTTAAAGTGCTTCCACTATGTACATCTTCCCTCCACACTACAGTGTTAAATGACACCAAAAATGATGTTTTTTAAAATGGGCTTGATTAAAATTATTTTTATGGCAAACCCTTTAAAAAGAAATCTCGCAAAATCTTGTTTGTAATTACTATAATTTTCCCGCTGTAAAACCATATAAATTCACATCCCTGATTGAGTACCTATAATTGCCTTACCTGTATCGATGATACAAAGTCAATAATATTCTGACAACCATTCTTAAATAAACAAAAATTGGACTAGTGGACTGTAGTGTAAGCACTTACTGATACATGTATATGCACTTTTTATTATTTGTAATGTAAGAAGGATGTATGGAGTAGAATACAGTTTTCATCAGGTTCCAAGAATGCGTTTTCATTGATTAATTGTACTGCTACAATAAATAAAATGATTTTTGATAAAAAGGATAAATCTACTACCAATGAGTGGTGACAGGAATATGGCCAAAATGTTTGTTTCTTAATACTGTAGAGTCAATATTACTGATGGATTATATAAATGTGATTTTGTAGTTTAATTTTGTAATATTTTTGGTAACACAAATTTAAAGCAGTTTACCAGTATTTATTAAACATGGTTTCATTTGACCTGTAAAAACAAGCATTCAACAGGTAATGCACTGAAAATTACCAGTTGAAATTTTTGATTATCATTTAAATAAATTTTATTTTCACAAATCCTTGTAAACAAACTGTACCCAAGTTTTAACATTATTGGTTTAATTTTTCAAATCTTCCAAAAAGATTGTAGAATATTTTTGATTATTGCCACTAAATATACCACAATACCCTGAATGCATGGTTGAATTTTGCAAACACCAGAGTGGTTATTTGATTTATTTAACAAGTTATAGAAGTCATTAAATTTTTTAGCTCTACTGGCCAAAGACTAGTGACGATTATGGTAATTGTTGTTTGTAGGGAAATATCAATTAAATATCATTCATGGACACTGTAACTTGCATTAGTCGTCGAATGTGCGTATCACGAAAATCAATGAAGATTCATGTAAAGGAAACTGTATGAAAATGAGTATTTTGTTAAGCATGTGAAACATTATGTGATTTAAAGGGACACAGCGATTTTATAAAAAAAAAATTTCTTAACATTATTTTTTAATTATAAACATGATAATCATAATTATTATTATGCTGGTTCTCTACATACAATGGTACTGGTAAATGTATTTTACTTCCATCACTTTCTTTTGTCAGTATGATCATTATATACAATAAAATAATAAATTTTAGATTATTTAATCATATTTCAAAACTAGTGTGATACCAAGTTTGATCAAAACTGATAATAATTCCTTAAATACAAGGTTAAGTTAAACTTATAATGCAAATAAATATTTCATTATTGTTATACATGTATGTTTGTAAGTGTAAAGAATGATTGACCTGAGAATTTTATCATTGCGATGTGTCCCTTTAAAAATGCCAAATTGTCTTTGCCTCAAAATGGGAACAATTAAAAATGAAATCGAATTATATAAAAATATTACAAAGTTATCGGGAACTGTATATCATTTGCCTAGATCATTGTCATATTTATCATAGAAAATTTCATTGTAAATTTGATGTATATATCTGGGTTGACACCGATGTACTGCTACTTTTGTTGTGGCGCCAAAACACCAGTTGTCGTACTATGATGTCATTTTTTGTATTATTTTCAAAAATGGTGCAAATTATATCCTGATGGAATTTTCAGTGACAGATGAATAAAAGAAATATATTCTTGAAATATTTAAAGTAATTTTTAAGTTTTAAATCTACACATAGATCCTATATTCATTAAAACAAATTTGAATATTTTCAAATTAAATAAAAGTCTACTGAATAAGGATTTGATTTGTAAAGTGATGTTAATTGTGTTTTTGTTTTTCATATGTACAATTATTTTGAACACACTTCCTCCATAAAATGCATTCCGAAATAATAACCTGATCAAATGTAATGTATAGATACATATCAAATTAAAAAACAACACAAAACCAATAAATAAATTAGTCAAACCTTTGTTAAGTTTGTTTATTGGTCACCTCAATTAAACAGCCACTTGTCTATGCTTTTAAAATAAATTATTCTGTATTAAGCAACAACTTGTCTTAAAAGGTCAATTTTGTACATTCCCATGTCTGGTTGCTTAAGACAGGTTTTGCTGTAGTGTATTAGTATAAAAATTGTCAGCATTTCAGTAAATATTTACCCAAGTTTTTTTTCCCAGTAATCAATAATTTGGGAATGTTTTCATTATTAAAATTGTGAAGCGACAAATTAAGTAATACGATAGAATTTGCTGAAACTCTGCAGTTCTGCAGGTATCAAGGTTCTAGGTTCATTCTGCATATTCATTTGTTGATGTATTTTTTTTAATCTGTTTGTTAATTTGTTGTTTTTGTACATGAAGAGTGAACCTGGAATCATCCTTCCTGTTAGCGTCGAATAACCTATAATGTGTTGGTACGCCATAAAACCCTATTCATTCATTATGAAAAACAAAAATATGATTGACACTTGTGTACCATTATTGTACTTTTGTACAATTTGTACCTTTGTTCTGGCGTTATTGTTATACAAAACCTGTTTTGAATGCTCGAGTAATTCGAGATTTAATATAAATATAGATTTGTGGCGGTAATAAATCAGTTCTAGCGATTCAATCTGAGTGACGACATCGGAAAAATTTAAATTCAATGCTCGAAATTACAGAGAAATATAATTGTTACATGTATTTCATTTACATAACAATATGAAACATCAGTGTGATAAATGTCGTTTATCAAAAGTAATTCTGAACATTTTGAAAGATTTTCAAGAATGAAGCTCGACATTCAGTGGTAAAAGACATTTGATAAACGGGCACAGGTTTCCAGAGTTTACCGTCTTTGGTTTTTCCTGGGCGAGTCGACCACGTTTTGAAAATCTTTTATGACTCATTTAAAAATATGCAATGTATTTCAAATATTGTTCTTTAACATATGTGTATTATGTTTTATGCACCTGATTGTATATATGTATATATGGCTTGTCTAGTTAAACGTATGTCGTCACTCTATATAAATAAGTCTTGCAAATCGCAAAAACAGTGTCTGTTGGATTTTGTATGGTAAATGGATAGGACTCGTAATGTTAATTACATCTAAGCATTTTGTTGAGTACTGTTCATAATAAACTGTATTCCATTTATTACAATTTTTAACAGTTAATTGAAAGGTCATTGTTAATTGAACAATATTGGTAAAGCTGGTAATTATCATTTTGAATGCAAACAATTCATAACTGAATATAGCTATACGTACCTGTCTTACCTGTAATGATGATAGATAATTGGTATGTTTACAACCGTTCTCAAATAAACAAAAACAGATTGGAAATATGTAACTAGAGTGAATAGAAACCAGTCAAATAATGTTTTTTTTAAAAATGCTAAATTATAAATGTCATATTTACTCAATTTACATAATAAAACCATTTTATATAACATTTTGAGATATATAATAGAATCATTGGACATAAAGTATTCATACTCATTTCATTTATTAACCATTATCAAGTATTTGTACATACTCTGAAGGCCCAAACTTGAGATTCTATTCAATACTATTGCTACTGTTCGAATTCAATTATTGCCGTTAAGTGACTATACATTTATATCGATTGTATATTGTATCATTTATGATGATGTAGTTTGTACAAATATTGATAAAATATGTTGTGTTCTGCTCTATCAAAACAAGATGCTGTAATCCCATTTTTTGGTGGCTAATTTTATTATCATGCTTTAGTAGGTGTGTGTAATAGTTTTAATTAACTGAAATCCAAACAATGTAAACACTGACCAGACTGCTCAGTTTTGGGTCTACATTGTTTGGACATGCTATTGATCACATGAAACAGATACAAAATTTCAATTTTGAAGACTTCAAAATGTTCAAATTATATTTAAAGAAAAACGGAGATAAATGTTATCTAGCATAACTTGAAAAGTGAACATATAGATTTGAAATAAAAAAAACATCACTGTCAATTTTTCCTGATCCACTAATAAAATTAATCATTTAACCCTCACTTGTTATATAACATACTAACATGCTGGCTTGCTTTCTGGGTGCACATACAAGGTATGGTTAATCCCTTCGAGTAATATATAAATTATGTATATTGTTTAATTATTACCCATATATTCCCTAAGTCACACTATCTGCTTTATATCTATATACAGTCGCATGTTCTGGTAAACATGCTTCCTATGACCTATATATTACCATGTCTTGTATGGCCTATATTCCATCACAAACACCATATATACTTGTAAAGTGTAATTTTCTTGAATCTAAACCTAAACGACTAACTTGTAGTGGAAACATTGACAGTGATTTTATACCATGTTTAATTATTTTTGTTTGAATCTAGAAAATAGAAACTTGGGTTTGCCTAATATCTAAACACTGTCATTTTCAATGAAATCTAATGTGTAAATGATTGATTTCTTGTTTGTAAATTTGATATTCTGCCATCATTAAAGAGTTGCCATTGTGTCCATGCACGCTTATTCAGGAATACTATACATACTATACATACTACATATACTATATATATCATATATACTATATATATAACATGCAATAATGTTGTTTTGGCTTTGTTTTTTATTACTTATTATTTAGAAGAAAACTTCATTATTGTGAACAGTTTCAATATTCATTGTAAGAATATATAAAAAATAGTCTGAATGTAAAAGTTGTAAATCTCAACATGTCAATATAGTATCTAATCTTCTATTATGTTTTGGACAATGTGTTGCTATGTACATGTATGTGTATAATGAGAAATAAAATATTAAAAGAAAAAAAAATACTATACATACTAAACATTATTACACATACTATTTATACTATACATACTACAATACTACATATACTATACATGCTAACCATACTATACACACTACACATATAATCATACTATACATATACTTTTTATACCATACATACTATATATATATACTTATATATATATATATACATACTACATATACTACACATGTTACACATACTTTACATACTATATATATATATACTATACATACTACATAAACTACACATACTATACATGCTACATATACTATACATACTTCACATACTATACATGCTACACATACTATACATACTTCACATACTACATATGCTATATATACTATACATACTACATATACTACACATGTTACACATACTTTACATACTATATATATATACTATACATACTACATAAACTACACATACTATACATGCTACATATACTATACATACTTCACATACTATACACTATACATACTTCACATACTACATATGCTATATATACTATACATACTACATATACTACATATACTACACATGTTACATACTATACATACTATATATATATATATATATATACTATACATACTAAACATGATTACACATACTATATACACTATACATACTACATATACTATACATACTACACATGTTACACATACTATATATACTATACATACTACACATACTATTTTTACTATACATACTACAATACTACATATACTATACATGCTAACCATACTATACACACTACACATATAATCATACTATACATATACTTACATACTTTATATATACTTCACATACTATACACATTAAACATGATTACACATAATATATACTTTATACATACTACACATAATCTACATACTATACATACTATATATATATACTATATATACTAAACATGATTACACATACTAAATACACTATACATACTACATATACTATACATACTATATATACTACACATACTGTATATATACTATACATACTAAACATGCTACATATACTACACATGCTAACCATATTGTACATATTACATATACTATACATACTGTACATACTACATAAAATAAATATACTATATATACTACATATAATATACATGCTAACCATACTATACATGTTACATATACTATACATACTAAATATACATATACTGCATATACTAAACACGATTACACATACCATATACATACTACATATACTACATAAACTTAATATACTATATGTACTTCATATACTTTACATAAAACATATACTATACATACTATTTATATACTATACACACTATACATACTGTATATATACACTATACATACTAAACCTGATAACACATACCATATACACTATACATAAACTACATATACTATATATCATACACGTACACAATATATAAAATATACATACTAAACATTATTACACATACTATTTACACTATATATACTATATAAACTATACATGCTAAACATACTACATATACTATACATGCTACATATACTATACATACTATATATATATATATACTATACATACTAAATATAATTACTCATACTATATATACTTTACATACTACATATACTATACATACTATATATATATATATATATATATATATATATACTAATATACTATATACATACTTAACATGATTACACATACTATATACACTATACATACTACATATACCTTACATACTACATATACTATACATACTACACATGTTACACATACTATATATACTATACGTACTCTACATACTATAAATACTATATATATACACACTATACATACTATATATACTACACATACTGCTACATATACTATACATGCTACATATACTATATATACTACACATAACACATACTGTTTATATACTATACATACTACATATACTACACATGCTAACCATATTGTACATATTACATAAACTAAACATACTATCTATACTTCATGTATTTTATGTACTACATATACTATACATACTACACATACTATAAATACTATACATACTACATATACTATATATATACTATACATAATACATAAAATAAATTTATTATATACATGCTAACCATACATGTTACATATAATATACATGCTATATATATTATACATAGTATATATACTATACATACTTAATATACACATACTGTACATACTACATATACTATATATATACACATACCATAATACTATTACAATACTACATATACTATACATGCTAACCATATTACATACTATACATACTACATAAACTAAATATACTATATGTACTTCATTTACTTTACATAAAACATATACTATACATACTATACGTATTACAATACTATACATACTATATATATTATACATACTACATATACTATAAAAACTATGTATACTATACTTTACATACTTTACGCACAACACATACTACTTCTTATTTTAAAATGTTCTTTTTATTACCGCAATAAAATAAAGAATTGAAAATGTTGTTGTTGTTATTATTTTATTACTACACATTTGTTGGAATTGGAAATTTTGTTTGTTTTTCTTTTTTTTATTTACAATTACAACAAATTATAAAATTTACAATTCCAACAACAAATAACAACCATTTGTTGGAATTGTAAATTTTTTAATTTACAATTACAACAAATTACAAAAAACTATTGTAAATTTTGTTGTAATTTTATAATTTTTTGATTTACAATTACTACAAATTATAAAATTTACAATTACAACAACAAATAACAACAACCTTTTGTTGGAATTGTAAATTTTCTTGTAAATTTTATAGATTTACAATTCTTACAACAAATTACAAAAACCATTTGTTGGAATTGTAAATGTTGTTGTAATTTTTTAAGTTACAATTACAACAAATTACAACAGCCATTTGTTGGAATTGTAAAGTTTCTTGTAATTTTATAAATTTACAATTCCAAAAACCATTTGTTGGAATTGTAAATTTTCTTGTTAATTTTTTTAATTTACAATTACAACAAATTACAAAAAACTTTCCAAATTACAACCATTTGTTGGAATTGTAAATTTTTTTCTTCAAAATTTTGGTTTCTTGAATTTTTGGTTTTCAAAATTTTGGTTTCTTGAAATTTTGGTTTTTAGAAATTTTGGTTTTCAAAATTTTTGGTTTCTTGAAATTTTGGTTTTTGGAAATTTTGGTTTTCAAAATTTTGGTTTTTAAAATTATGGTTTTTGGAAATTTTGGTTTTTCAAAATTTTGGTTTCTGGAAATTTTCAAAATTTTGGTTTCTTGAAATTTTGGTTTTTGGAAATTTTGGTTTTTCAAACATTTAGTTTCTTGAAATTTTGGTTTTTGGAAATTTTGGTTTTTCAAAATTTTGGTTTCTTGAAATTTTGGTTTTTGGAAATTTTGGTTTTCAAAATTTTAGTTTCTTGAAATTTTGGTTGTTGAAAATTTTGGTTTCTTGAAATTTTGGTTTTTAGAAATTTTGGTTTTCAAAATTTTTGGTTTCTTGAAATTTTGGTTTTTGGAAATTTTGGTTTTCAAAATTTTGGTTTTTAAAATTATGGTTTTTGGAAATTTTGGTTTTTCAAAATTTTGGTTTCTGGAAATTTTCAAAATTTTGGTTTCTTGAAATTTTGGTTTTTGGAAATTTTGGTTTCTCAAACATTTAGTTTCTTGAAATTTTGGTTTTTGGAAATTTTGGTTTTTCAAAATTTTGGTTTCTTGAAATTTTGGTTTTTGGAAATTTTGGTTTTCAAAATTTTAGTTTCTTGAAATTTTGGTTGTTGAAAATTTTGGTTTTCAAAATTTTGGTTTTTGGAAATTTTGGTTTTTGGAAATTTTGAAAACCAAAATTTTGGTTTCTTGAAATTGTGGTTTTTGGAAATTTTGAAAACCAAAATTTTGGTTTCTGGAAATTTTCAAAATTTTGGTTTCTTGAAATTTTGGTTTTTGGAAATTTTGGTTTTTCAAACATTTAGTTTCTTGAAATTTTGGTTTTTGGAAATTTTGGTTTTTCAAAATTTTGGTTTCTTGAAATTTTGGTTTTTGGAAATTTTGGTTTTCAAAATTTTAGTTTCTTGAAATTTTGGTTGTTGAAAATTTTGGTTTTCAAAATTTTGGTTTTTTGAAATTTTGGTTTTTGGAAATTTTGAAAACCAAAAGTTTGGTTTCTTGAAATTGTGGTTTTTGGAAATTTTGAAAACCAAAATTTTGGTTTCTTGAAATTGTGGTTTTTGGAAATTTTGGTTTTTCAAAATTTTGGTTTCTGGAAATTTTGGTTTCCAAAATTTTGGTTTCTGGAAATTTTGATTTTTGGAAATTTTGGTTTTCAAAATTTGGGTTTCTTGAAATTTTGGTTTTAGAGACAGACTAACTAAGGTACTCGCAGAAGAGAGTACCTTAGTTAGTCTGTCTCTCTCCTTGTTGGTAGAGGCTTTGTTTACACTCATGACTCGCGTGTTTAATTGCCTTAAATTGAAGGTCCATCGGTTTCCGACACAGAGTGACCAACTAACTACCCATTGAATATTCCCTCCGAAATCTCTGAGATGGCCGAGAAACGTCTAAGTCCGAAATGTCAACAAACATGACCTAGTTTCATTGTTTACAAACAAGTCTGACCTACTTTTATTGTTTACTTCAAGTAAGTATTTACTCTATCCAAAACTTCTAAGTCCGATTAAGCCATACAGGGTTATGGCCATTGTCTGTACAGAGTTATGGCCCTTGTTCTCTCTGAAAGACAAATGTTTTAGAATATTAGTTAGTTGTTTGTAGAGACTAACTAACCTAAGATTATTTTATACATGTAAATAAAATAATATCAAAAATGAATGTTATTATTATTCTCTGAATGTTATTGTTTGTCAACACACCTGACCCAAACATAAATGTTAATGTTTACGTCTGGTATTTGTTTGTCAACAAATTTGACCTATATTTATGTGTTATGGTTGATTATTTAGACTCCATCTCCATCACACAATGGGCACGGTACTTCAAAACAGACAATGCCACTCATAGTGTCATTGGAATGGAGAAAAAATTCTTTTTATTACATGTTTAATACGATATTGTCAAAGTCTTTTGTCCGTCTAAACATTGTGTGAAATGTTGTGAATTTTGAAATTGTGAATTTTTGAATCTGTCAAAGTGCTGAAACCATCATCGCAAAAAATACAAGGGTACTTGTGATCATCAGTCTGAGTCTTGACACTTACTACTTCGTATTCTGGGAAGTACAAGTTTTCTCATCCACCACCGTGTTAAGCCATGAAATGTCCATAATTGCATTCGTCTGTCTCCGTTTCAGCTTCGTAAGCATCGTGTTCGTCAATTTCCGTGTCAGCTTCGTAGACCGTGTTGTCTACTTCCATTTCTCTAGGCACAGAATTAATCCTGTCTGTTTGATTTTTTGCAAATTGCATGTACGGCAGGATGTGCCCGTGTTGAATGTGACTGTCAAGTCTGTCTCTGGTTTTGTATCTGTTTTCACAACCGAAGCATCTGTAATACTTTGGTTTCTTGTGAACATGACTTTTCATGTGTCTTTGAAGAGTGTACATTCTTTTGAATGGAGCTTCGCAAACATTACAGATGAAGTTTCTGAGTTCGTGAATTTCTGTTATGTGTCTTTCGTAATTTCGTTTGCAGCTGTAGAACTTGTTGCTTTGCAGACAGCACCATTCTGTGATTGTTTTTTTTTCGGAAGTATTTTTTGGATTTTGAAAGGTTGGACTGCATTCACAGTAGTGGAAGTGATTTTACTTCTTTGCAGCCAATTCTGGAAAAAAAAAATAGTTTCATTTTGTAAATGACAATTGCATTTGTTCAATTTTAGTTTTGATGTCTTGTTTCAATTCTGCTATTTCTTTGTTTACTCTCGCAATGTCTTCTGACAGCTTCGAGTCTCTGATTCTTATTCCTCTGACATGATCTTCGATAATAGTTAGTTGAGTTAATACTGATTTTGGTTCTTTCCTACGGAATTTCATGGGTAGTACAATACTGTCAAGGAAGTCTAATGGAAGTTTGATTTCTTGTATTTCTCTGTCTACTGGATCAATGACATCTTCTTCCATTTTCTGAAATGAACAGTGTGATTGTTGTGGAATGTAATAAAGGCAGTTTTTTTCATTGTTATTGTTGTTTGTAGAGACTGACTAACTTTGATCTGAAATGTCTGAGTATGAATAAGCCATACAGAGTTATGGCCCTTGTTCTCTCTGGAATACAAAAGTTTTGAATGCTAGTTGTTTGTAGACTAACTAACTTTGATATGAAATGTCTGAGTTTGATTAAGCCATACAGAGTTATGACCCTTGTCTGTACAGAGTTATGGCCCTTGTTCTCTCTGGAATACAAAAGTTTTGAATTTAAGTTAGTGGTATGTTTAATTATGGTCTTAATATTGGTATTGTGTTGGAAACTCTTCGTGTATCTAATAGGCCCGTCTGGCCGTCCTACGTGGGTTGTGCAGGTTGACATGGAATGAATGTACGGGCTTAAAAGACTCTTCGTGCATACGAAATAGGCCTGTCTGGCCGTTGAAAAGACTAGTACATGAGAGAGATGGTAAACTGTGAGCGCTTACCTGCAGATCTCCAGGATGATTTGAAGCCATAGTTAACTTAATCCTTCCACAAATGAATAGCACGTCTTTCCTTCTAGAACAATCTGTTGTCTTTGAGCAAGCTGGAGCGCGCTCCAGGTTTTGTGTGACTTGACTGTTTCTGATTGGTTGGAAGTCACGTGATCGCTTCTGATTGGTTTAGAATGGAAGCTTCCAGAATGGTCCAAAAGATTTCCCGCTATTTATTTGTGCACGTGTCCATCATGTTTTGAACTTTGAACTTTGTTTGTTTACCTTTCGGACTTAGCCGTTTTCGACTCTCTCGAGATTCTGGAAATATTCAATGGGTAGTTAGTTAGCCACTCTGGGTCGGAAACTGATGGACCTTCAATATAAAAGCTGGTTAGTTAGTTACACGAGACCCTAACCAAAAAAAAAAAAAGAGAGTGACTAACTACCAATAGAGTCTCTATCTAAGTAAACAGTTCATGTTTTTTATTATTTTGTTTTGAAATTTTGGTTTTTGGAAATTTTGGTTTTCAAAATTTTGGTTTCTTGAAATTTTGGTTTTTGGAAATGTTGGTTTTTCAAAATTTTGGTTTCTGGAAATTTTGGTTTTTGGAAATTTTGGTTTTCAAAATTTTGGTTTCTGGAAATTTTGGTTTCTTGAAATTTTGTTTTTTTGGAAATTTTGTTTTTTCAGTATATTGGTTTTTGGAAAAAAAAAATTTTGGAAACTTTGGTTTCTTGAAATTTTGGATTTCAGAAATATTAAAATTTTGAAAAACCAAAATTTCCAAAATCCAAAATTTCAAGAAACTTTACAAAATTTTTTTTTACAAAAACCAATATATTGAATATAATTATTTTTTATTGAGTTCATGTTTTTTATTATTGAGTTTGATTTTTTTTATTATTGAGTTTGAGTTGAAGTTTTTTTATTATTGAGTTGAATTTTTTTCATTATTGAGTTTATGTTTTTTTTTATTATTGGGTTTATGTTTTCTATTATTGAGTTTTTTATTATTGAGTTTTAGTTTATAATTATTGAGTTTTAGTTTTTTTATTATTGAGTTTTATTATTGTGTTTGATTTTTTTATTATTGAGTTTTATTATTGAGTTTGAGTTTTTTATTATTGAGTTTAAGTTTTGTTTATTTATTAATGAGTTTGAGTTTAAGTTTTTTTAGTATTGGGTTTGTGTTTTCTATTATTGAATTTGATTTTTTTATTATTGAGTTTCATTTTTTTAATTTTTGAGTTGAGTTTGAGTTTAAGCTTTTTATTATTGAGTTTTTTAAATTTTTAATTTTTTGATTTTTACATTAATAGAAATAAACGAAGACCACTGAATTAATGAGGTAATGAATTTTAACTAATTAAATAGATAATGAATTTTATTTTAAGAAAACAGCCAATACCATTTAGAAAAAAAAATAAAGAACAAAGCTTTAATGAGATAATACATTTTATTTTAAAAAAAAACTAAACAAAGACCAATTGATTACTTAATGAATTTCATTTAAAAAAACTAAACGAAGACCACTTAATTAGATAATGAATTTCATTTCAAAATAAACACAGACTAAAGCTTTAATGAGATAATTAATTTTATTTTAATTTCATTTTATTTTATTATTTAAACAAAGACAAATTAATTAAATAATGAATTTCATTTAGAAATAAACAAAGACCACTTAATCAGATAGATAATGAATTTCATTAAAAAAAACAAAGCTTTAATGAGATAAAAAATTTTATTTAAAAAAAACTAAACAAAGACCAATTAATTAAATAATGAATTTCAGTTAAAAAAAACAAAGACCAAAGCTTTAATGAGATAATGAATTTTATTTTAAAAAGCAACAAATACTAATTAATTAAATAATGAATTTCATTTAAACAAAGACCAAAGCTTTAATGAGATAATGAATTTTATTTTAAAAAACAACAAATACTAATTAATTAAATAATAAATTTCATTTAAAGAAAGAACAAATACTTAAATAATTAATCTTATTTAAAATTTAACTAAGACCAAATAATTAAAACTTAAAAGCACGAGACAATAATTAAATATTTAATAACACTGTAGTTTTAATATATTGCAAAATATTTTATCCAAGTACAAATTTCTTTCAATATAAACCATATTTCAAATACTGCAGTTTCATAAATGTTAAACTATGTACAAAACTATATATACTGGTACACTTCCGTCCTACTTCAAACATGTTGCTTGCAAAATATTTTTGTTTTTGAAGAAATGAAATAAAACAACCAATATGTCTAACAAAAAATCCACCTATACCAGTAAATGTGCCCTAAATACAAAATTATACAACATTTCTGTTGGTTCTCTTTACCAAAATATAATAAGCCCATTAATAGATGTTAAATTTTGCACGTAAAATCATTTGTCAACTTCCCTTAATTTTGGTTAAGTGAGTAGAGGTTTGGATTCAGAGCATGGTGCATATAGATATACCTATTTAAAGTATATATAGGTCAAATTAAGTTATCTGTATATATAGGTCATATAAGTTATCTGTATATATAGGTCCTGTAAGATCATGTAGGTCCGTAAGGTCGTATACATTAATTAATATTTGTTAATTTCTGAATCTGCACCCAGCAATGCAAGCTTGCATGTTAGATGCATGTTACGCATGTTAGATGCATGTTACAAGTTAAGTGTTAGTTTTTTTTTCTTATTAGCAGTAAGAAAAGTTGACAGTGATCATTCATGTATAAAAACTTATTCTAAACTGAAACATTCCCAATTTCTATAAAAAAAAAACCCTAGTAGGCCAATTTCTTCTACTTAATTTAAACTAAGTTATCTTAATTTGTAAAATATTCGAATATCAAATCCTTGCATTCTATTACAGGATTAAAATTAATTTATGTGTTGGTGTGGTAATTTAAGTAATATGTGTAGCATGTATGTTTCATAGTAGATCTATGTTATGAATACAAACATTTATATACTTGCAACAAAGATTATAAAAACTCATTTGATCATGCTTGAATGACTTAATCTACCATGATGCCCTAATTGGATCATTTTCAAAACATAACGAACTAAATTTCAAAATTTCATACTTACATTGTAATCAATGATTTGTGAATATTGTCGCTGAAAAATGTATAATGAATATATTTCAGTCACACACAGGAATAACATCATTGTACAACTAGTGATATTTGGCGCCTTAACATCACTAGTTTTACAATATCTCGAAAAAATATATATAAAGTATATATATATATCATATAAAACAAATTATTTTACGTATATACTTTATTTAAATCTATTTTAAATAATATACAATTTACAGTTTGATACAGAAAATGAAATGAAAATATTTGTTATTGAAACAGAGCAAACTATAAATCCATTTCCATCAGTGTTTTAAATGCATTTTTCATTGATATGTTTTTTTATCATTTATAAAAAATCATTGAAATTAACTTGCTTTGGTTAATAATTATTTTTATCAATTGATTTATTTCAATTAATCAACTAAAGCATTAATAATAATCTAAAGATCTGAATATTTGGAAATTTTAACAATTTTGATTTTTTTTCTTCCAAGAAATTGTTTAAATGAACTATACGTCACAGTACGTCAACACATAAATAGGTCATGGTTTCCATGTTAAATTAATGAACATCTGTATATAATAGATTGATTGAATATTTAGCGTCAATGTTTTGCCATCGAGGGATAAAATACTATCAGTTAACTGCTGTTTCCTGGGATCCTGAAAGGTTAACCAGTATTCGAGCACACCCAATCTCCACAAGTATTTGATAACTTCCCCACTTGTATCAATGGTGAGAGATGAGACATAATTTCATATATCAACCATCATAGAGACTGATGCCAAGCAGGGGTATATAATATAAACATTTGTAACTTTGTCAGTCTAGAATAGGACCAGTATGGAATTTATGCCAAAATAAAAACAAAATATTGAATTAAAATCTGTCCAATATATATTTTAGAATATTTTTTTTTTTTTTTTGAATGGGGTTTAACGCCATTTTCAACACATTTCAGGTTATATATGGCATATCCAGTTTTACTGGTGGAGGAAGACCTCAGACTGAGTCAAACTGAGTAGAACCAGCGTCTTTCCGCAAGTAACTGGAAACTTTCTCACATAAAGTTTTTGGAGCGAGCGGGATATTTTAGAATAAAAATAATTTCATCTACAGCATTTTTTACAGAAGCAACAATGTCTTATTTACTAAATTTAAAAAATAATCATTTGAGTGTCTTTAATACTTTCATTTAATGTTATTGTTAATTCTATTATTCTAGCCATCACTCCCATGGCACCACAACACCAACACAAATGATGATTCTTATTTACAGATGGATTTTAGTTACAATAAAAATGCATTGATCTGACCCTGATGAAAGACATGTTGAATGTATCACAATTTCAATTCTCATAAGTATATATAATGAATTAAAATTTCCTCTGCAAGACCAAGTGACTAATTAAATTCACCAAATATCATTTTCAACTCAAATTCAGTCATTTCAATTTTAATAAATATCCACTTTAACACTATAATTGTATCTTATTGACTAAAATAGTTTCATAAACAGTTTTTTTATTGTCGCTTTTGACAATTTTTCAGTCATACTGCAACAGTGTCTGCTTGAGACAGTATTCTGAGTGCTGCCACACTGGAATATCATGAAACAGACACATACTGAAACTGGGCCAACCAGACGTAGACCTATCCTTTAAATGCTGAGCGCCAAGTGAGGAATCTTATATTACCATTTTTCATGATTTTGGTATGACCTGGTCAGGGATTGAACCCATGACCTTCTGCATGCAAGGCAGATGCTCTACCATTAGACAACACTAACAAATCCTGAAAATGTTCAATTTCAAGTTGAATTTTAGGTCTGATGAATTTATTAGGCATACGTATGTGCAGATGAAGATTTAATTATGACATACTGGTGCCTGTTTCACATTCTGTATTTTAATTACGACATACTGGTGCCCGTTTCACATTCTGTACCAAATCTTTGTAATTTGAAATAATTTATAAATAGTTAAACTCGATTGTAAAGAGTTTTTATGAATCCATTTCTTGGGTAGAACCAATACTGAATGTTGTTTTCGTGAGACCATATTATGACCAAACCTGGGTTCGAATCCTACAATCTACTGTAGCACAATCATGCCAACAATGTTTTAATGTCAAAGATTGCATGCTACCAGTACCAGTGCCAAACAAGACATGACTACACATGTGAAGGGGGCAGCAATGTGTACACTTCACAAAATATGGTAAAAAACATATTTAATACAGTGCTTCCACATACTGAACAACACGGATTATAATGTTATAAATAATTTGCTTATTGTTTTCTGAAGGTTTGCTTTTTAACTGATTCCTATTTTAAAAAAATATATATTTATAATCAAACAATTGTCTTCAATAAAACTGTTCCTAATGTTTATTAAAATATGCATACAATTTATTAATGCTACTCTGATACTCTAGACAAATTTAGCTATTCTCAGAAATAGCATATAAAAAATATTCAAAATGAACTTATTTACTATTTTCAAAATTTAAAAATAGTCGAAAGAATTAGAGATCTGTTAAATTGTATATAAAACTGTTTTAATATGATTGATTAAATATTAAGTTTCATTTTTATGCCATCGAGGGCTAACAGAAGGTCTATTAACCTAACCATTGTTTCCTGGGATCCTGAAAGGTTAACCAGTACTTGAGCACACCCCATCTCCAAAAGCAAATGATAACTTTCTCACTTGAATCAGATGAATGATAATGAGACACAATGTCGTATATCACTGAGACTGTTTTTTATAAATCTGTCCAAAATATGTAGAAATGTTTTATTTACAAATCAAGTTTAATTGAGAACAAAAAAAAGATATTGAAGGTAAGGGGGAACAAAATCATGATAACGGTGATTTGGTTCATTTACATAATTATTCACCAAACCCCATTGTTATTGTTTATACTAGATTGTCATTAATAATAATTATTCATAAAAACTTCATTTGAATAATTTATTTATGTCCCTAATAAAATTTCTGTGAATTTAAAAAGAAATTATTTATCAAGAAACAATTTTGCAATACAAACAAGTTCTTTTTCAATAAAAGTACAAGTTCAGCTATCAATAAAGGGAAACAATTTTGCTTATTATTACCTCCCTATATAAATTAAAATTGGGTCAATATTTTTTTATCATTAATATTATAACAATTATTTATCAAAACCTTATTTAAATTTATTTATGCCAATAACATTTTTCTGTGAATTTACAATAGAATATTTATCAAGAAACATGTTTGCAATACTAGCAAGTTCTTTTTTATATAAAATTATGATTTCAGTTCCCAATAAAGGGAAATAATTCAATTCTTTTATTACTTCCCTTTATAAATAGATATTTTGATACTGGTCAAAAAACGATACAGATTTGTTTGTAAATGTATATTAACATATACAATTAAAGATAATAAACAATTTAACCCAATCTTATTTTTTCTCTAAAACCTGTTTTTGTTTTGAATATTTTGTTTATGCCATTTTTTTGTTAACTTGGAATAATTTGTGATATTTTTGTTGGTTTTTTAATTTTTATATGAAAAATAATTATTATAATCAATGTTTTGAGTTTAAATCAAATTTAAAGACCAAGTCTGTTTGTAGTTTTTCATATTTACATTACTCAATATATTTTTTTGTAAAATATTTGGATTTATTGTTATAAAATAAAGAAAAATAACAAATAAAAGTTATCATTATTTTGGTTAATGTTTCGAAAAAGGGCAGTGACTGCCACAAAACCTAATAAATGTGAAAAAATCAATTTCCAATCACTACTCTACCAACAAGTCACTAAATTCTTAATACGAAACACTTCTTAGATTTCTGTCTTTAAAATTTGCAGTTTTCAAAATGAAAAATTTAATATTTAACAGAATGTTGAAAATTGATGGCTATGTTATTAATCACGATAATCTAGATTTTACATATGGTCATTTTGATACAGACAATTTATTTTCATCAAAATATGCATGTGGGTGCCCATTCAATTATTTATTCTAAAGTTGTGGAAGCACTTTACAATTTTTTATCACAACATAAATCTGAATATATACATGTACTTCTCAAAATTTGACAAGGACCATGCTCTTTATTAATTATACTGAACTTTTGAAATTTGTAAAAAAAAAAAAAAAGTATAAAAATAGCTTTAATGTATTGGGATTTGTACTAATTTATTTAAGATCAACTGTGATGAAAGCTCAGAGCTTATATGAACCGCGCTCGAGTCCACTTCCTGGGTAGAACCAGTACTGAGTATTGTAATATCAGAAAACATCTGGTCGAGTTCGGTATCGAACTCACAACCTCTGGCATGAGCGGCCAACAATCTATACACCCTCTTAATGTCAAAAAATTAGTTTTCATGTATTTATTATTTAGCCTTCTTTTGGCATTAAGTGTCAGAGCAGCTCCAAAATTGTTATTAAAAACAATACATATACCATTTAAATGTAAAAGTTATGGGAATAAATAACAGAGTCCTTATCAAAGTTTGAGAAGTACATTTAAAAACAATGTCAACTGTAAGCGTCCCATTGTTGGAGGTCTCCATATTTGCCGGCACTATTCATCCGATACTGTGAAAAGACCATTTTTACAATTATGCTTACTTTAAATTGGATATGTCATTAATATAATAAAATATTATGTGAAAGGCTAGGACTGGTTAGCTCAGTCAATAGCATGCCTGACTCAATTCAGCGGTTGCGAGTTCGAATCCCCACCCGGCCAGTCTCTGTGATGATTGATATACGACTACAACAAAAAGCTTGCTACAAGGATAGCTTAACTGAGCTATGCTCAAAATGAGCTTTAAAACATAGTTAAAATGAAATACATTTTTGTAAACATTTCATTGTTATATATCACTGCAGTTTCGTGCTCGAGCCCAGTGTGCTTAAAATATTTGATATGAGAATGTCTCTTGTCAGTTACTTGCATAACAAGAATGCTGGGCTTGGATCCAATTTCTTTCTTAGCCAATTTAATCAGACGCCATATATTAAACAGGATTTGTTGAAATTAGGCAATTATAAGTTGAATATTCAGGTAAATGATCTATCAATTTATATTAAATTAGGATAACCAAAAGGTTTGTTACTGCACAGATACACAATTCATTTTTGTGTTAATTTATCTGTAATCTGCTGTCCGTAGTCTCAGCTGCTCTTCAACAAATCTTGTACATGCGCACCATGGGTACAAACTGTCTCTGAAAATAAATAAAAGCTTATGCAAGTAGCCATCTTTTTATTAACAAAATGCCCCTTGGAAACTATATACTTATGTCTGTATGTGTGGTGCATGTGTGAATAAAGGGACTTTATACATAGCTCTGATTTCTAAAATTCTAAAACTTATTTTTTTAAAAATAAGGAATGAAATAAAAAATGTAAAATTTATTTAATTTCAAGTGCCAAATGATACACATTATGCATTACATATCGGAACTATGTATAGATGAGGGGATACGTCTGTACGTTTATAATACATATACAATGTATATGTGTAAAGACCACGTACATTACAAGGCGCAGATCTTTTTGAGAAGATACCTCATGTACAACGTATTTATAATAAAGCAGGCTGAAAGTGTTGAGCAATGCCAATTAAGTAAACAATGATATTTCCTTGAAAGTTTTAGAATTTCACAAGCTGTTTCGAAATAAAAATAAAATAAGATATTCTTTAAGTGGATAATTATGACCATATTTTTATGTTAAAAAGAGTTAACTTTTCCAATCTTTTGAATTTTCAATCAGTTCTTTTTTTTATGTTTTAGTTAATTTCATGTTGTTGTTTTTTTAATGAAAATATATTTAAAGTAATTTTGTTTATTTTTAAAGAGTTTATGGATAATTCAGAGTTTGTATTTAATTATTGTAATCTAATTAGTTTTATATTTATATTATGTATTACAAGTACTATGTGTTTATATGATTATCTGCTTATGATTTTATGATTTATAATTTATGAGTATCATTTTATTTTTTTTTTATATGAGTTTCTCTTATACAATTAAGTATGTTCAATTATATATAATTTGTAGGATTTTATAATGTATTCATTTTATAACATTACACGTTTATATATTTTGAAATTATTTCCGAACTTATATGAGTATCTATTTTGTAGGATTTTGAGCGTCTATTTGATATAGTTTTATTATGTATGCAAGTTTATATGATCAAATATATGTGGATTTTATATGAGAATTTTAAGGTTTTCAAGGGTTTATTACATGCAATTTATAATCGTATATGAATTTATGATGTATTATATTTATATGAGTATCTGATTTATCTAACTATACAAGTATTTTATATGATTATATGAGTATCTGTTTTATATAATTATATGAGTATCTATTTTATGTGATTATCAGAGTATCTGATTTATATAATTATGTATCTGTTTTATATAATTATGTGAGTATGTTTTATATAATTATGTGAGTATCTGTTTTATATGATTATCAGAGTATCTATTTTATATAATTATGTGAGTATCTGTTTTGTAAAATTATGTATCTGTTTTATATGATTATCAGAGTATCTGTTTTATATGATTTTGTGAGTATCTGTTTTATATAATTATGTGAGTATCTGTTTTGTATGATTATCAAAGTATCTGTTTTATATAATTATATGAGTATCTATTTTGTATAATTTTGTGAGTATCTATTTTATAGGATTATATTAGTTTCTATTTTATATAATTTTGTGAGTATCTGTTCTATATAATTTTGTGAGTATCTGTTTTATATAATTATTTGAGTATCTGTTTTATATGATTATCAGAGTATCTGTTTTATATAATTATATGAGTATCTATTTTATAGAATTTTGTGAGTTTCTATTTTATAGGATTATATCAGTATTTGTTTTATATAATTATGTGAGTATCTGTTTTATATAATTTTGTGAGTATCTATTTTATAGGATTATATCAGTATGTATTTTATATAATTATGTGAGTATCTGTTTTATAGTTTTGTTAGTATCTGTTTTATATAATTATGTGAGTATCTGTTTTATATGATTATCAGAGTATCTGTTTTATATAATTATATGAGTATCTATTTTATATAATTTTGTGAGTATCTATTGTTTAGGATTATGTCAGTATCTATTTTATATAATTATGTAAGTATCTGTTTTATATAATTTTGTGAATATCTGTTTTATATGATTATATGAGTATCTTTTTTATAGAATTTTGTGAGTTTCTATTTTATAGGATTATATCAGTATCTATTTTATATAATTATGCGAGTATCTGTTTTATATAATTTTGTGAGTATCTGTTTTATATGATTATCAGAGTATCTGTTTTATATAATTATATGAGTATCTATTTTATATAATTTTGTGAGTATCTATTTTATAGGATTATATAAGTATCTATTTTATATAATTATGCGAGTATCTGTTTTATATAATTTTGTGAGTATCTGTTTTATATAATTATGTGAGTATCTGTTTTATATGACTATATGAGTATCTATTTTATATGATTATCAGAGTATCTATTTTATAAAATTATATGAGTATCTGTTTTATATGATTATATGAGTATCTGTTTTATATGATTATCAGAGTTTATATTTAATATAATTATATGAGTATCTATTTCATATAATTTTGTGAGTATCTTTTTTATATGACTATATGAGTATCAATTTTATATGATTGTCAGAGTATGTATTTTATATAATTATGTGAATATATGATTTATATAATTATATGAGTATCTGTTTTATGATTATATGAAAATTTTATATAATTGCATGAGTATCTGTTTTATATGTGCAATAAGTACATTTTATATTTAGATATGAATTATTTTTGTATTATACCTTATATGAATATATGATTATATAATTATAACTAAGGATAGTATATAAGTTTATAGTAAATAAAAAAACTATTTTAAATTAAAAAAGCTACAAATACTAACTTGCATGAATAGACAAATCCCCTTTTACAATTTTTTTCTATTTATTCACGGAAGATGCTTCTTAAAACTGAATCGCATGTTAGTTAATAACAACAGTGAAAATATTATGTCAGTCAGTGTTAATTGTTAAATGCGCGTTAGTTTGCGTAAGCAGCAGGTCAATTCCAGAAGCCTTTCTGTGATTAATAACTGGCCTAGATTTATCAATTAAACAAACCCCATGCATTGAAATATTAGATATATCCAGTCTATTCAATACAAATACAACTGCACAAAATCTATTATATGCTATACAACTATTTATAATAATAACAGTTTATAATATTCTTGTAATACTTGCATTACTTCTAATAATAAATGTCCACTAAAATCAATAATAAAAAAATAATAATTGTATTTATATTCATAATAATAACTCTATATCCTAGTAAATGTTGTTAAACCATTAATTTTGTACATGTGTCATTTAGCCCTACTTAACTTATTTTCTATGTTTTTATTAACCGTAACTGAATGTATATAGTTTTATTTACCCTAACTGAATGCATGTCGATTTGTTTGCCTTAACTGAATGTATATGGTTTTATTTGCCTTATCTTACCCTAACTGAATATATGTTCATTTATTTATCTTAACTGAATGTATATAGTTTTATTTACCCTAACTGAATGTATGTCGATTTATTTGCCTTAACTGAATGTATATGGTTTTATTTACCTTATCTGAATGTATATTGTTTTATTAACCCTAACTGAATGTATATCGTTTTATTTACCCTAACTGAATGTATGTTCATTTATTAACCTTAACTGAATCTAGATTGTTTGATTTACCCTTAATGAATGTATGTTCGTTTATTTACCTTATTTAGATGTATATTGTTTTAATTGCCCTTGCTGAATGTATATCGTTTTATTTACCCTTACTGAATGTATGTTCATTTATTTACCTTAACTGAATCTATATTGTTTGATTTACTCTCAATGAATGTATGTTCATTTATTTACCTTATTTAGATGTATATTGTTTTAATTGCCCTTACTGAATGTATATTGTTTTACTTAAGCTAGCTGAGTGTATAATCTTTAATTGCCTTACCGTAATGTATATTGCTTTTATTGCCTTAACTGAATGTATTTTGTTTCATATACCTAACTGAATGTATATTCTTTAATTCCCTTATCTGAATGTATATTGTTTTATTTGCCTTAACTGAATGTTTATTGTTTAATTGTCTAATATGAGTATATCTGTTTTATTAGCCCTATCAGTGAGTATATTTAATTGCACTAGTTATTTTTACATGTTAATTGCCCTTATTGTATATGTTTTAATTATCCAAATTACTAACTATATTGCTACAATTATTTTTATGTGTCTGATATTTTATCTTATACTGAATGTTTTATTTGTTCAAAATTTAGTGATTTTATTGTCTTAAATTATTTTATTTGTTATTTATCCTAATTATCTGTGTCATTATCCACTTAATAAATATTCTTACACATTTTAGAAAATGTAAATGATTGATTTCCAGCTTAAAATATATTTAATATATTTATATATATTTTAAATAATCCAAGGACATAACTTCACATGAAAGAAACAAGATTCATATTGACAATTTTACTAATTTGAATTATTTCTTTATAAAAAGGTTCAAAACCAACTAGCACAGCCCCCTGAAACGGGATACACCAGTCTTAAAGATGCACAAACTACAGTAGAATAGAAACATGTGCTGGGAGTAGAAATAGTTTTTATAATTTAATGATAATTAACTGATTAATATTCAAAAACAACTAGCACAGCCCCCTGAAACGGGTAGCACCAGTCTAATTCCCCCAAGCACATACTATAGTCAAATGTCTAACAATGTGCTGGGAGTGGAAATAGTCATTTTATTTTTATAATGCTGAATCTAAATTAATAATTTATAATTAACACACTGGTTAATTAAAGGAACCAAGCTTTAATGATTGCTATATTTAATGTCTAAATTTGGGTCAAGATGTGTTTGAAAAATAAGATTGTGTCTGTCTCTCAAGTGAGCTAAAAAAATATAAACAAAACTCACTTTGAACCTTTGGTTCTGGTGAGATAAAACATAATAGCAATTTAAGCATACATATATTTATTCACTGGTGGCACCCGCTGAAATGGGCTATAACCAATAAGATATCGCGAGTTTGAGTCCCCGTCTGGCTAGTCTCCGTTGTGATGGATATATCCCTGACATGGGCTAGAACCAATAACAAGATATCGTGAGTTTGAGTCCCCATCTGGCTTGTCTCCGTCGTGATGGATATATCCCTGACATGGGTTGGAACCAATAACAAGATATCGTGAGTTCGAGTCCCCGTCTAGCTAGTCTGAGACTCTCCGTTGTGATGGATATATCCCTGACATGGGCTGGAACCAATAACAAGATATCGTGAGTTCGAGTCCCCATCTGGCTTGTCTCCGTTGTGATGGATATATCCCTGACATGGGCTAGAACCAATAACAAGATATTGTGAGTTCGAGTCCCCGTCTAGCTAGTCTCCGTTGTGATGGATATATCCCTGACATGGGCTGGAACCAATAACAAGATATCGTGAGTTCGAGTCCCCATCTGGCTAGTCTCCGTTGTGATGGATATATCCCTGACATGGGCTAGAACCAATAACAAGATATCGTGAGTTCGAGTCCCCATCTGGCTTGTCTCCGTTGTGATGGATATATCCCTGACATGGGCTAGAACCAATAACAAGATATCGTGAGTTCGAGTCCCCATCTGGCTAGTCTCCGTTGTGATGGATATATCCCTGACATGGGCTAGAACCAATAACAAGATATCATGAGTTCGAGTCCCCGTCTAGCTAGTCTCCGTTGTGATGAATATATCCCTGACATGGGCTAGAATCAATAACAAGATATCGTGAGTTCGAGTCCCCATCTGGCTAGTCTCCGTTGTGATGGATATATCCCTGACATGGGCTAGAACCAATAACAAGATATCGTGAGTTCGAGTCCCCGTCTAGCTAGTCTCCGTTGTGATGGATATATCCCTGACATGGGCTAGAACCAATAACAAGATATCGTGAGTTTGAGTCCCCATCTGGCTAGTCTCCGTTGTTATGGATATATCCCTGACATGGGCTACAACCAATAACTGAAGAACTTATTCTCAGCACAAGCTACAGTAGAACAGAGCAGGTGCTGGGGGCGTAAACGTGACAGACATACTATACATGGCAGTTTACATTTGTTCTTAATATTTGTATACAAGTCTATTCAGTTGACAAAGTCAGAATTACTTATACTATAACCAGTGCTCCAGTGTAACAGAAGCAACAAGAGTATATATATTGGTATCTATTGTTAAAAGATTACCATACAATAGATAAAGGGATAGCATTGTGTATGAATATTACATTTTACACGAGAACAGTGTACTTAACTTCAATCTTCCAGTCTGTTCATCTTGTATGACAACCAGTCTGTAGGATACCAATCTGTCAATATAACATTACTGCTGGGAACCAATCTCACATCACCACACTGGGCACTGATCTGTTAAAAATATTGTCATTAAGAGTTTTTTATATAAACAGCATGGACAGTGCTAAGAAATAATTCATGAAAAATTAGTCAAGAGAAGAGGGACATTTAAAATGTCCAAATTATAGCAAATATCATAGAGGGAGACAACGATGACAGCATATGAAAAGCAGAGTTATTTAACCTGCACTCTGTGTATTTTAAGTCTTTATGGAATAGCAATTTTAAAAAAAATATGTTAACAAGATACCATTAATTGATAACACCAGTATCATATCTAGATATCGCGAGTTCGAGTCCCCGTCTGGCTTGTCTCCGTTGTTATGGATATATCCCTGACATGGGCTAGAACCAATAACAAGATATCGCGAGTTCGAGTCCCCGTCTAGCTAGTCTCCGTTGTGATGGATATATCCCTGACATGGGCTAGAATCAATAGCTGAAGAACTTATTCTCAGCACAAGCTACAGTAGAACAGAGCAGGTGCCGGGGGCGTAAATGTGACAGACATACTATACATGGAAGTTTACATTTGTTCTAAATATACTTGTATACAAGTCTATTCAGTTTGACAAAGTCAGAATTACTTATACTATAACCAGTGCTCCAGTGAAACAGAAGCAACAAGAGTTTATATATTGGTATCTATTGTTTAAAGATGACCATACAATAGATAAAGGGAAAGCATTGTTTATGAATATTACATTCTACACGAGAATAGTGTACTTAACTTCAATCTTCTAGTCTGTTTATCCTCTATGACAACCAGCCTGCAGGATACCAATCTGTCAATACAACATTACTGCTGGGAACCAATCTCACATCACCACACTGGGCACTGATCTGTTAAAAATATTGTCATTAAGAGTTTTTTATATAAACAGCATGGACAGTGCTAAGAAATAATCTGTCAATATTACATTACTGCTGGGAACCAATCTCACATCACCACACTTGGTACCGATCTGCTCAAAAATCAAATTTTCATAAGAGTTTTTTTTATATAAACAGCGTGGACAGTGCTAAGAATTGATTCATGAAATATTAGTAAATGAGAAGAGGGACATTGAAAATGTCCAAAAAAATGACATTGAGTGAGACAACTATGGCAGCACAAGAAACGCACGAGTTATTAAACATGAACTCAGTGCATTTTAAGTCATTATGACATAACAATTTTAAAAAACATGAGTTTGAATCCCAATCTGACTGTAGTAAAGAATATACGACATTGAGTTTAACTGTCATTTGTATCTCACCACTGATTCAAGTGGGAAAGTAATCAGTTAGTGAGATTGATGAGCTCGAGTAATAATTAATGAACATTCTAGCATCCCAGAAAAAAGAGTTGTTATGTTAACTGATTGTCTGTTAACTTTGATGGCATTAAATGACGCTAAATATTTAAACAAACGTTTCATTTTCATACCGTCAGTAAAAAATACGAAGTGGATTACTTATTATGAAAAAAATAATGATAACGGACAGCTGGTAATAAACATGACAAAACGACTGAGTAGAGAACAGGATATTGTAACACTCACCATCTGAAGTTCAGTATTGTAACCATTTCTGTTTTACTGCTAACCAAACAATACAACAAAGCGCAGGGCCATTTCCTTGCAACTTCTAAAAATAAAAGGTTTATTTAAATATTTTGATTTGACAAATATAGTATAGCTCAGCAAATTTCAAATACAATTTTAGAGTGGGGATCCAGCTTTCACAAAATATGAGTAACCTGCATTTCATTGGTTATTTAAAATATATTGGGGTAAAGGTAACCATCATACAAAAGATAGGGAAATAGCCATATAGCTATAAGAAAAGATAAATACATAATGGATATTGCTTAAACCAGAAACTTGTAAGTACACATGTAGGTTGTTTATTTGTTGTATTGTCCCATCTCAGTAAATAAAGATTTATACAATTACGGTACATCAATTTAATATTTTGTCACTTGAAATCTTTTTTGTTTTGAACTGTCAACAACCAAATAATCACTCTAAGACGGTCGACATACTTTACAATTAGAACCAATTTGTGTCATGCACACGGATGAAAGAATAACATTAAAAAAATCCGACTTGCATGTAAATTTTTGGTGCTGCAACTTCGAGAGTCTGCTTGGACAATCACACAAAACCTGCCCTGCAGACGACATAACCAATGATATACCCGTATATGGTGACCTGTAAATGATTTGTATTAATATAAAAGAGAACTAACAACACATTCGTATTGACATTGAGAGTTGATTTCTCCACTGAGTTTTGCTTTTCTGGTTTATTTTTATCTGTACTATTCGACTGTGACGTTGTTTTTTGTCAGCTTCTTATTTCATTAAATAATATTCAATAGATTGGGGCTTATGTGCCCGCCATGGCTATCGAGATTGTCAGTTTAAAAAAGTTTCAATCAGATAAAAACGGATTTCCCCCCAATGTTAACTAATTATATAATTGCAGGTAGCAAGCTATGTAATTTAGCTAGTAAATCAATGCCTTTTGAATGTGTTCATGAATATTAATAACGCATGTATGCGATTGTGTTGAAACAATGGCCGCCGCAACAGACTAAGTTCGAAGTGTAGATTTCCGTTTATGACTACATATACGTTAGGACATTTCACAAAACATTATTAAACGAAATGAAAGCGATAGAAATTGCAATAAAATATCACAAAAAAACAACAGACAAAAACAAATTTTAACTCACGCTACCATCCCAAATCCAATAACACAATGCGTCCTTACTGCTTGAAGTAACAGTGCCAAATGAGCGGGATATTTTTCTCGTCAATGTTCGGGTGTACTGTCATGTGACCTTTAACCAATCATGATGCATCCGGAAAATAACGAAGGATCTTGGTTGGTCGAAAGATTTCGCGCAAAAAATATCACGTGATGCAAGTAGCTCTTTGGCGAGTGAGTGAATTGATTTTTTGACACGTCTAAAAAATAGCCAAGCTACAATGCAATGTTGATTACTAAATTGGCGGTTTAAAGGATTAAGAATGGAGCGTTTACATCTCGATCGTTAATTAGAAGAGGCCATTTTATGTTATTTTAACAAACCACCTTGTACATATTATAACTCAGTCCACACAGTCCACTGAACCTCCCCCCCCCCCCCCCCCCCCCCCGCCCACCCCCCACACACACAATATTCAGTTTCATCATATACTTTGGAGCCTGGAAGTACATCCTCATACGCTTTTCCTCAGGTTGGCCCCAAATAATTGAAACGCTCCAACACCAATGGTCCAAGTGCAATCGCCGTACCCTCTGAGGTCGCCTATCGAACACGTGTTGATTGTTGTTACACATGTTGTTTTTTTTTTCAGAGACATACAGTGTTGTTTTTAAGTCAACCCATGAAAATGAGATATATGATATCAAATTAAAACACACCATGTTTTAAACATTACAATAGAAAATAATCTTTTACCAGGTGCGGATTCAGGCTAGGGACATTGTACAGGATAAAGAAGAGTATCTTATTTTCTGTTGTTTTTCTTTCTTTTTGTTTCTCTCTCCGTTATCTTCCTCAGTTCACAGTGAAATAGTTACGCCTATTTCTATGACCTCTACAGTAAATAAAAAGGTACGTTCAAGACCCCCACTTACCCCCACCCCACTCAAAAGAAATTAATTAATTAATAAAGATAAAAAAGAAGATAAAACAAAACAGACCGCAAAACAACAATTATGGACAATGTAATCACCGAAAATTCCTTGTTATCAAGAAAATGTCTACTGTCTGTAAAAGTTCGGTGGTTGCCGAGTGATCAGAAATATTACATAATCTTGCTCGATTCAGATTTCTCAAAAATTATCAACAAGCAAGTTTTCTTACCTCTGGTCACGGGTTCCGCAACTATTCAGCGCTATTCCACCGTCATCCAACGTCCACCGCCTCCTCCAGAAATAGTCCCAGAGCTAGGGAGGTGTATTTTTGTGGGTTTTTTTTAAGTCCAATAGATCTGAGACTTGTTTCTAGAGAGGTAAAATGTATGCTGGGTCCGAAAATTCGTTTCTTACTAATGACTGTTAGGGCGTTTGGTCACAGTTCCAAGATGGACACCAAAATGGCCGCCATGTATTGAAATTCATGTTATATATTAATATGATCAAAAAACACTGTAAATTGTTAGAATTTAATGTTTGTTGTATGACATGTTTTGGGTGTAAAACCAAGTAGAAATATGGTTGGTTCAGGTACTAAAGTTCGAAATAAGGGACAAAATGGCCGCCAAAATCAGGGGGAAAATGAGCGTTTTGGCATAGTACCACCATTGCAAAAAGGAAGTGCTTCCGTGGGGTAGTCGCATAATGGCGGTTTTAAATAATCCTCATTTCTTCTTCTTTAAAAATGCATTTTCCTTATTTTAATGCTCATTTATTTATTTGAATGGCATTGTTGATGTATTTTGAACACTTTGATAGCATTGTCATGTTTGAATTTAGAAAAAAAATTGATGCTTGGAAATTGGGATATGAATACATGATTTCGGAAGTCTACTTTCACTTTGTCACCAGTGTACACACTGAGCAGAAAAAAAATCTCTTATATGACACATGACCCCTACTTTTCTCATCATATTTTGATAGTGCATAGGTTGACAAACAGTAAAATGTAGGTTTCACTTCTTTCATTTGGGTCTCTCTATGAATGACAAGCTTTTAAACTTTTATTATTTACTATAGAATAAAGAACAAAAATCAATGGTGGGATGACACCTTTTTCTGCAAATATATGCATTTTATTGAATGCTTTGGTCTTATTATTATTTATAAAGGGTTCTGGCAGTAATATATTTGTTTTAGGATTATGTTTTGTTACTTATACTTAATACAAACTTGATTCTGTATATCGTCTACATACTAGGCTTCTTTCACTCTAACAAAGCAATGCAATAAACAAGTTTATGAACATTCTATCTTTAAAATATAATCTTAATAAGAAAATGCAGGGAATTCACCTCTAGTATGATATATTATTATCTGGAAAACACGTTAATATCTGCCAGCTAAAAGAACACTGTCGTTGATGTTTTCTGCGTACAGGTCAGTGTTTGTCTCTTTCTCATTTCTACAGATACGTTTGCTATTTGAATCAACTATTGAAATAAAAACATTTACTGAAAGTTGAAAATGTCCATTTAAACATAAACTCGTACGAGCACAAATGGAAACAAACGTCTGTTCATGAACACCATAACGCCAAGGAGTACTGTGGGTTGCAGGTAAGAAACGATTACGTAGGTGAAAAAAAACGTATTTAGCGCGACGATTACGTAACGTGGTTGTACGTACTCGACCGGGTCTGACACGATCGCTGACATATTCAGTAGTATTGTATCAGCAAGGATATGAATAGTCCATCTGAAACATTTAAAATGACTATCGTCGTGTCGGGGTCGTGTGTTCGAATCCCTACCCTGCAAAAGCCACCTTGACAATTGATATACGATATTATGTCTCATTACCATTCGTCTCTTACCGCTGATTCAAGTGGGAAAGTTATCAGTTACTTGCGGAGATAGCGGGGTGTGCTCGAGTACTGGTTAACCTTTCAGGATCCTAGGAAACAGTGGATGGGTTTACTGATCGTCTGTTAGCCCTCGATGGCATACAAAATGACGACAGATATTCAATCAATCAATCAATCAATAAAATCAATCAATCAATCAATCAATCAATCAATCAATCAATTGTGTATAAAACGTTTATTTGTTTGTACAAGGTGCAACACAAGTTATCCTTATTTATGTTTATTTCATGAATTTATAACTGCGTGCAATCATATATATTATCTATGTAGTATAAATTTATGATAAATAACCATGATATTGCTATAAAAATAAAAGTAAAAAGTGGGACCGGATGGACATGCTAAATGGGGCCGGATTCTCTATGGCCCTTTTGAAATGGTGCCAGATTATCCAGGTCCCAAATTACGTACTCTCGTAAATTAAAGTTGGAAGAGGCTATTTATCAAGAAGCCCACTCGGAGCACCTTGGCTATTACTACGTAATAACCTCGGAAATAATACGGGGGCCGCCATATTGCTGTGACCCGGCCTTTCTGCCGAGTACCAGACTAACACATGGCCGGACTATATTCAAAATGGAGACTATCAACCTGAAAACGTGCTCATTATGTTTACTAAAGAATAGAGACATGTATAATGTTATTGGCAGAAAAAGCTTTGAAATAAAGCCTGCACGTCGAAAAGTCAGCCATTTTTGTTTACGATAATAACGGGAAGTAACTTGCCGGGGAATATTACCAATTGGTGTATTCCTACAATTATTTACGAGGTCTAATACCGAAGATGACGGAATTTGCCGAGTATATACGATTGGAAGGTTCCCTGTCACATGATCAATATTTTTTTCATATTCGCAATATCTCTGCTGCGAATATGAAAAACCAAAACCTCCATTTTTGGAGAGTATTCAACCTTCTTGACGTTTATATTAGATGTTTCTGCATAGTGAAAGAGAAATAACATTTAGACATTGATTGGTATGTGTTTTTCGCTCAGAGTTCTGTAAATATCATAATAATGTGACTTAAAATTTGGTTTTACCAGTGGGAGTTTGTTATTTTTAGGTTTTTATGAGTATAACAATATAAATCGATAACTTACATAACTTCATTACAAAGATTGTTACCCCCACTCCCCCAAACACACACTCCCCCAACACACACCAAACCTCACACACATACAAACATGTATATGAAACTACCATTATAAGAGTTTAAAAGCAAAAACATACACCGCATTAAAATGCACCCCACCCACAAACAGATCTATAACAGTATACTGTAGTCTCAACAAACGTTTACTCTTCGAGAAAAAATGACAGTGATTGTTTATATTTATACTTATTAAAGAGTGGTTTAAAACATTAAATAGTGTTCTGTAACTTCTGTGTATCAATATTAATTATGGTTTTTATTGTAGAAATTGAAAATACAGAAAAGAGGTAATACTTTCTTAACTTTACACAGGAAGTCTATCAGGAAGAAAGTCTTTGTAGTACAAGAAAGTATTAACTCCTCAAAGGAGTGAGATGTCAGTTCAAGTCTGACCTTGGACAGATTGATAGACTTCCATTACTTTTTCATATAAAAACTTTCAATTGTGTAATGATGTGGACTTTGGATAAAATATTTGGTATGAAATATGGCTTATTTATACAAATAAGACAAACATTAAGCAAATTTTAACTTATAACATTTTTAAACACTATTTAGTTTCCATTCAGTAAGGTAAATTGAAATCAAAATAAAGAATATTTAAATACTTGCATACAATCATTCAGTCTGTATGTCAACTATATATATATATATAGTGTGTGTTATTGTCAGTCACTTCAATTATTAATTTTTGAATTCTATTTTTTTTATAATGTAAAACTTAAACCCAAAATAATACTGGTGTGTATGGCATGCTATAAGTACAAGCATTAAGTTATTTACGATTTGGAGATACTAATTAGTTTGAACTTTTGATATATGACACTGTCAAAGGTTCGCGTACAGCAGGCTAAAAATAGAATTATTAACATATCTTATGGTCATTTAGCGAAGAGAGTGGACATCTGATGAGGAAGTATTACTGATAATTAATGATGGGTGTATAAATTAAGGAGGAATTTCATGACCATTGAGCGGAAGTAATTTGGGTTGAGTGCTGAAGCTACATGCTTTAAAAGGCAGATAAGTTTTTACTTCAAGGGGGAAGAGTTTACTTTGGAGAGTGCGGATAGAAGTTATGTAGTAATTTTAGAAAGCAGTTTATTTAGGGCTGGCGAGATGTTAAATCAAGTTGAATTTAGGGAGATTACCTTTCGAAGGCAGTGGGGGTTAGTTGCATGGTTTGATTGAGAAAATTGTTGATGTTTAAGAAGGAACTGAAACTAAAAATGGGAGCATACTTTGATCTGTATTTTGAACTATATTTTAGAAACTGCATATGTGTTAATTAGAATTCATTAAAGTTTAAATGACAGTTGTTACAATGTAAAAAATAAATATGTATAGAAAATTGTGCGTTATGTGGAAATGATGTGCAATATTGAAATAATGGAAACTGCATTTCATTTCTCTATGAAAATCAATTGAATTTGGGTAGTGCTAAAAGTACCAGTTTGCATTTCATTGGCACCATGATGTTACTTTGCTTTTAGCTTGTAGGACATTACATTTCATGGGATGCTTACTGTAGCCTAGATAGCCATAAAGATGTGCACAACTGTGCTTATTCAACAGGGCTTGGAACAAAGTCACTATTCAAACAATGACATTAAATTGGTATCTAGATACTTCTGTGTTTTTTTTTATATAAAAAAAATATCATCATAATTATTCTTTCATCTTAAATGATTTGAAAATATATTGTAAATTATACAAGAATGGAAAGTACAATTTTGATTTTTCATCGAAAGATGAAAAACATTCTCTAGTCTAGTTCAGACTTCAGACATTAATCTATCCTGTTTTCCATCACTGGATCGAACTCAAAATTATGCTACCATTCCTGAAATAAACACAAACTTACTTACTAATATAAGCATTTTTCACTATCCTCATTTCATAAATTCAAAACTGATTTACAATATGTAGTATGAAGCCTCCAACAGATATCCTTAATTGGGATTGAACCAACATCTTCCATCTTAAAGACAGATGTACTTCATTGTACTATAAGGTTGCATTTTGAAGCTACATTTAACTTACAATGTACATTAATTATGATAGTTCAAATTCCTGTTTTATTTTTAAGTCTTACAATAATTCAAGCTTTAAAAATGTTTGCTTTTAAATATCAATTTTGTAAAAATTAAACTGTCGCCATTAAGCAAACCTGAATAAACCCACAATTGGAAAACTTCAATAATTTTACACTCTTTTTACCTCGACACACATACACATACAGGCATGAAGAGGTACATAGGTAAGAGGAGAAGGAAACTTACCTTGACACACATACACTCCTTGTACATAGGCATGAGGAAAGGGAATCTTACACTGACACACATACACTCCTCATACATAGGTACGAGGAGAGAGAAACTTACCATGACACACATACACTCCTCATACATTGGTACGAGGAGAGGGAAACTTACCTTGACACACATACACTCCTCATACATTGGTACGAGGAGAGGGAAACTTACCCTGACACACATACACTCCTTGTACATAGGTACGAGGAGAGAGAATCTTACTTTGACACACAAACACTCCTCATACATACATTGGTATGAGGAGAGGGAATCATACCTTGACACACATACACTCATACATTGGTACAAGGAGAGAGAATCTTACCTTAACACACATACAGTCCTCATACGATGAATGAATGACCTTGGGCAGACAATTGGTGATAGCAACAAGGAGTTGACAATTGGAAATGAATACCTGGGGCAGACGATTAGTGGATAGACGATTGGTAACAAACGATCAAGTGCAAACAATTGGTGATGAAGACCTTGGAGCAGACAATTTTTAACGAACGATCAGGGACAGACATTTGGTAACGGACGATCAGGGACAGACATTTGGTAATGAACGATCAGGGACAGACAATTTGTAACGGAGACCTGGGGATGACAATTGGTAATGAACGATCAGGGACAGACAATTGGTAATTAAGACCTGGGGCAGACAATTGGTAACGAACGATCAGGGACAGACAATTGGTAACGAAGTCATTGGTCAGACAATTGTTGACAGACAATTGGTAACGAACGATCAAGGGCAGACAACTGGTAACGAAAGATCAGAGGCAGACAATGGGTAATGAGCGATCAGGGATAGATAAAATTGATAACGAAAACCTAGGGCAGACAATTGGTGATGGACATAGCGTGACAATAAAAAGGCCCGCATTACATTTGTTGACAAACACTCACACAAAAAAAAAAACACAATGCAAACTTAAAATAGTTTTATTATTGTATACAATCAGTAAGACAAAAAAAACACACACAGATAATGAGACAGATATAACAAAACAAACAATAACAGTAAAATGATAATAATAACAGTTTATACAGCAAAGTATGTACAAATTTGTACAGCAACTTATGTACAACTTTATACCACATTTTATGACTGAAAGTTCAAACACCTTTCACGGACTTTACTCTATTTTTAATTGAAAGTTTTCTGATATTTTTGAGAAATTACAATAAAATGAATGTCTCCATTTGTTGATCTGATAAAACTGATATTGGTTTTCAGTTTCCTAAACTTATTTACTGCATGGTTGTCGGTCAAAAACATTTCTTTGTCCATGCCGTCCTTAACATGTCCTTTCTTTTCTCTTCTCATATTTAGTATACATGCTAATATTCTAATATTATGTAAAAAGATATACGGTATCATCTGTTGATCATTCTTCTTTTTATGCCCCCCAAAAATTTTTGGGGTGGCATATAGTAATCGCAGCGTCCGTCCGTCCATCCGTCCGGTATTTCGTTTCCGGCCTGTAATTTTGTCATGCATAGATGGATTTTGTTGATACTTGCAACAAATGATCAACAGAACATGATGACGTGTCGCGAGTATGACCCACACAGGAACCTCAAAGGTCAAGGTCACAATTTGAGTTTGTTTGACAACACTTTGAGTTTATGTGAGATTTCGTTTCTGGCCTGTAACTTTGTCATTCAGAGATGAATATTAATGATACTTGTTACAAATGATCAACATAACATCATGACATGTTGGAGGGCATGTGACACTTAACAGTGACATTTCTTGTTTTCTAAATTTCTAAAACATACTATTTCTAATAACTTTAATATAAAAGAGCATATGCATATATATTTATTCAGTCCAGAGTTCTCAAAATGAAGGATTTAAGAATTATAATGAAAAAAAGAAGACTGGGTTACTGTCAATAATATATATATTTGACATATATCATGAAAAAACTTTATAAGAGTATAGCTTCCGCTCCAATCAATATTTGAATTGATATTAATTTATATGTATGTAAAATTGATTTGAATAAATATGTTTAAACCAAAAACAAAATACATCTGCCACGCTCTGTTTTTAATTGAAAGCTTCCTGGTCTTTTTAAGGATTGTATTGGTGTTTTTTTATTAAGTGTGTATTTTTTGTTTGTTTTATTTATGCGTAGGGCCTGACAGCCTGGTCTCCAATAATACGTTGTTTGTTTTAATTTATGCATTGTTTTATTATAAATGAAGCTGACACATGTTTTATAACTCATGAAATATACCTAATATAGTACCCAAGTGAGTAGGCCTACGCAGATAACCCATTTCTTGCCAGGGTTCATTGCATCATTCGCTATTCACCACTATCCTATCAATGTCTGAAAGTTTGTAGGCTTCTTGCAAAATGGCCTTTCATGAATACATCGGACAAAATTAAAACATGGCGATTTAGATATTTTATTCAATCTGTATCTTCTCTAACAAGATTATTAACTGAGCAAATAAACCTAATTTATTTTTATATAAACAAATTTGAAAAAAAAATATATGCTTATTTGATGTAACCAAACTAATGTAAAACTGCCATGCCATGATGCAAGTAGATTTAGTATTGCATTAAGCGACACCTTTACAAGTAGATTTAGTATTGCATTAAGCGACACCATTACAAGTAGATATAGTATTGCATTAAGCGACACCGTTACAAGTAGATATAGTATTGCATTAAGCGACACCGTTACAAGTAGATTTAGTATTGCATTAAGCGACACCGTTACAAGTAGATATAGTATTGCATTAAGCGACACCGTTACAAGTAGATTTAGTATTGCATTAAGCGACACCGTTACAAGTAGATATAGTATTGCATTAAGCGACACCGTTACAAGTAGATATAGTATTGCATTAAGCGATACCGTTACAAGTAGATATAGTATTGCATTAAGCGACACCGTTACATTTTTTAAATATTTCACCAACTTTAATTCCTTAACAATCATTGTACGAGATGGCAGTTTTAGTATTAATTAGTATAAGTTTGCATACTTTTATATGGATGTCATATAGGGGTGAGTTTGAATAGTGAAGTGCTCAAGAACTCGTGTGCATAGATTCGCGAATTTGAATAAAACGATTCTCTTCATGTGTAAAGAAATTAAATGTTTTCTGCTTCATCTCAATATTTCCAAATGTCCTGTAGTTTCGATTTCTTAATGCCCATCTCCTTCACAGTTTGGTCTTTCAGCATCCTGGAGCTGTCAAAGGCCTGGAACAACAGCTGAAATATCAGAAAATCTTGATAAATATTATGCATTTGATTAACGTCAGAGAAATACAATTGTGCATTATACAGAAATTATGACTTCAACAGCCAAACCTATGCACGCGATCATCTCAGTTAAGCAGCTAATTGTTTAAAGGAGCCACTAAACAACAACCTGTCATAAAAGACCATTTTTGATCCTTCTCTTGCCTGGCTGCTTTAAGGCAGGGTTGACTGTAATTTAAAATTACTGCCGATGCGCAGATAAACTCCGAGAATTTTCAGCCAGCGGGTCCACTTTGTGATTTTTACTTAAGATGCTTTATTATGAATGTTTTTTTTTAATTGTGTTTTACACCATTTTCAACACTTTCATGGTTTATATGGCATATTCAATTTCATTGGCGGAGGAAGATCTCAGAATGAATATTAGTAGAACCACAATCCTTTCGCAAGTAACTGGCAAACTTCGTCACTCTATATATTTGGAGCGAGTTGAACTCGAACCTTTAACCTTAGCGGTGAGAGGTAAGCGATCTTGAGACGAAACCTTAGACCACCAGGCCACGGAGGACCCTTTTTATGAACGTTGATTTCAGCAAACTCAATGGTCAAACAAAACAACGAAATGTTTGTTGTGAGCTGAATCATATAGTTACATGAAACCAGCAATTGCATTCCAATCGTACCAGTGTATAAGTTTATAAATTGAAGTGGTGGTAGTGTAATGGGCATAATTTTAGGTGCTCACGTTAGAGGTCACATGTTCGATCCTTGGATCGACCCGATGAGCTCTCAAGATTCACATCAAGTATTGGTTCTATCTAGAAAACGGAAGAGCGATTCTCAACTTCGCAATAGGGCTAAAATTGTTTTAAACCTATTTACTTTACCTCGATTGAGAAACAAGTTACTACAACTTAGACACGCTCGATGTCTTCCTGGGTAGAACCAGTACTAATCATATGCGAATAAAGTGCCTTACTAAAGGACACCAAACAAAGACGTGGGAGAGGATCAAACCCACAATCCTCATATTCTGGGTACTATACTCTACCACTGGACCACGCACTCCTGCTAAAATCAATTTATAAATATGAAAGCAGTAAATGTCGTTTGGCACATACAGGCATGCTCCTGGTCGTAAACATGGCATCATGTTGACAGATCGTCATGAACATCTCGTCTTTCTCCAGAAGCAGCCCCAGCAGATGTTTGTGTCCAACTACTACGCTTTCGTCATGATTCAGCGGGACCATGCCCTCGTATTGGATGAAGATGACGTCATTTTCCGGTCTGGCCGATTTCCCGATTTTCTTCACATCCCCGAAATTGAACTGACAGGACAGAGCCATTCCCTTTAACACAGAGTATACAATGAAGGCATCACAATTATATATATTGGTTTGGGCACATGTTTCAGCCAAATGATTTTAAGGCCATACATATGCTTCTCAAATAACAACACTCAGTAGCGGTTCAACCCAGGAAACTGACTCGAGAGTGGTTCATATAAACTCTGAGCTTTCTCCACAATAGAGCTAAAATAAATTAGTATCAACCAATGCACGCAGAACATGTACCGTTAAGTCTATCCCAGTCTCTGATTTCCCGAATTAGGTCTGTTTAACCCTCGTGAAAAACGAGGAAATTCTATGTCTGTCCCACAAATCATAGCTAACCTACAAAACTGTGACATCATTCAACTTCCCCTGAAGCATTTGACCAATCAACGAGCTCGATCTCATTACTATGTAACAGATCCAAGCGGGAGAGCTAGATCCGTTCTACAGTCGAATGCACCATTCAAAGTTATGCAAATAAAATAATACGAATGGTGACAAACAAATATTCACTACTCATTTTTCGATATATAAAACTTACGGAAACTTGGAGTGACTTGATACCATAATCCATCACCGGTGTTGTGCTACCGGATATTCGAAGATTTGACCCAACCTTGACCTGTGTAACCTTGGTGATAACAAAGTCGGGCACAGGCAACACAGCCACTTCGATGCCTCCATGGACACGGCTGGGGAAGTGAATAGTCGTGTTGACAATGGTCTTCTCGCCCAGGAATATGTACGAGTTGGACGGCGAGGTTGCTATGCTGATTGTGGCGGTCATTTTGTCACCGGCAACAACTGAAAGAAGTTGTGAAATAATGGGCATTAGAGATCTTGTGGTACCACAGGTAAAACCACATTTTTCGGGAGAAATAAAGCAATTATTCTTAAAAATATAATGACTTTTCCCTGTTGGTGGCACGGTGTGCGTTATGGAAATTTGGACGATGTTATGTTTATTGTTATTGTTGGTTTGTAAGTGTTCAACTTTGAATAATGAGAAAATTTCGATAGTTCCCAGTTTTGATGAAGACAATGCCGCTTGTGTCGTATATACATGCTCTAATGGCCTACTCAATAGTTTGACGAATATATTGGAAATACAAAAGTGGCTGGTTAGCTGGTTAGCTGTTCCGTACAGTTCAGTATATATATATATATGCGATGTACAGTCAAACCAGCCTTAAGCAGCCAGTCAATACAAGGAGCAAATGTGTTTTTTAAGACAGATCGTTGCTTAATACAAGTTAATTTGCTCTTAAAGCATAGAAACGGTTAAACAGCAAATGTGGCAGCTTAAGACAAGTGGCTGCTTAATAGAGGTGCCTACACAGGTTTGACATTATGTCGATATCGCTGTCTAAAAATGTTACGAAACCTGTTGCAGTACCACGGTATTATTCTAAGCGTCTGGGAGAACTTGGACCGGACGTCAAATTATCTATTCGTTTGTTTATTTTAATGCAAATGTGAAATAAGTTTTAAAATTAATTTTATTCCTACCTCGTAAGACTGCAAACACATTCAACAGCACTCGAAACAGCTCAGAAATATCCATTTTATAACTACAAGATACCGCAAAGTGCTGTCGGCCCGCAGATGATATTAACACCACTTTTCTGAGGCTTCAACAGTTACTATGACACTCGTCACAGCGCTCGAGTTCAGTTTAAATATTTCATAATCTGGTTTTGCACATGTATTGATCTCTGCGTCGCCTTTGTATACCTGAATATTTTAACGCATTGCTCCATATTCAAAGCGCTTCAAAATCTATATTGATAAATGCTTCTGTTTTTAAATTATTGATTCCGTCTATTTCAAAATCATAATTGGTAGTTTTGACAAGAAAGCATTGTAAACTATTTATATCACCACTGACAATGACTTTGAATAACAAAAGAGCATTGGCTGTGCTACCGCATACGGCTTCAACATGGAGGGAAAATGCTAGTGTACTTTTTCCACGAAGTAATTTTAGCGTTTTAACTCGATTATGAAGAAGACTCAACGTTAATAAATATGAATCGCTCTCAAGTCCCTTTCCTGAATAGAACCAGTACCACCCCGTCCAATAAACGGCTAAACCGATATTTCCTGTTATTTTAGTGCACGCGGTCGAACAGTGAGGTAAGAAAACCACTTTATTTTCATATTATCATTTCGTTTTTAAATCAAAGATATAGCCTATACATGCTATTTAAGTTTCAAGCAGATATGTGTTTTTGAATGGGAACATGACCTTTCACATATTTCACATACAAACAATTTTGTCAAAAGGATTGGAATAAAATACAAGTTTATTCAACTCCTCTCCTAACGGAAGAATTTCTGGGACTATTTTATGTGTGTTTACATTTGTTTTATGTATCAATATTCCAAATTATATCATTAAAAATACAATTAAAATTTAACGTTGGCACATACTCAAATATTTAATTTTCATTGAAATATTTTTTTTTGCGTCGGTTTAAACAATATTTCATTTATATCACGGCGGTGCCGGCTTCAGACAGTATTCTAAGCGTTGTCACACTCGAGTATCATGCCGCAGGCACATTATATGTTACCCCACAAAGACACATTATACAGACAATGGAGTATCATGCCGCAGGCACATTGTATGTTATCCAACACAGACACATTATACAGACATTGGAGTATCATGCCGCAGGCACATTGTATGTTACCCCACTGTGCACAGACACATTATACAGACAATGGAGTATCATGCCACAGGCACATTGTATGTTATCCAACACAGACACATTATACAGACATTGGAGTATCATGCCGCAGGCACATTGTATGTTACCCCACTGTGCACAGACACATTATACAGACAATGGAGTATCATGCCGCAGGCACATTGTATGTTATCCAACACAGACACATTATACAGACATTGGAGTATCATGCCGCAGGCACATTGTATGTTACCCAACACAGACACATTATACAAACACTGGAGTGTCATGCCGCAGGCACATTGTATGTTACCCCACACAGACACATTATACAGACACTGGAGTATCGTACCACAGGCCCATTGTATGTTACCCGACAAAGACACATTTTACAGACACTGGGGTATCATGCCGCAGGCACATTGTATGTTACCCCACACAGACACATTATACAGACACTGGAGTATCATGCCGCAGGCACATTGTATGTTACCCAACACAGACACATTATACAGACACTGGAGTATCATGCCGCAGGCACATTGTATGTTACCCAACACAGACACATTATACAGACACTGGAGTATCATGCCGCAGGCACATTGTATGTTATCCAACACAGACACATTATACAAACACTGGAGAATCATGCCGCAGGCCCATTATATGTTACCCCACACAGACACATAATACAGACACTGGAGTAACATGCCACAGGCCAATGAGTATCATGTCACAGGCCCATTGTATGTAACCCCACACAGACAAACTATACAGACACTGGAGTATCATGCCACAGGCACGTTGTATGTAACCCCACACAGACAAACTATACAGACACTGGAGAATCATGCCACAGGCCCATTATATGTTACCCCACACAGACACATTATACAGACACTGATGTAACATGCCACAGGCCAATGAGTATCATGTCACAGGCCCATTGTATGTAACCCCACACAGACAAACTATACAGACACTGGAGTATCATGCCACAGGCCCATTATATGTTACCCCACACAGACACATTATACAGACACTGGAGTAACATGCCACAGGCCAATGAGTATCATGTCACAGGCCCATTGTATGTAACCCCTAACAGACAAACTATACAGACACTGGAGTATCATGCCACAGGTACGTTGTATGTTACCCCACACAGACACATTATACAGACACTGGAGTATCATGCCGCAATCATATTGTATGTTACCCCACACAGACACATTATACAGACACTGGAGTAACATGCCACAGGCCAATGAGTATCATGTCACAGGCCCATTGTATGTAACCCCACACAGACAAACTATACAGACACTGGAGTATCATGCCACAGGCCCATTATATGTTACCCCACAAAGACACATTATACAGACACTGGAGTATCATGCCGCAGGCACATTGTATGTTACCCAACACAGACACATTATACAAACACTGGAGTATCATGCCACAGGCCCATTATATGTTACCCCACACAGACACATTATACAGACACTGGAGTAACATGCCACAGGCCAATGAGTATCATGTCACAGGCCCATTGTATGTAACCCCACACAGACAAACTATACAGACACTGGAGTATCATGCCACAGGCACGTTGTATGTAACCCCACACAGACAAACTATACAGACACTGGAGTATCATGCCACAGGCCCATTATATGTTACCCCACACAGACACATTATACAGACACTGGAGTAACATGCCACAGGCCAATGAGTATCATGTCACAGGCCCATTGTATGTAACCCCACACAGACAAACTATACAGACACTGGAGTATCATGCCACAGGCCCATTATATGTTACCCCACACAGACACATTATACAGACACTGGAGTAACATGCCACAGGCCAATGAGTATTATGTCACAGGCCCATTGTATGTAACCCCTAACAGACAAACTATACAGACACTGGAGTATCATGCCGCAGGCACGTTGTATGTTACCCCACACAGACACATTATACAGACACTGGAGTATCATGCCGCAATCATATTGTATGTTACCCCACACAGACACATTATACAGACACTGGAGTAACATGCCACAGGCCAATGAGTATCATGTCACAGGCCCATTGTATGTAACCCCACACAGACAAACTATACAGACACTGGAGTATCATGCCACAGGCCCATTATATGTTACCCCACACAGACACATTATACAGACACTGGAGTAACATGCCACAGGCCAGTGAGTATCATGTCACAGGCCCATTGTATGTAACCCCACACAGACAAACTATACAGACACTGGAGTATCATGCCACAGGCACGTTGTATGTTACCCCACACAGACACATTATACAGACACTGGAGTATCATGCCGCAAGCATATTGTATGTTACCCCACACAGACACATTATACAGACACTGGAGTATCATGCCACAGGCACGTTGTATGTTACCCCATACAGACACATTATACAGACAATGGAGTATCATGCCGCAGGCACATTGTATGTTACCCCACACAGACACATTATACAGACACTGGAGTATCATGCCGCAGGCACATTGTCTGATACCCCACACAGACATATTATACAGACACTGGAGTATCATGCCGCAGGCACATTGTATGTTACCCCACACAGACACATTATACAGACATTGGAGTATCATGCCGCAGGCACATTGTATGTTACCCCACACAGACACATTATACAGACATTGGAGTATCATGCCGCAGGCACATTGTATGTTACCCCACACAGACACATTATACAGACACTGCAGTATCATGCCGCAGGTACATTGTATGTTACCCCAATGTGCACAGACACATTATACAGACACTGGAGTATCATGCCACAGGGACATTGTATGTTACCCCCACACAGACACATTATACAGACACTGGAGTATCATGCCGCAGGCACATTGTATGTTACCCCCCACAGACACATTATACAGACACAAGATTAGCATGCCACAGGCCCATTGTATGTAACCCCACACAGACAAACTATACAGACACTGGAGTATCATGCCACAGGCACGTTGTATGTTACCCCACAAAGACACATTATACAGACACTGGAGTATCATGCCGCAAGCATATTGTATGTTACCCCACACAGACACATTATACGGACACTGGAGTATCATGCCACAGGCACGTTGTATGTTACCCCATACAGACACATTATACAGACACTGGAGTATCATGCCGCAGGCACATTGTATGTTACCCCACACAGACACATTATACAGACACTGGAGTATCATGCCGCAGGCACATTGTCTGTTACCCCACACAGACACATTATACAGACACTGGAGTATCATGCCGCAGGCACATTGTCTGTTACCCCACACAGACACATTATACAGACAATGGAGTATCATACCACAGGCACATTGTCTGTTACCCCACCGTGCACAAACACATTATACAGACATTGGAGTATCATGCCGCAGGCACATTGTATGTTACCCCACACAGACACATAATACAGGCACTGGAGTATCATGCCGCAGGCACATTGTATGTTACCCCACACAGACACATTATACAGACACTGGAGTATCATGCCGCAGGCACATTGTATGTTACCCCCACTGTGCACAGACACATTATACAGACACTGGAGTATCATGCCGCAGGCACATTGTATGTTACCCCCACACAGACACATTATACAGACACTGGAGTATCATGCCGCAGGCACATTGTATGTTACCCCACACAGACACATTATACAGACATTGGAGTATCATGCCGCAGGCACATTGTATGTTACCCCACACAGACACATTATACAGACACTGGAATATCATGCCGCAGGCACATTGTCTGTTACCCCACACAGACACATTATACAGACACTGGAGTATCATGCCGCAGGCACATTGTATGTTACCCCTCACAGACACATTATACAGACACTGGAGTATCATGCCGCAGGCACATTGTATGTTACCCCACACAGACACATTATACAGACACTGCAGTATCATGCCGCAGGTACATTGTATGTTACGCCACTGTGCACAGACACATTATACAGACACTGGAGTATCATGCCGCAGGCACGTTGTATGTTACCCCACACAGACACATTATACAGACACTGGAATAGCATGCCACAGGCCCATTGTATGTAACCCCACACAGACACATTATACAGACACTGCAGTATCATGCCGCAGGCACATTGTATGTTACCCCCACACAGACACATTATACAGACACTGCAGTATCATGCCGCAGGCACATTGTATGTTACCCCACACAGACACATTATACAGACACTGCAGTATCATGCCGCAGGCACATTGTATGTTACCCCACACAGACACATTATACAGACACTGCAGTATCATGCCGCAGGCACATTGTATGTTACCCCCACACAGACACATTATACAGACACTGCAGTATCATGCCGCAGGCACATTGTATGTTACCCCCACACAGACACATTATACAGACACTGGAGTATCATGCCGCAGGCACATTGTATGTTACCCCACACAGACACATAATACAGACACTGGAATAGCATGCCACAGGCCCATTGTATGTAACCCCACACAGACAAACTATACAGACACTGGAGTATCATGCCACAGGCACGCTGTATGTTACCCCACAAAGACACATTATACAGACACTGGAGTATCATGCCGCAAGCATATTGTATGTTACCCCACACAGACACATTATACGGACACTGGAGTATCATGCCACAGGCACGTTGTATGTTACCCCATACAGACACATTATACAGACACTGGAGTATCATGCCGCAGGCACATTGTATGTTACCCCATACAGACACATTATACAGACACTGGAGTATCATGCCGCAAGCACATTGTCTGTTACCCCACACAGACACATTATACAGACACTGGAGTATCATGCCGCAGGCACATTGTCTGTTACCCCACACAGACACATTATACAGACAATGGAGTATCATGCCGCAGGCACATTGTCTGTTACCCCACCGTGCACAAACACATTATACAGACATTGGAGTATCATGCCGCAGGCACATTGTATGTTACCCCACACAGACACATAATACAGACACTGGAGTATCATGCCGCAGGCACATTGTATGTTACCCCACACAGACACATTATACAGACACTGGAGTATCATGCCGCAGGCACATTGTATGTTACCCCCACTGTGCACAGACACATTATACGGACACTGGAGTATCATGCCGCAGGCACATTGTATATTACCCCCACACAGACACATTATACAGACACTGGAGTATCATGCCGCAGGCACATTGTATGTTACCCCACACAGACACATTATACAGACATTGGAGTATCATGCCGCAGGCACATTGTATATTACCCCCACACAGACACATTATACAGACATTGGAGTATCATGCCGCAGGCACATTGTATGTTACCCCACACAGACACATTATACAGACAATGGAGTATCATGCCGCAGGCACATTGTCTGTTACCCCACCGTGCACAAACACATTATACAGACATTGGAGTATCATGCCGCAGGCACATTGTATGTTACCCCCACACAGACACATTATACAGACACTGGAGTATCATGCCGCAGGCACATTGTATGTTACCCCACACAGACACATTATACAGACACTGGAGTATCATGCCGCAGGCACATTGTATGTTACCCCACTGTTCACAGACACATTATACAGACACTGGAGTATCATGCCGCAGGCACATTGTATATTACCCCACACAGACACATTATACAGACAACGAGCCGAACAGGTATACGGGTAACTATCATCTAAATACTGACCACCAGGAGAGGATGATTACGGACAATCCTGAATTCTCTGGTGTTCGTGTGTGATCATATAAACCATATTACACGTCTGTGTACCACCTTAATATTTGTAAACATGGACACATAATGATGGTGATTACGACATTTGAAACTTAGTATTTTACCTTATTCCTTTTACATTCAAAACATTGTATTTTTTCATTAACACTACCAAGAAAACAGTTTATCAAAAAACCAGTTTGAATTCTGAGAGTATGAGCAGATAATCTAATTCTAGTAACAAACAATCTTTATCGTTTTGGAGAATATCTAAATATTGCTCATATGCCAAACTGTTTTTTTAAAGTACTTCTTTAATAACATGACTATTGTTGACTGTACCATACATGAAAATGTTGCTTTTTTATCAAACAAAGCATTATCTGTCAATAAGTACGAAACCCCATAATCATGTAATAACCTCTTAACATTAGAAACCCAGTTTTTACATTTTTATTGGCAATCACCTAAACCATGTTGATATGATTTGTGTATAATGATATTGTCAGTATTAATAACATGTTTACAGGTACGTTCCTGTAATAGCATATTTTACAGGTACCAGATACATCCCGAATACAACAGCTTGTATTACAGGTACCGTCTCTGGGTTTAACCATCTTTCAGTCTTGAGAGTGCTTACTCATTTTCTATATACACCATTTAAACATTTACAAAGAAAGAAAAAGCTGCATTCAACATAGAAATGAAATAATCATAATTTATGACATTATTAGTATTGTTTAAATATGCACTACACATTCCAATGAACAATTACGATACTGTCTATATACGCAAGCTGATGAGTGCAATAAATGATCACAAAGACTACAAAAGCAATGAGTGTTGTATTAAATAAGCACTGTTGCTAGGATAGATTGCACTGATGCTAAATGTTGCAACCGATGTTATATGTCGCAACGCTGTCACCAACGCTAAAGGACTCACACCACTATTATTTCCCTTGACCAACAGATGAAGGAGGTAGAAATTAAACTTTAATTCTCTTTTTCTTCCCTTGTTTAGGGTTTTGTATTGCAGTGATTTATTTTTTCCTACCATGGTCAGTATTTTAAAAATCACCACTGATAATTTGATGGTGATACCAGATTTCTAGGCACTTCTGTGTCATTTTTGAATTGTTGTTTCGAACCGCATCGTGGGCGAATAGTTGACATATCTTTTTTTTTTGCAAATTGATAGGTGTCACAAAACCATTACATTAAAAAAAAAACCTGGCCAAGGAAAGCTGTTTTTTTTTCTTTATAATTGAAGATCTTGAACCAGTAAAGAATTTGGTCTAAGACGCGTGCTGAAAATTTTGTTTTTTTTTCACTGTGTTTTGGACATAAATGTTACAATTGAGCCCAATGGGAAATGTAATAGTGGTGTGAGACGTTAATGTCGCAAAACCATCTGCCGCCAAATGTCGCACGTTTAACACGTCATGGCATAGCACGACATTAGGAACAGGATGCGCTTCCGTCGGGTAGTCGCATAATGGCGTTTTTAAATAATCATTGTTCTTCTTTAAAATGCATTTACTTACTTTAATGGTCATTTTTTATTTGAATGACAGTGTTGATGTATTTTGAACATTGTACACACTGAACAAAAACAATCTTTTGCGGGGGCAACTCCTCCCAAACATTTTAAGCTGATTCAAATGAAACTTGCTGTCCATAAACTTGCATTTATCATATTCCATCATACCATCCCGAACTTATTGTTTCTTCACTTATTGTTTCTCTTCACTTATTTTTCTCTTCATTTAGAAGGTGGGGGCGGTATGATTTCACTGAAATTCTTGTTCATGCAATAAACTGCTCGCCAAAATGACTGGTGTAAAGCGCGAGGGTAAATAAAAAGTATACATACATTCTTGCAATACTTCATAACCGACTATCCTATGAAAATCCAACGAAACAAAACAAAAACGATTTGTTCATATATCTTTGCACGTGTCTGGGAATCGTTCTTTCTTATATTTTATAAATATGCATAATTAAACTAGGAAAATGAATTATTTTATAAAAACAATAATTATATACATGTACATACGCATATTGTACATGTACATTGACTCTGAGCTAGAGGTGTTCTGAGCGTCAAAAGTGAACTTTCTTTTAGGTACACAATTCAACTTGGAGATTAAACTTCCTTTGAAAAATATAGTTCAACTTGGATATTCAATTTTGTATCTAAAATTAAAACGTCAACTCGGATATAATGTATTAACATTTTCATGGCGAAATATAAATATGTCTAGGTGATCTTAGGGATGGAACTTTGAAAAAACACAACGCAACTGGGAGTCCGCGTTTAAAGAAGTCTCGCCTATACATTTTATGTCCACGAAATGATCAAACTGTACCTAGTCTGAAGAAACCCATGTAACTGGAAGAAATCGGAGCGATTTTTTCTACAACAACACGTGTTACTTTCTATAAATAAGTGTTTAAAAAGGTCGTCTTTAAACAGTTGTATTCGTGATTAATTTTAGTGAAACTAATTCAGGATAGTTTCGGAACGCACTTCGCTGATTATCGGAAATCCGAAAATTGTTGTTGTCGCTCGTGAATTATCGGATTTAGGATTGTTGTTGTTGTAGCATTTAGAGCGGGGCGCGATTTAATCCACAGCAACAACGCGTCAAACACGCATTGTAGAAGCAGAAAAGAACACATGTTTCTTAACAAAAAGTTCATGAAATAGCTCTATCATTATGATAGCATTCAAATAATCAATGTTAAATAGTTTATCCTAAACATATCGGACTTACAGGTGATGCCTCTTTAATGATAGACATATAATGTACAGCGTATCTTGGAGAGCGAACATTTTTTGAAATACATAATTCAACTTTGAGATTGAGCTTTTCTACAATATATATATTTATGTATGTATAAAATAAATATACTCGGGAATTGGTTTTTTAAATATATAATTCATCTTAGAGATTGAACAGTTTTCCTTTTTTTTTTATTAAAAAAATATATATATCTAGGTCATCTTTGAGAATGATGCGCAGTTCAACTTGTAAATTGAACTTTATTTAAAATGCAAATATAACTTTGAGGTGGATTTTTTTTTATATACACATGGAGATAATTGAACTTGAACATTAGTGTTTTTAAAAAATATATAATTCAATTTAAAAACTGAACTTTTTCTATTTAAATATAAACATTTAAATCATCTTTTGAGATGTTTTTACATACACACAGTAATGTAAACTTGGAGATTGACTTTTTTTATGTGCAAACATTTCTTCGAAATATAACATTCAACTAGGAGATCGAACTGTCTTTGAAATATAACATTCAACTAGGAGATTGAACTGTCTTTGAAATATAACATTCAACTAGGAAATTGAACTGTCTTTGAAATATAACATTCAAATAGGAGATTGAACTGTCTTTGAAATATAACACTCAACTAGGAGATTGAATCGTCTTTGAAATATATACAAATATCTATAAAATCTTGGAGAATAAACTGTGCAATAATATTTTACAGTTAAACATTCTAAATAAAAGTTAACATAAGATATTATTCTGTTTTATATATTTTGTTGATACATCAAACAACGGTTTGTAAATAGTCACCTCTGCTAAATCACTTTCTATCAATATGCTTATAGTATGCATGTTCCGGGCCACATTTGACATAGACTTTATCATTCTCATTTCTACTTTACTTTTGTTTGCCCAGGTTTCAGCATATTGAGTACTTTGATTATATAAAGTGCATTGTCGCAATTCAAACAATACAGTTTAATCTGCAATATTGACGTAGACAATTCTGGGAAAACCATTGTTATCTAATGAAGGAGAGTAACTCAATAACTATGATAATGTATACTACAATGAGTTATGTTGTTATCTGATGAAGGGGAGTAACTCAATAACTATGATAAAGTATACTACAATGAGTTATGTTGTTAACTCAATAACTATGATAAAGTATACGGCAATGAGTTATGTTATCTAATGAAGGGGAATAACTCAATAACTATGATACAGTATACTACAATGAAGGGGAGTAACTCAATAACTATGATAAAGTATACTACAATGAGTTATGTTTATGTTAACATTGTTGCTTTTCCTTGCAGATAGTATATATAATGGGTTATTGTTGAGGGGGATGGGGGAACAACATTATACAATTAACGTTTTACAATAAAATGGTGGGGGGGGGGGGGGAACACTTTTAAGTTGTGATTAAAAACTCTCCTATGTTGGCAATAGGCTAACGCAAAAATTCCAAGCTTTCCATGAATACCACAAATTCTATAGTCAGTTACAATAACAAGTCTTATTTAACAAATTTACGCACATTTATTGCATGTTTCTACGGAGGGTATTATCCGCCATAATTCAGATTGCTTTATTGATTTTTTTAACTTGGTTATTGCAAATCACATTCATTTGAATGACCATTTTTAACTTCCATGTGTGTAAATTGTATGTTGCAACTGGATAATTAAGAATTGCACTTACTCATACATAACATATTGAGAACCTTCCGTGTGGATGTTTTGATAAAATCGATATGTCTCGTGTGATATAAGCGTGTATGGCAATTTTTAATTTGATTTGCCTTATATGAGCCTATTTAATCGTCGTAACATATTGTAATAGTTTTACATTATATTGGCAATCGAGCAGACACGTGTTTGTATCGTAAACAACAAAAAAATGGCTTTTAGTAAATCCACCATCCTCCAGCGTTACGTAACTTTCAAACAGCTCCATCAGCTCCGCCATCGTTACGCTGATTTTTCACCATAAAACCGTCACTAAATCAATTTTACACTAGTAAAAGACAGAATGGGGTAAAAATATAATGTTGAAGAGGGTGTTACTTATAAAAGAAAATGATATATCAAATTATGTTCGGAAACAAGACAGTTTTCGCACTTTTAAAACACTCGTGCCAATGTTTACACAGAAAATTCCTCGTAATTCCCGAATGATCAAGAAAACAGCTACATTCTGCACAGATTCGGTTGCTGTCGAGTGATCAGAAATGATACGACATCATCTTGCTCGACTCAGTTTTTCTAAAAATTATAAACTTTAGTTTAAAAAAGATAGTTTTCTTACCACTGATTGCGAATCCCACCGCCATTCAACGTTACCCCACCGTCATCCAACGTTACCTCCACCGCCTCCTCCGGAAACGTTTGGACACGGTGATATTCGCGTCAAGACTCCTGTGGTTACTACCCGCGCAGTCTATCAATAATTTTTGAAGACCTTCAGAGCTTGAACCAGTAAAACCATGTCATCAGAAAAAATGTCACCAAGAGATAAACCAACATCAATTTTATTTGGTGGAAATAACTCTTAAGTATTCTCAGAAAAGAGAAAACATTCTCCTGTTTCAAACCTATAGCAATGTCCATGAGGTGAGAGTAAGAACGGTTACATTTAAAAAAATGCTTTAACCGTATTATACACAGACTTAATAAAATACTCCATGGTACACCTTTATTCAGTATAGTCGTACTAAATAAACTGTAGATATTCACATTTAAAATGTATTACTGTGACTGTCTGTGTATATCGTATCACAATAACCTGAGAAATGGTATTTAATCAATATATTTAGAAAACTTGCGACTAGTCAATATACGACTATACGTATATATCGTATATATATGTTTGGTTTATAAAGTTCTATTTTAGCTCGAGTGCGACGCGGACGCTCTACCACTAGACCACCGCTGCGGTTAGGTTGGAAATATAGTTAGAGGTATGGAGATGAAAAGCAAATTTGATCCATTGATGACGTATCGAAACCACATCACGTGATTACAACAAACATTAAATATAACTTAGTGTTACATGTAGTTTCGCAGTTATGGTCCACCACAGTATGCTACACTTACAATAGTATACTTTGGTCACTTCTTTTACTGGTGCCGTATACGATAAATTTTCAAGACATGCGTGTCGTACAAACACTGAAAAGAGGATATTGAACCGATGATTTTGAGCTATTTTTAAGTCCAATAGCAATGGAAATGTGCAAGAGAATGTTTATTGAAAACAAGCAAGAAATACCCCCACAATGGGATATTTTACATTATCCCGGGCCAAGTTCTGAATCATGAAGATTCACACACAGTAAAAGGCTCTACCAGATCACTAGGGTTTGAAATTGTGCATCGGAAAGGAAGAATTTCGATAACTGTTCTAATTGTTTCCATGGTAACATATAAAATACTGAAAATGAAAATACTAGGTTGACATTTGTCCACTTTTTTGCAAAGTTATCTTCCTGAAACGGATACTTTGGTAATGCTGGTAACTAGCATTTGTTACCACGATAACTGAAAACATATTCAAAATGAAAACTCCATCGTACCAAACGACACTACTAGATCATGGCGTTGACATGTGTACAGCGTTTCGTGATGTTGCCTTGAACGGTTTCTGAGTTGTGATCCGGAAACGGCAAATTTTGTCATTTTGGCTACTTGATTGCTTTGTAATAAAAAAATGAAAACTTCCTCATACTAAAAGGCACTAATAGACCATTAGTTTGAGACGTGTGCACAGTTTCGTGATGGTACCGTTAATAGCTCATGTACTCCGGAAACGGCAAATTTTGTCTAGAGGTTGTTTCTATTGTTATTGAAAATATATTGAAAATGAAAACTCCCTCATAGCAAAAGGCACTTCTACAGAGTAGGTGACATGTGTATAAAGTTCTGTGCAGTTACCTTGAACAGCTTTGGCTTTGGAGTTTCCAAAAACGACGAATTTTGTTTGTAATTTTGGCTTTTGTTTCAATGGTAACAGAAAAATACTGACAATAAAAACTCCTCCATAGCAAACACACTACAACACCACTAGGTAAACATGTGCCGAAAGATGTATAACCAATGCTGAATGACAAGTAACCACTTCCGAATGCCATGTAACCACATACATTGACATGTATAACCACTGTTGAATAACAATTAACCACTGCCGACTGACATGTAACCACTGCCAAATGACATGTAACCACTGCTGAATAACAATTAACCACTGCCGAATGACATGTAACCACTGCCGAATGACATGTTTCCACTACCGAATGATATGTAACCACTGCCGAATGATATGTAACCACTGCCGAATGACATGTAACCACTGCCGTATGACATGTTACCATTTCCGAATGACATGTAACCACTGCCGAATGACATGTAACCACATCAGCATGAAAATGAACCATCCAAGTCGTATTTGGTGTTCCATAGTTTTCTCTGTGTCTGCACTCATATCAGACATTTATTTTCTCACCAGTGTGAGTAACCTCTGTGGTTTATAATAAAGTCGGGCATCGGGTTATCTATTTACAATCTCACTATCTTTCTCAGAATTAACCTGGGCTTGCAAGAAAAGCCCGGTGTCGCGGTATCTACATTCTACGGTGTCCCATTAGGGCCATCGCAGCAAATTAGGGCCATCGCAGCAAATTCATTAAATTAAGTCGAAACAACGAAACAACGATGGTGAAACGTCGCAACTACGATGGTGAAAAGTCGAAACTAGGATGGTGAAAAGTCGAAACAACGAAACTACGATGGTGAAAAGTTGAAATCATTTCGACTTTTCACCATCATAGTTTCGACTTTTCACCATCGCAGTTTCGTTGTATCGACTTTTCACCATCCTAGTTTCGAATTTTCACCATCGTTGTTTCGACTTTTCACCATCGTTGATTCAACTTTTCACCATCGTAGTTTTGTGTTTTCGCCCTCGTTGTTTCGACTTTTCACCATCGTAGTTTCGTGTTTTCACCATCGTTGTTTCGCGTTTTCACCATCATAGTTTCGCATTTTCACCATCATTGTTTCGACTTTTCACCATCGTAGTTTCGACTTTTCACCATCGTAGTTTCGCGTTTTCACCATCGTTGTTTCGACTTTTCACCGTCGTAGTTTTCGACTTTTCACTATCGTAGTTTTGCCTTCCTGTTGCTCATGCGCAGTCGAAATTAAAAGCATGGACGAATCAATAAATAAATGATTGATTGATTTATTGATTCGTTGATCGATTGATTGATGACTGAATTAATGATTTGCTTGTTTGATCCTTTATGCATTTGCTCACTTACTTCGTTACTGACTGACTGAATGACTTACTTACTTATTGCCTTTTTGTACCTAAATTGAGCCGTTAATACAAGTTGCTATATAAGATATAATTCGCACTCATTTAGATTATATTAAATTAAGAGTAATTAATCATGTAAATTTTCTGTAATTAACTTGTTATCAATATAACAAAATACAATAAATAACGAACAGTTCTTAAAATTCCTGCCTTCCTCCCTCTCTAACTCCTTCCCTCCGTTCATTCATTCGTTCTGTCTGTCTGTCTGTCTGTCTCGCTCTGTCTCTGTCTCTCTCATACACACACGCGCACGCACGCACGCACGCACACGCGCACGCACGCACGTACACACACACACACACACACACACACACACACACACACACACGAACGAACGCACGTGCACTTTCTGGAGCTTTTGCTCTCCTCTAACACGGTGCCTGTCCTTTTGTTTACAGTTTTATCCTGTAAGGAAAACAAAACGACAGGGTGTATGAGATGAACACCGGGGCGCGTGAACATTCTATACAAATACTGGGTCATCTCGGATACCTACATGTACCTGTCGTATAGGCATAGTGCCACCATTGCAAAAAGGAAGTGCTTCCGTGGGGTAGTCGCATAATGGCGGTTGTAAATAATCCTCAATTCTTCTTCTTTAAAGGGTACCGCACGTCAGAATATAAATGGCTATTTATCGTTAAATAGACATGTAAATAACACAAAAATCAACAAATTTTAATTGTACGAAATTTATCAAATGAGAAAAATGACATTAAATATCATGATTTCAAGCGTTTCCTAAATGCTATGGGCGCCGCCATTTTGTAGCTCTTTTGTGATGGAGGTATTCGGTGACGTCATAACTGCACTTCCGTTCTAGTTATCGCGCAAATTGTATTGTGTCGTTAGTGACTGCTCTCTACTGAAACTCTTATGTATATACACTAATATACGTAATTAGTTTATATACAGATATACAGTGCATTAGTGAACATCGAAGGTAGACAATTAAACGCGAAAACGATTCTGAATTGAAGGACTTAACCCATTAAACATTGTTTTCTTCAGCGGAATAAGTGAGTGGAGTAATGCGATATGTTTTGTGGACAGCGTTGTGTTTAGTTTTTCTAATATGTGATTTCACATTGCTTCAGTGTCAGCCTTTTGGTGACATCACGTGCAAAACGCCTTAATACTTTGGGGTAGGACTTAAGATTGCAGAATTAAGCGTACCAATGCCTTGGCGTACTACTACCCAAGCATACAATTTCTGATGATTTCAGTACGAAGATGACCATATGCGACATACATATAGACTTAGTGTATATTACCCAGTGGGAAGCTCTTTAAAATGTGCTAATAACATATAGCTCAGCTGATTTCTGAAATTTAATTTGTAATTTTATATTCTCTTCCAAAATATTGCGAAATTGATATAGCAAACTTTCACAATCTTATAACTGCAGGCTGTTTAAACAGGTGTGATAATCCAATTAACAATAAAAACAAGAGGTAAATGCCAAAACATAAGGTGTGAAAACGACATGGTATCTAAAAGTTATTATTAAAATACAAATTAAGGTCAATTAATTTTGACAGGCCCGATTAGCTCAGTCAGTTACGTGTCTAACTATCAATCCAGGTGTCTCGAGTTCGAATCCCCACCCGGCGACAGTCTCTGTGATGACTGACATACAACATTGTGTCTCAATATCATTTGTCTCTCACTGCTGATTCGAGTGGAAAAATTATCAGTTACTTGCGGTTGCTGGGTGTGCTCGAGTACTGGTTAACTTTTGCAGGAAACAGTGGTTAGGTTAACTGAACATCTGTACAGTAAACCACCGATGGCAAAAAAATGATGCTAAATATTTAGTCAACCATTAATTGTTCATAAACTCATTTTATTAATTTTATAATTAAAAGGCAATTTAGTTTATTGATATATGGCTTTTTCACAGTCAACTAGGTCATTATTCTTGAATAGACATTTGAGCTACCTCTACTTCGTAATGAAAAAAGATAAAGTAAAACCTTTATTTATTCATTAATACATGAAAAGTTTTTTTTACTGTTAAAATAGTGTTCTGGTATACAGTTTATGAAAAATATTCATAAAATCATATAACATAATTTTTTTACTTGTAAGTTTGCATTGATATTGAAACCCTTATTAACTGAAAATGTTTAAATTAGTAAGAAAATAAGCGTGCAGTCTTATCTTATGATAATGCGTGACAATCTATTGTTTTTCAATTTTGAAGAGTGTGGACGTGAGGCTGATCGCAAGGAGGAAAACTGTACCGACAAAATTCTAGGCTATTGTGAAGATACACTCCAAATTCAGGACGCGCGCACGCAGGTGAAAATTGATCGTGCCCACAGAATCGGAAAGTACGATACAAAGAAAAAGCGTCCGATCGTTGTAAAATTTAACTTCTTCCGGGATAAACTTAACATTAAGCAGGCAGTCCAAGATAAATCGGAAACCACGGAAATTCGTGTAGGGGACCAGTACCCTAAACCTATTCAGGAACGTCGCAAAAAACTTATACCTATGCTGAAAAGAGCAAAAGAAGAAAATAAGCGTGCAGTCTTATCTTATGATAAATTATACATTAACGGTCGAGTTTACACTGCGGACATGGTACCGACGACTTTTGCACCGACCGGCGCAGAACCCATGGCTACCCATGCTCCATCATACTAGGATGAGGATGTGAAGCAGTTGAAATTTCTCCTCTGGAATGTCCAGGGGATTACAAACAAACTTATGGACAGTGATTTCTTGAATTTTGTGAATAAATATGACATACTTTTGTTTACAGAAACGTGGAACTCAAAAATTGCAAACGTTGACATTGATCATTTTGATTATTTTTCATGCCCAAGACCTAAATCAAATCGTAAAGCTAAAAGGTATAGTGGAGGTGTTATAATTTATTACAATAAGAAATATGCTAATAATATTGAACTTGTTAATTTAAATAATAAGGGTATTGTATGGTTTAAATTAAATAAATCTTATTTCGGAACGGATAATGATCTGTATTTCTGTACGTGCTATATTCCACCAGAGGATTCAAAGGTCTATAAAAGCGCTATTTCTCCTCTTTATGAATTTGATTTTTTCGACCAGTTAAATATCGATATTAGTAGGTATAGTAATCTAGGTGATGTTTACGTCACAGGTGATCTGAATGCCAGAACAGGTAAAAGGTCAGACACGGTTGATAACATAAACCTACAACGGTATGTTAATATGCCACAGAGCGACATCCACGTGCAAGATATCCCTTCACGGTCATCTCACGATAATGTTTGTAATAGCTTTGGGAACAAATTATTAAGCCTTTGTAAGGAAAATGGACTTAGTATTGTTAACGGCCGCCTTGAAGAAGGTAATTTTACGTGTCATAATTTAAATCGTAACAGGGTAGCTGCAAGTGTTGTCGATTATGTTATTACAAATTTTAACAATTTTCCATGTATAAATAATATGAACGTTTTTGACTTGACTGAGTTCTCAGACCATTGTCCTATCCATTTTTCATTAAATTTTGATAATTTACAGATGTATAAAACTGATAATTTAACTTATGAAAAAATAGTATGGGACAACTCTGATCCACAGGTGTTTCAAAACATATTAGAGGAACAAAAATACCTATTTGATGAAATATCCCAGAAGTTGTTATCAAACAGCATTGATATTAACTCGTGTATAGAGAATTTTTCTGAAATAGTATATAACATTTCTTTTAAGACGAACGGACGTACTTTTAATAGCCGCCCAAAACGTAAGCTTATTAAAAAGGCATCTTGGTTTAATGATGAATGTAAAAATCTTAAAACTTTATTTTATAACAATAAGAGACTTTATAAAATGGATCCTACGGAAGATAATAGATTTCGTTTACTAACTAGTAGAAATGATTTTGCGAAAGCAAAGAGAAAAGCAAAATATGTTTATTTTAAAAAAGAAAAAACAAATTTGTCAAAATTAAGCAAAAGTAATACACGTAAATTTTGGAAATATATTAAAAAATATCAAACGAAAAAAGGTAAAAATTATTCTGATATTAATTTGAATGAATTTTTCGAGCATTTTAAAAACCTCTCAAATACAGCTCATAGCCATTTTAACCCAGATGATGATATAAATATAGACAGAGAATCTGTGGATATAGCTGAACTGGATTGTTCTTTTACTATTGCTGAAATAAAAAGTACTATTTCATCAATGAAACGCCATAAAAGTTGCGATTTTAGTAATAATGTAGCTGACTTTTTTATCGATTCAAAAGACTTTATTTCACCGTATCTTGTTCAAATATTTAATAATATATACGACACTGGAAATTATCCGGACTGTTGGGGAAAAGGTGTAATTATTCCTATACATAAAAAGGGCGATTTATCTAATCCGTCTAATTATCGTGGTATTACTTTAACAAATATAATGTCAAAAATATTCTCTCTCACCCTGCGTAATAGAATAAATAAATGGTGCGAGGCGGAACACACTTTTAACGAGGCACAATTCGGCTTTCGCGATAGTCATAGTACTACAGATTGTATATTTATTTTGCATTCAATAATTCAAAATGTTTTGATAAAAAAATCAAAATTATATTGTATTTTCGTGGATTATATGAAGGCGTTCGATACCGTTATTCATGATGCCCTTTGGATTAAGCTAGTCCAATCCGGTATAAGTTGTAAGATGGTTAACATAATTAAAGCAATTTACGGCAACGTTAAATCATGTGTTAAGTTAAATGATTTGTCGTTCTCAAATTTCTTTGATGTATCGCTAGGTTTAAAACAAGGGGAACCACTCTCTCCGCTTCTGTTTATTCTTTTTGTTAACGATATAAGCACTACTATTGATCTTAATGAATTAACTGACAAAGATGTAGAACAGTTATCTTTATATATGTTACTTTTTGCTGATGACATAGCATTGTTTACAACAAATCCACTAAGTTTACAAAAACAAATTGATAATTTATTTCAATATTCAACCAAATGGGGATTAAAAATAAATGTAGATAAAACAAAAATTTGTATCTTTGAAAAAAGAAAACAACAACATAACCATGAATGGTTTATAAATAATGAAAAAATAGAAATTGTTGATAATTTCTGCTACTTGGGTATTAAATTCCATTACACTGGAAATATGTCACATGCTGTAAAGGCATTATCAGATCAAGCACTCAGAGCATATAACAGTTTACTTTCAGTATTCACTAGGGTTAAATTAGATATCAAAACTAAATTATCTTTATTTGATTCTATGGTTGTGCCAATTTTATTATACGGATCAGAAATTTGGGGCATTTATGAAAATAAGGAATTAGATAAATTACATATTAAGTTTTGCAAACGCATCTTAGGTGTTAAACCACAAACTCCTAACGTAGCTGTATTAGGTGAACTAGGGAGATTTCCATTATCTGTTATCTGTAAACAACGTGCTATAAGCTATTGGACAAAAGTTATGAAAAAAAACAATTCTATTCAATTTAAAGTTTTTAATGAACAATGTACTTTACAAAATACCAGCTGTTGGGCTGGTAGTATGCACATGCTTTTAAATCGGCTGGGTTTTGGAGATATTTGGTTGAATTACAATTTAAACGCAAATTATTTCCCCATGTTAAAACAAAGGATTTGTGATCAGTATTTACAAAATTGGAATACAGCTCTTCAAAATATGCCCAAATTAGACTATTTAAGAAAATTTAAAACATGTCTTGAATATGAATTTTACTTGGATTTTATTCCAAATGAAACAAACCGTAAAAATTTAACAAGATTTAGACTGAGTGCGCATAATTTAGAAATTGAAACTGGGAGATACACAAATGTACAAAGGGAAAATCGTTTTTGTAGAGTATGTAATGGGAGGTTGGTTGAATCGGAGTATCATTTTCTATTATGTTGTCCTACATATAGAACAATCAGAAGTAAATATATTAAACATAGTGCTTTTCCAAATATTAATAGTTTTAAAAACATTATGTCATCAAGGAATAAAAAAAGTATTTGTAATCTGGCAAAATTTATAACCGAAGCTCAAAAGCTAAGGCAAGAAACTTTAAACAATTTGATTGATTATTGATATGATTATAAATGATTCTGTAATTATAGATGTATAAATAACATGACTGCTTCAGTTTGAATATGTGATATGTATGTATTTGATTGTATTACATATAATTGTATGTATTTGTTTGTATTTCATATAATTGTATGTCTATGCCATATTTAAATTAATTTGAATGTGTAAATGGCCATAGGCAATGTTTTGCTGATATGCCAATAAACTTGAAACTTGAAACTTGAAGTAATAAGGCATAATACTATGTGATATAACATCCTGTCATAAAGCCTGGGGTCATTAAACCTGGGGTGATTACGCTTATTAGGGTACAATATGCACACTGTGGCAGGGTATTTCTCATTACCACATGGTGTGAATTATGAAAGCTCAGCAGGGTGCCAGTAGCTGGACAGTAACATACACTTTGTGCAATATGCCTGTAGACATTATAATCCATATGACACTCCCTATAAGGAGACACATTCATATATGTTCAGAGAACTGGTAGAATAGATAATCATCATATATCAAATTGGGAAGTAACACCATTTGAATAACCAAAAGACAGTGCCAGTTATGTAAAACAACCCCCCCCCCCCCCCCCCAACTCATTCATGCTTCATCTAAATTTACTAAAAAGGGTATGAAATCAAAATTTTATCAGCCATTTCTCAGTACGCAACAATGGCCGCACCAGCTAAACACGATAAGAAATGAGATATAATATTATTTCTTATTCTCTCTTAGACAGGTAAATATATGTAACAAAACATTTTCCCTTAAATTCCATTCCTGGTCTAATTAGTGTGTGTGTTTTTTTTTGATAATGTATTGACTGAGTAGCAAACAGTATATACCCTGATAGTACAGCATGAATGTGCAGGCTCGCCTGGATCTACATCAATACACCAATACTGACGGCAATAATTACTTTTTTTATCAAGCTAAGGGTAATTTTACTATTTTGAAAAATTCAATCATCAATGTCAGGCTACATGATAAGATGTCAGAGTCGTGATTGATGGGTTTCGGGTTTGATCTCTGGTTCATGATCGGTGTGACTGTTTAACAGTTATCATCTTTTTGGGTGAAAACTTCATAAGACATTGCTGTGACATATCTGTATTATTTCTGTGATACATTCTAAATCTTCTAAATTTCCAATTGTGTGGTCATTGCATCTGCAGCACGTATTTTCGTCAGACGAAAGCATCATACACAGTTTTCGCAGCTGCAAAAATCTTTCACATGTGTGAACAACTGTGCCGTCTCACTATTTCTCTCGTCTTCTAATTAATTTAACTCTTCTTCTGAAATTTCTGGTTCAAAGTTGTAGGCCACAAGTCCTTCCCCGTTACTAAAATCCATTTTATTATTCTTGCTAGTACTTTTGCCGGTGATTATAATTGCACGTTTCTATATCTGCTGTTGTGTATAAATCAATTATGTTTTAAACCGGAAGTGCAGTTATGACGTCACGCAGGTATCCAATATGGCGACTTCCACCACAAAGTCGATGTGCGAAAATGACCGTTACAAAACGAGCTGATATATCTTTATGGACTCGAATTTATGCATAATAATACTATTAATAGAAAGCTGAACTCATAGCTATTCATATTATCCTGTTTTATACACAGGGTTGCGTTCCCCTTTAAAAATGCATTTTCCTATTTTTAATGCTCATTTTTTTTATTTGAATGGCATTATTGATGTATTTTGAACATTTTGATAGCATTGTCATGTTTGAATTGTGAATTTAGAAAAAAAAATGATGCTTGGAAATTGGGGTATGAATTCATGATTTCGGAAGTCTACTTTCACTTTGTCACCAGTGTACACACTGAGCAGAAAAAAAATCTCTTATATGACACATGACCCCCACTTTTCTCATCATATTTTGATAGTGCAGAGGTTGACAAACAGTAAGATGTAGGTTTCACTTCTTTCACTTGGGACCCTCTATGAATGATAAGCCTTCAAACTTTTATTATTTACTATAGAATAAAGAACAAAAATCAATGGTGGGGTTACACCTATACCGGTATGACTAAAATACGCATATCGATTTTTTAATAGTTTTTGTATTAAAATAAATGATTTTAAATCATCACTTTTCACGTTATTTTGATTTGTAATCGACATTGCGCCCATTGTGCCGAAAAATCGACATTGCGTATTTTAGTCATACCCGTCGTATAAAAAGGTATCCATTGTATAATTAATGGTTTATTAAGAGAAGAGCAGTGATCAATATATATAAAATACGCAAACCAAATTCATTGATTTACATAAAGGTGTAATTATATAACGGTATTGATAAAATATATCAACTAAACTTTGCTTATATGAAATACTTACTTTATTTTTAACCCAACGTTCAAAGTCAGAAACTACGATGGTGAAAAGTCGAAACTACGATGGTGAAAAGTCGAAACAACGATGGTGAAAACGCGAAACTACGATGGTGAAAAGTCGAAACAACGAAACTACGATGGTGAAAAGTCGAAACTACGATGGTGAAAAGTCGAAACAACGAAACTACGATGGTGAAAAGTCGAAACTACGATGGTGAAAAGTCGAAACTACGATGGTGAAAAGTTGTTTCGACTTTTCACCATCGTAGTTGCGACTTTTCACCATCGTTGTTTCGACTTTTCACCATCGTAGTTTCGTTGTTTCGACTTGACTTAATTTAATAAATTTGCCGCGATGGCCCCAACGGGACACCGCAACATTCATATTAACTATCTCAACTTTATAATGACAAAATAGTCTTGAAACAATCATCGTCTAATGAAAGCAGTAAAAATGGCATTAAAAACCCTAAATTTAGTGTTAAATAAATCTTAATGGCTCTCTAAAATAAAAATGGCCTCTGTTACTATGGAATGTGACAATATACAAAAAAGGGTCGGTGTAAAACGCTGACGCTTAAGCTGACAATATAGGTAAAGAAGGAAACCGCTGACGATATGTACAAAGAAGGAAACGCTGACAATATGTACATCTATAGCGTCAGCGTTTCCCTTCTTTCTACATATCGTCAGCGGTTTCCTTCTTTGTGTATATTGTGTCAGCGTTTTCATTCTAAGTCTATATGCTGGTCAGCGCCAGCGTGGGTCTGCATTATTATTATAAGAGGTGTTGTTATTTATGTCACAATGGATTTATTTTAACATGAAATTTAGCAAAATAATAAGTGAATATATTCTGGCTATATTATTTAAGAATTGATCATATTAGCGTTATAGACAGTTTGTGTCGTCTGCATTTTCATTATAGCTCTATAGCGTCAGCGTTTCCCTTCTTTCTACATATCGTCAGCGGTTTCCTTCTTTGTGTATATTGTCAGCGTTTTCATTTTAAGTCTATATGCTGGTCAGCGCCAGCGTGGGTCTGCATTATTATTATAAGAGGTGTTGTTATTTATGTCACAATGGATTTATTTTAACATGAAATTTAGCAAAATAATAAGTGAATATATTCTGGCTATATTATTTAAGAATTGATCATATTAGCGATATAGACAGTATGTGTCATCTGCATTTTCATTATAGTTTATAGCGTCAGCGTTTCCCTTCTTTCTACATATCGTCAGCGGTTTCCTTCTTTGTATATATTGTCAGCGTTTTCATTCTTAGTCTATATGCTGGTCAGCGCCAGCGTGGGTCTGCATTATTATTATAAGAGGTGTTGTTATTTATGTCACAATGGATTTATTTTAACATGAAATTTAGCAAAATAATAGGTGAATATATTCTGGCTATATTATTTAAGAATTGATCATATTAGCGATATAGACAGTGTGTGTCGTCTGCATTTTCATTATAGTTTATAGCGTCAGCGTTTCCCTTCTTTCTACATATCGTCAGCGGTTTCCTTCTTTGTATATATTGTCAGCGTTTTCATTCTTTGTCTATATGCTGGTCAGCGCCAGCGTGGGACTGCACTATTATTATAAGAGGTGTTGTTATTTATGTCACAATGGATTTATTTTAACATGAAATTTAGCAAAATAATAGGTGAATATATTCTGGCTATATTATTTAAGAATTGATCATATTAGCGATATAGACAGTTTGTGTCGTCTGCATTTTCATTATAGCTATATAGCGTCAGCGTTTCCCTTCTTTCTACATATCGTCAGCGGTTTCCTTCTTTGTATATATTGTCAGCGTTTTCATTCTTGGTCTATACGCTGGTCAGCGCCAGCGTGGGACTGCATTATTATTATAAGAGGTGTTGTTATTTATGTCACAATGGATTTATTTTAACATGAAATTTAGCAAATAATAAGTGAATATATTCTGGCTACATTATTTAAGAATTGATCATATTAGCGATATAGACAGTGTGTGTCGTCTGCATTTTCATTATAGCTCTATAGCGTCAGCGTTTCCCTTCTTTCTACATATCGTCAGCGGTTTCCTTCCTTGTATATATTGTCAGCGTTTTCATTCTTAGTCTATTTGCTGGTCAGCGCCATTGTGAGTCTGCATTATTGTTATAAGAGGTGTTGTTATTTATGTCACAATGGATTTATTTTAACATGAAATTTAGCAAAATAATAAGTGAATATATTCTGGCTATATTATTTAAGAATTTATCATATTAGCGTAATAGACAGTTTGTGTCGTCTGAATTTTCATTATAGCTATATAGCGTCAGCGTTTCCCTTCTTTCTACATATCGTCAGCGGTTTCCTTCTTTGTATATATTGTCAGCGTTTTCATTCTTAGTCTATATGCTGGTCAGCGCCAGCGTGGGTCTGCATTATTATTATAAGAGGTGTTGTTATTTATGTCACAATGGATTTATTTTAACATGAAATTTAGCAAAATAATTACTGTATATGTCATTTACCAGAATGTGTTGATAACATGGTACAATGTAGTAAATGTTCAATATGGTACCATAATTTTTGTGTTAATGCACCATCAGACATATCTAGCGTTGGCAAGGACTTTGATTGCAAGTTTTGCTAGCTCTGCATCTACATCTACATCTACGGCCATGTTAAGATAGTTCATGTTTAGTTCAGACGGTGTATAACTATAAAAGCATTTTATAATTATATTTTAATGAAACCATAAAAAATTTATTATATTTGGTTGATATTGTTATTGTATACTTATATACTTATACATGTAGTCTTATTATTCTCCATTATTATAAATATCCACTATTATAGCATTAATTGTATAACTCTCCAATATGCTACTGATAAGCTGACCTCTCTCTCTCTCTCTCTCTCTCTCTCTCTCTCTCTCTCTCTCTCTCCCCCCCCCCCCCCCCCCCCCCCCCCCACACACACACACCACCTTTAATAGTAATTAATATCATAATTACATTACATCATACTTATATATCTCTATCTAGTCCTCGATTACATAGAATATAAATTATTTTTTATTGCAATTCTTTTTTGTATATTTATTTTTTATAGATATTATAATATTTATTAATATTAACTGTTTTGAAAATCCATATGCTACTGATTCATATACTTATCAGCCTACCACCTGTATCAACAGTAGCACATGTTACTGACACAAGTGCCAACTTGCAATAAACAACCATAAACCCAATCATCCGTCACGCGTTACCTGACGCACAGCAGGGTTCTGGTATCTAAATAAACACGTTATTTTAAATAAAGGGACACGTACTATATATTTACAACTATGGCCATTAATTTTGTTTGACATTTCTGACACCATCAGTTATATAGTGTTTTTTAGGCATTATGATTGTTTTATCATGAGATCAACGTTTGCTGTTGTCTCTGGTCTCTTCTTCTTCTTTTTCTTCTCCTTCTTCTTTTTCTCCTCTATTTAATGTTTATTATTCTTATCATGAAACATACGTTTTTTACTTCAGTTTTTATTATTTATTTAAATGAACATGTGTGTCAGTGTGCGTGATACGGTATAGGGTTAGTCACCTGAAGTGACTAGTTATTCGTCATAGAACACGTTCCCTGAAGTAACTAGTGATTCGTTATAGGGTTAGAAACCTGAAGTGACTAGTGATTAGGTATAGGGTCAGCCACCTGGAGTGACTTGTGGTTAGGTATAGGGTCAGTCACCTGAAGTGACTAGTGGTTAGGTATACGGTCAGTCACCTGAAGTGACTAGTGATTAGGTAAAGGATCGGTCACTTGAAGTGACTAGTGGTTAGATATCGGTTCAGTCACCTGAAGTGACTTTTGATTAGGTATAGGGTCAGTCACCTGAAGTGACTAATGATTAGGTATAGGGTCCGTCACCTGAAGTTACTAGTGATCATGTATAGGGTCAGCCACCTGAAGTGACTAGTGATTAGGTATAGGATCAGTCACCTGAAGTGACTAGTGATTAGGTATCGGTTCAGTCACCTGAAGTGACTTGTGATAAGGTAAAGGGTCAGTCACCTGAAGTGACTAGTGATTAGGTAAAGGGTCCGTCACCTGAAGTGACTAGTGAGTATGTATAGGGTCAGCCACCTGAAGTGACTAGTGATTAGGTAAAGGATCGGTCACTTGAAGTGACTAGTGGTTAGATATCGGTTCAGTCACCTGAAGTGACGTTTGATAAGGTATAGGGTCAGTCACCTGAAGTGAATAGTGATTAGGTATAGGTTCAGTAACCTGAAATGACTAGTGATTAGGTATAGGGTCAGTCACCTGAAGTGACTAGTGATTAGGTATAGGGTCAGCCACCTGAAGTGACTAGTGATTAGGTATAGGGTCAGCCACCTAAATCTATCTATGAATAATAACATGTACGGGTTGAAATAACAGATGAACTTGCAAACATTACAATGTAGATAGAGCATATATTTTATATTATCAAATGGTTTGAATGATCTTACCGAGAAGAATGGCACAACGTCAAAGATATCCTGCTCCTGGCGAAACTGGAAAGTCCTAAATCCTGGGTACGAAAACACACTGTAACTGTCATGGCTAAGATACTCAGACAAGTACTTTGCCTGACTATGTCCGATCACAAAAGCCATTTTTGATTTACACAGTAGCGAATGTTCACAATAAAGTCCTTATAAAACACAGCTGATATAAACTAAATCAATTGATTATATATTGTCTAAAGCATACACCCAAACTTGTTATTAGAATTGAAGAATATATTAACTCAAACACATAAATAATTTAGAATGAAATCAACATACACCTTTACCATTTTATACATGAATATTCTCAGTTTGTCTAACTTGTTGTATTTTTAATGTTAATACAACCGCCTTTAATTCAAAATTATCAATTATTACATTTTCACTAAGACACAAATTGTTTCAAACCGATATACCATTGTGTGATCAAACAATTGTGTTTGAAATCATATTATTAGACAAACGATTAACGGACCGCAAAATGTTCATGGTTTAATGTAATTAACATCAATTATAGCTTTGATCCACCTATACATCCGCGTTGAATTTAAAATGATCAATTATTACATTTTCACTAAGACACAAATAGTTTCAAACCGATATACCATTGTGTGATCAAACAATCGTGTTTGAAATCAAATTATTAGACAAACGATTAAAGGACCGCAGAATTTTCACGGATAAATGTAATTAACATCAATTATATCTTTGTTCTAACTATACAGCCGCTTTTGATTTAAACTTATTAATTATAACATTTTCACTAAGCCACAAATAGTTTCAAACCGATATACCATTGTGTGATCAAACAATCGTGTCTGAAAGCATTCTATTAGACAAACGTTTCAAAATTGTCACGGATTAATATAATTAACATCAATTCAATCTTTGATCCATCTATACAACCGCTTTTTATTTAAATGATCATTGATTACATTTATAATAAGTCACAAACAGTTTAAAAACAATAAACCATTGTGTGATCAAACAATCATGTTTGAATTCATCTTATTCAATCGTTTTTCAATGGATATAATAAGCCTATATTTCCTTAAACACACAAAGACAAACAAAATTAATGCACAAATACATTGATAAAAATGAATTTAAACAAACAACTTCCACACAATATAACAGTTTTTTTATTTCTTATTGCATTATGATGGTGGCAAACAAATCTCTAATAATTTAATTGCATAAAACCTTGATCTTTAACATCCTAATATTTTACTGTAATATGAAAATCTGCCATAAATAAATGTCTATATATTTCCTTCTTGAATAAAATATAGTAGTCTATTTCATAATGTCAGCATTTCCTTCAATTTCTATATCGTCAGCGTTTCCTTCTTTGTACATATTGTCAGCGTTTCTTTCTTTGTACATATTGTCAGCGGTTTCCTTCTTTACCTATATTGTCAGCTTAAGCGTCAGCGTTTTACACCGTGCCTACAAAAAAGTATACAACAATGAAGCTTCGATACACATAAAACAACCAAGAAAATCAAATACATACATGATGCCAAGGGCTTATGTAAAGATGGATAGGAATCTTGCATCTTGTTGTCCTACTTGGAGAGGTGAGGGGGATGAGGACCTGAAAAACAAATATTATTTCACCGTCCTAACGGGTACGTGCGTGGGTGGTTGAATCCATTTTGACATGATCAACCAAAACCCCAAACTAACCTTACACACACGGTAATGTTTACAAACACAGTCATATGTTGTACAACGCTTTCACACAACACTCTTAACACGGCATGTTTAAATACCCGTACCGAATATGTTATTATTTGAGCTCAAACATATGAACATGTTTGTCGCCATACATCGCATACTTACGAGTATATGGTATCGAATATAATATAATATCACATATTGCGAGTAACTAAATACTGCTTGACGTATATAAAATTGTATACACCTGGATATGTCAAATACTAATGATAGTGCATTTAGCGAGGAGTTTCTAGGAACGCTGCGAAGATCACGTGTCAAAAGAAGCGATGCACCACCTCAAAAAACATGTCGTGTAAGTGTAAAACTTGTTTAAAGTAAATATGTTCGTATGTGATATTTATAACTATATATATGTATATATTTAGATACGCAGCCAACATAATCGTTGAAGGAACACAAGGCAACGCGGAATCGAGTTTTCACGTGTTACTTGCTTTATTAACTCAATGTATTGCACTCAAATTTTACATTTAGAAATACTATTCGATAACCGATAACATTATGTACCATTTATGTAAACGTCCTCCTCTACCGATAACAGTGTGTACCATTTATGTAAACATTCTCTTTCACTGATAACATTATGTACCATTTATGTAAACATTCTCTTTCACTGATAACATTATGTACCATTTATGTAAACATTCTCTTTCACTAATAACATATGTACCATTTATGTAAACATTCTCTTTCACAGATAACATTATGTACCATTTATGTAAACGTCCTCCTCTACCGATAACAGTATGTACCATTTATGTAAATGTCCTCCTCTACCGATAACATTATGTACCATTTGTGTAAACGTCCTCCTCCACTGATAACATTATGCACCATTTATGTTTACGCCCTCACCCACGGATAGCATTATGTACTATTTATGTTAACGCCCTCTTTCACCGATAACATTATGAACCATTTCTGTAAACGTTCTCTTCCACCGATAACATTATGTACCATTTATGTTAACATCCTCTTCCACTGAAAACATTATGTACCATTTATGTAAACGTTCTCTTCCATCTATAACATTATGTACCATTTATGTAAATATTCTCTTCCATCTATAACATAATGTACCATTTATGTAAACATCCTCTTTCACCGATAACATTATGTACCATTTATGTAAACATTCTCTTCCATCGGTAACGTACCATTTATGTATCATTATACATGTATAACTCCTGTAAATTGGTTGAAAGGTGAAATGTAGGTCTACATATTCGTAAATGGCACAAAAAGTATACGTAGCCTACCATGTGGAAACTTGTGTGTTTAGGACATAGCTACAGATTCAGTGCTTCCTAAAACGGTCTGATAGTAACTACTTCCTTGTTCAACGCAACATTGTTATGATGTTCGGTTCTTCGGTGTTGAGTTTTGAGTTTTAATGTATTTTCCCTTGGATCTATAATTGTGTTTGTTTTTGGAATGACTTGGATTTACTTTGGCTGTTCTTTTGGGATTCGTTACGTAGGGTCGGGAAGGTTCGTAACTAACATTGTAAAAAATATGACCAGACCCGATTGTAAATATATGGCAATAAAATATGCCACCCTCACAAATGTTCAGGGGTTGCGGTGGGGTGGGTGGGGGGGCAGCATATACATTCTCATGCAATCTCATACACTCTCCTCAGGTTCCCCCCCACCCCCCCCCCCCCCCCCCTTAATGGAAACGCTCAGGACTACACCCATGCAATTGGTATATGTAAAGTGACAACCAGAATTATCATTGGCCACAAAAACAATGTCAGTTCCAAGGGACACACGGCAAACGCATTACTATTTCTGAAAATGCATAAATAAAAATTTTCTTTCCTTATCCATTATCAATTATTAATATTATTTTTGGTTCGTTCCCGTTTGGGTCAGTCCTCTCTCTTTCCGCCCATATTTCACTTCCGCTTTCACAACGAGGCTGTCAAATATTGGGTGGCATAAAAAGCATTCGTTTTTCTGTCAGTATTTATTGTACCGAATCAATCAACACAATTCAATCATATTTTGATAACTATGTGCAGATATTTACGACGAAAGATAGAAATGCCATGGAGGTCAAATGTTGACTTAAGCGTTTAACAACTGTCAATTTATTTGAAGTTGGTTTGTTTACGTTTTCGCGACTGATGCGAGCATTAGTCATACTGGAACAACAAGTCTGCCAGTCATATCAATATGGTACTCCAGCAATAGATTTAAAAATACTTCAACATCTCAATTAGTTATTCTGCACAACGGATAAGATTAGGAAACCTGTGTACAGTTTTCTCAGTATACAAAACAAAAGTGTTAAGTCAGCCCTCTCTGTGAACTTTATTCAATTGCTACAAGAAAACATGGCAGTGTGATATCGTATCAATTGTCATTCATCATGACAGATAGAAAATATGATGATCCAGCCTCCAGGCCATTATTTGGAGAAACTCATCCACAGGTAAAACAAGATGCTAATTAATTCATTTATTCAACAATAACATATATACATCATATGTTGATGCATTCACACTTGACTTCTACACTATAAGTGGTCAAGACAAAGATAATGGAATGATAAAAAGTTAGAAGAGGTTGGTAGCTAAAAGGTAGAAATAAGTAATAACGGGTTAGATTGTGCTAGCCCCTGCTTGAAGGATACTAAGTCGGGCGGCTTCTGCAACAGTGGCAGGCAGATGTTCTTGAATAAATTTGCAAATTCATTCTGTTGAACCTTGGACATTTATAGTATAATATAATGCTTAAGTTAAATGATAATGTAAAGGTTAATATGTTGTGCAATCATTGTATACATCTTGATTATAGGACCCACAGGGATTTGTGTTTGCAGAAATGTTTGGTCAGTAGCAATTCCACTTAAATTTCTCTTTTCTCCATGATTTTTCTTACAGATGTCATAAGATGGGTACCATTATATTGGCTTTTCTCACTTTATGTACTGATGTGTATTAAATAATGCTCACCATGGAGGGGTTCTAAATTGGAAAGGGGTGATGTTCTGGCTGTTTTATAACAGCTTAAAAAAAACGTATATGTTTTGCTAACATCCAGAGTTTGACACTTTATCTCTAATCTGGGAAACTGCAAGTCAGATTTGTTTCTGTGTCTTTTAACACATTTAAATCTGGTTATGGCTGTTTATTGATATTTGATACATTTGCAAGTCTTGTAATATGAGAAAGGAAAATCGGTCAAATCAGTGAGGATTCAAACCAAGAACTTCTTTGTGCTAAAGGAATGTTTGCCATCAAGTCAACAAAAACCTGTCCCTTTGACCAGACAGTATTAATGTTCATGTAGTAAAACAAACCTATTGAAATATGTACCCAACTGTGGTTTACTTTATCTTATCTGTATTTTGATTTATTAAAAAAATGTCATATGATGATGAATAATATGCACTAATCTAGGTCTCTGGGCATAACGTAGCACATTGATTACCTGGATTCTCCGCCTTGGTTTCGTTTTTCTTTTTAAGTTTCTTCTAATTGAATACAGTAGACTATTTAAGGCGGAAAGTTTGAAAATACTAACATTTCATTGATTTTTAAACTTAGTATTTATAAATACCTTTTCATGTAAATGATATACACACAGAAATCACTTTACTGCAATTTCTCTGTATAATATATAATATGATAAACTGTTGCTATTTTTAGGACAGAGTCTGTAACCTTGTGGTAGCATCAATAACAGGAATTTTGGTTGCTGTAAGTATTTTGATGACAAGGTCCCCATTTTACCTATTTTTAGTGTTGAACATGGCTCTTGCCCATCTCAAAAAAATAAGTTTTTCCATTAATCCCTTGCAAAGTCTCAAATTTGAGTCTGAAACAATAAAAATAGATATTAATGGAAAGCCAGAGCTGTCTTCTGTGATTCATTTTCGGTATATGGTGTACATTTTCCGTTATATATATTATGTATTTTTTTCATTATATCATGTAGGCTTATCATTATTTGCTGTGCATTCTTTATTTTACAATGTAGATTAACTATTGTATTATGTAGATTAAAATATTGTTTTTGTCATTTTTTGGTGGCGGTCATTTGTATTTTATCAGTTAGCGGTTATATTTAGTATTTGACAAAAAAATTTTTTATTGTTCAATGAAATTTTATCTAAATACATGTCTGACATTATGTCTCATTAACATTTGTCTCTCACCACTGATTCATATGGGAAACTTATCAGTTACTTTTGGAGATGGTACCCTTGCGTACTGGTTAACCTTCCAGGATCCCAGGAAAGAGTGGTAAGGTTAACTGATCGTATGTCAGCTCTCAAAGGCATAAAAATGACGCTAAATATTTAATCAATCCATCTAAATACATGTGTTACCTTACATTGACAATTACATGATATCAGTATTGCGGACCTTCAAATATACATTTGCTGTTCTAGTGACAAGGAACATCGATAATATGATAACATGTAGTCATGAATAATTGATAACTTGTCTTACAAGTGATAAGGGATAAAGTTTGTATTTAATAGTTCTTTCTTATACATTGAAGTGTTAGGAAGTACATACTTGAGCTGTGTTACTAACTCACATTGACAAGTCATCAGAAATGAAAGTATAAAAAAATATTGCAGCAACATCAAATTTTACATGCAAGTACCATGAAATATTCAAAATGGCTGCCACTGGGTCATGAACTGTTTATAGAGTTTCAATGTGGAACTTGTAAAATTGATGGTTTTTCTAAAATGATTTTCAGTATTTCAATAAAAAAATAATTCCCCATATCATGATTCGTTATTACCAGTAGTTTCAGATACATTTACAGCAAAAAAAATGTCATTAATTAAATAATTTCAATATTTAGATTTATTAATCAATTAAATAATATGATCCTCGGACAGTCGTGTTAGTCAATAACTGGATCAACTTAAATAACATAATATTACTGACACTGGGTCTGGTTAGCTCAGTCGGTAACATGTCTGAACATATTATCAGTCTGGGGCCTGGGGTCATGATTTCTAATCCAATGTACTGGTATATGCAAATTTATATACCTACTGTGCAACATGTCAGTCAAATAGGTACTAACTTCTAACTATGCAGATGTTGTTATGTTGCAGGTGACTCTGGTGAGTGCGTTTATATTTCCAAAATGGCCGCCAAATGGTATCAACATCTTCTTCGCAGTGGTTATGTTATTTATAGGATTCTCTCATCTTTTGCTTGTGAGTATCAACTTCTATCAGGCAATTATAAATTTATTGCTAGATTCTCATCCAAATCTTTCTTAAATAAGGGGAAGTGGGGGAGGATTTTATTTTTATTTTTTTTAGGAAAATAAAAATGGTTGGGGTGGCATGAAAATTAGGGGACAGGCGGGGATGATGATCTAGCAATTAAATTATTAATTGAAATTACAGATCATAATTAATTATATAGTTTCAGCAGTGTATATACACAGATCATGTATACACAAATTGTGTGTACACAGGTAATGTATACTGTGAACACACAATTCATGTATACACATTTTGATACATACATATATCAATTAAACACATATTATGTATAGGCAGATCATTTATAGATAATATACATTTATAGATAATATACAATGTATATACAAGTACATTATACATGAATTCGAAGAATAGTTTAGGAGCATTAAGTGCAGGGCTGGAAAATTCCACTTGTCTGCTTGCCATTTGGTCAGGACGAGTAAGATTTAAGAAACTGACCTTAATATATCTTTAATTTTAAGCATTCAATTAAAAATGTTGGAAAGGGTGGACAAGTAGCTTTTATCAGAAATTTCAAGCCCTGTAGTGGTACCCATATCCTCCATGTGTTTGTGCATCAGAGGTAAAAATTAGTTCCCAATCAATAACTTGCGATAGTTTAAACTTACTTATTTTACTTTGATTATTACAAGTTGGACAAATCGCGCTCAAAGTCTTCTTGGTTTGAACCAGTACTAAGCAAATGCTGATAATGTGTCTTGCTCAAGGACACCACACATAGCCGTGGCAGAGGATAGAACCCACGACCCTCCGATCATGGGCTTGGTGCTCTACCATTGGACCACACGCTCCTCACTTGTGATAGGGTCTATGTATTTAAATGATATTTAGTTTTTACCTGTATAATTCTAAAAAATAGGTAAAGTTGGCTATTTGTCAATGTCAGTTAAATTTTACAGAGTTATATGTTGTTATAGCCCCTCATTTCCTTAATTTTCGGTGAAATAATAAAGCGGGGCCACATTGTTAAATCATGTGGTTAAATTTATGTAAAATTTGTTAATATTTAAATACCTAAATCATCATGTGGCATTTTTATAAAAAAAATTACTTGTTTACTTTCAGATATTCTGGTATCGCCAAGGTGACCTGGAGCCTAAGTTTTTACGAATGATCTTCTATAATGCTTTTACGATGATTTTACTCTGCATTGTTGGTAATTTGTACATACATAATGTGGACCACAAAATATAATACACGCTGATGTTAGGTTCTGAATGTGTTACATTGTACTATATGTGGAGATGTGATAGAGTAGTCTCCATTTATTCCTGTGTAAAGCTCCTTTTATTCCTGCATAAAGATGTGAGCTAGATCAGATGCAAGCATGTGTGTGACATGGAAATCTAGCATTGCTGCCTGCAGTTGTAAAGATTGTGGATATTGCTAAAGTTATTCAATGTTTTTAAATTTTTATTTTTTTACACACTTATTTTAAGAATAATTATGGATGCCCACATTTAGACACCTGCTTGTAAGATTATTATTTTTTAAAAATACACAGAAGTGTTTATTGCTGGGCAGTATTTTTTATAATTGAAATGTTTAGGTATTGATAATTTAATATAGTATAAATGTTAGTTTAAGATTTGTGAATAACTTTCATATTGAGTTTTACAGACGTTAGAACTTTTGCTATTTTTAACAGAATATACTGGGCTGTAAAAATTGTGAATACTGCTCTACAATGTTTAGTTAATATGAAAAGTTATGAAGCAAGTTTTTAAATGTAAAGACCGAAATAATAAACCGGTGAATGAGCAATTCAAACAATTCTAAATAGATGTCATAGACGTTTGTTGAATTCTGAGAAATGTTTCTATTTGTGCTCGCAGACTACTCCTGATATAAACTCCACATTTCTGTATTTTTGTAAATGTTGTAATCTGTCACTTAATTTATATGCAAATGGATTTGGTTTATTATCAGTTTTAAGGTCAATGTAGTGTATTATATTTTCAGCACAAAAACAAAATGAGCCTACTATTTTCATTTATTTATTAAAATATATAAAACATAAATGAATATACTGGACTGGAAAATTTAATTTCACTCATCCGCTTGCCATGTCAAGTGCACATTTGGTCGGAAGAGTCATTTTTAAGAACCTGTCCTTAAAATTTCTTTGATTTTAAGCATTCATTTACAGATGTTGGAATGGGAGGACGAGTAGCTTTTTAAGAAATTTCAAGCCCTGATATCAGATTGTGATCCCTGATACTCAATCTTTTTGAATGAATTTTTGATAAATGAACACTGTATGCAGTTCCTTGTAGAAAACAAGGAACTAATCCTTTTCGAATGCAAAATAAAAATTTTGAAAGGGATATAACTGTTTCAGCCTAGAAAAATAATACTGGCAAATTAGAATGCCATGACAAGGTTGTCTGCTTATTTATACCCAATTCTCAATTAAATTGAATCAAATCTTTGTACAAGCTATAACAAATGAATGGATTGATCTGTGCATCTATCTGGTATTCAGTTAAGACTTAGCTCTTTTCCAGTTTTTATCTCATCTGTATGTTTGTATGTAAATGTAACATAAATGATAGATCTATGTGCAAAAATTGTTTTGGTGCTCCATTCTGATAAAAGGTGTCATTGCTGAGTAACTCTGGTAAACAAGTGTGATAGAAGGATGTTTTAGAGAAGAAAATGCTTTCTGTAACTTTATAAAATGTTAAACTAATATGAACATTCCATATTTCTTTTATTCATACTGTTATATTTTCATTGAACCTTTGTTAAAAGTTTCTTATTTTTTCATTGAACCTTTGTTGGAATTCTTTTTTCCATTGAACCTTTTTTAAAAGTTTCTGAATTTTAATTGAACTTTTGTTGGATTTTTTTTGTTTATTTCATTGAACCTTTTTGAAAAAAAAATTCTATTAAAAAATTGTTGAAAGTTTCTTATTGTTTCATTGAATCTTTGCTGAAACTTTCTTTTTTTTTTATTGAACAATTGTTTAAGATTCTTATTTTCTCAATGAACCTTTGTTGAATTTTTTTTATTTTTTTCATTGAACTTTTGTTGATTTTTTCATTGAACCTTTTCATTGAATAATTGTTGATAGTTATTTTAATTTTTCGTTAACTCTTTAAGGAAAGTTTTATATCTGCTGATCCTGTGTCAAACATTACACCAAGTAGAACCTGCCTCTTCACACTGGAGCAAAGCATTCATTTTCAGATATAACTCCATAGAGTGGTTCATGACACAATTTTTATCAGGTATTAAAACCCACACGACGAATTATAAAACATGAAATTTTGAAACTGATGTTGATAACGGACAATAAATAAAGATGTTAATCTGTGAACAACATTTGGCTGAAGATGATTTTATAATATTTTGATTAATTGGTTTTGTCAAATTCAGTTACTTGTTCTGAAGATAGATATTTTTCATTCTGAAATCATCACTAGTGTGAAGTTAGCGTTAATTATATTTTTTATTCTTTTGGAAGTCTTTATGCAAAATGATAATTGATAGAACAATACATTAGCAGTTGAACTCGTATAAAATGGTATACATATAATTCCCATATGAGAATGAATCTTATGCTTATTGCTTCATATAATTTTCATATAAAGCCTATTATATGTTAATATGATTCTAGTATTCATTCACTGTCTTTAAAAGTTAATTTTACAAGTTCAGCTTTGAGAATGTGTTAAATTTTTAAGTAACATGTGCGGTAGTCAGAGGCGTACTGTACCATGTGCGTTACCAGAGGCGTACTGTACTGTAAGTACATGGAGACGTACTGTGCTGCAAGTACATGGAGACGTACTGTGCTGCAAGCATGTGGAGACGTATTGTACTGTAAGTATATGTCTGTCACTGATGGTGATATAATACAAATATGTTTGTTTTAGCACTGTTCTTAGGAACTGCATTCAGCCCTGTGGTGTTCATGCTAAAAAAAGTAAATGAACGAGTATATATATATATATATATATATATATATATATATTTATATAAGAATTAAAAGCACAATTTTCAGGTTTCATCCGGAGGGGTGGGGGTGAACTCACAAAATTGTGTTTTTAATACTTATATTTACATTATATCATCTAATTGTTTTAGATCAAACTATTACGTTATTTTGATATTTAAAAAAAGCAGATTGTGCAAATTTAACTACAAAGCCAATGTCATGATTAGAACAGTAATGTTGCTAACTCACTTGAATGGGTGTATACATTTTATAGCAAACTTTGAACCAGCAAAACCAGATCATGCCACCGATGAAATGCACACTGATAACTTTTATCTCCACCCAACTGCAAATGTTTTTCGTTGGAAAGAAATCAAATACAGTTAATCTAGATAATTCATTTAGATTGAGGCATGGTACCGCCAATTGGAAACAGGAAGTACTTCTGTGGGGTAGTCGCATAACGAGGGTTATAAATAATCCTTGTTTCTTCTTTAATTATGCATTTTCCTTATTTTAATGCTCATTATTTTATTTGAATGTCACTATTGATGTACATTTGTATTTTGAACATTTTGAAAACATTGTCATGTTTGAATTGTGAATTTAGAAAAAAAAAATGGATGCTTGGAAATTGGGATATGGATACATGATTTCAGAAGTCTACTTTCACTTTATCAACACTGTACACACTGAACAGAAAAAAATCTCTTATATGACACATGACCCCTACTTTTATTATCATATTGTGGTAGTGCAGAGGTTGACAAACAGTAAAATGTAAGTTTCACTTCTTTCATTTGGGTCTCACTATGAATGACAAGCCTTTAAACTTTTATTATTTACTATAGAATAAAGAACAAAAATCAATGGCAGAAATGTAAATATTGGCTATTATAGAAGTGCACAGTATACAAACTTGACCAAAACCAAGTAACCATTACTCAACATTATCCATTTCACCGAAGTTTGTGTATATAAGTATATTTGTACGTAAATGATATTACATATTATTTACACATTGCACCCCCATGACCTTCTTACAGTTTAGTCACATGATAAAACACAACCAAACGCGGTAATGTAGTGGATAGAGTGTTGGCCGCTCATCCCAGAGGTTGCGTGTTCAATCCCCAGCTCAGCTGGATGCCTCTTAAAAACAACACTCTGTACTTGTTTTACATGGGAAGAAGATTGAGAACAGTTTATATTTAAGCTCTTAGCTTTCTAAGCAATCAAGTTAAAATAATTATTATAAATTAACTGAAAGACTTCAATAGCTGTTTTCTTAGAATAACAAGAGATATCACTTTAACACACATTTTAATTTCATTTTCAGTAGTTTACACATAACATATAAAATGTTAACGAACACAGTCCAGAAGGTTTGTTTGCATATAACACTAACTGAAGGTCAAAGACATCTGCTTTAATCTCTTTACAGTTATATCTGTGAAAGCAGCCATTTGTCTTCAGCAGCCCCATTTGTTATTTCTTATTTCTATACGTTCAGGGCAAGTTAAGCAAAAGACCAATTTTGCTCCTTCCCTTGACTGGCTGCTTAAGACGGGTTAGAACTGTGTGTGTCCAGTATTAACATGGAGTTCTATTTGCACGTTATATTTTCAGTTGCATGTTCAAGTCAGTAATACCATTTGCAAACCATACTAGATATACATGGTTTGTCACTTAGTACAGTTATACTCAGTGCAAATGTTGATAGAATGATCTGATAACAAGGATGGACATTCATAAAGTTACGGATTAAAAATGTCTCATTTCGAACAAGCTCTTATCAGATTAGTTGCATCCCAATGAAACTTGGTATTTATCTTGCGCATGTGGGTGGAGACTTTCCATGCATCATATTTATATTGTCGCTGTGCAGATTCATGCACATGCTTTTAAGGCCGTCCTCCGCTTATAGAGCCATATTCAACCTGCAATGTGTCGAAAATAACGTTAAACCCCACCAAACTTCATTTGTTCTGCAGCATTTTTAACTTTGGTTCATGTGTTCAATTTTAACTAAATGAGTTCTACTGCTTCAGCAATTATATGTGTATATGTATATAATTATATGTGTGTATAGGTGATTGTGTATAATTTGCTATATATGTTATATGTGTAGACACAGTCATATTATTTTTATGTATTAATATTTTAAAGGTTGTTAAAAAATATTAAAAAACATTTTCAAAATATAAAACTTACTAGTTTTGTTTTCACTTTGATTATCCAATACCAAAATTGTCATAGACAAAAATGTTTTTTTTATTTGTTGCTTGTTGTCCGTCTCTTTTCTATTTAACAATCCTTAAGCTTTACTAACTGAAATGTACATCACATGTTGCTGATTTTCCACCACTGCAAAGGTCCTGGTTTCGAGTCCTGGGCTGCTCGGTCCAAAGACAGTATAATAGCAAGTTTGGCAGTATAGTGGTGTTCTGTTACAAGTTTGGCAGTATAGTGGTGTTCTGCTACAAGTTTGGCAGTATAGTGGTGTTCTGCTACAAGTTTGGCAGTATAGTGGTGTTCTGCTACAAGTTAAGCAGTATAGTGGTGTTGTGCTACAAGTTTGGCAGTATAGTGGTGTTCTGCTACCAGTTTGGCAATATAGTGGTGTTCTGCTACAAGTTAAGCAGTATAATGGTGTTGTGCTACAAGTTTGGCAGTATAGTGGTGTTCTGCTACCAGTTTGGCAGTATATAGTGGTGTTCTGCTACCAGTTTGGCAGTATAGTGGTGTTCTGCTACAAGTTTGGCAATGTAGTGGTGTTCTGCTACAAGTTAAGCAGTATAGTGGTGTTGTGCTACAAGTTTGGCAGTATAGTGGTGTTCTGCTACCAGTTTGGCAGTATAGTGGTGTTCTGCTACCAGTTTGACAGTATAGTGGTGTTGTGCTACAAGTTTGGCAGTATAGTGGTGTTCTGCTACCAGTTTGACAGTATAGTGGTGTTCTGCTACAAGTATGGCAGTATAGTGGTGTTCTGCTACCAGTTTGGCAGTATAGTGGTGTTCTGCTACCAGTTTGACAGTATAGCGGTGTTCTGCTACAATTCATTCTAAAGCTTTCCTCAAACAATAAAACTTGAAACCATATTATAACCTCTAATGTTATATAAAAAAATTTTTTATCATGGTTTTAGCTATTTTCAACACATTTCAGGTTATATATAGTATATCCAGTTTTACTAGTGGGGGAAGATCTCAGACTGAGTCAGACTGAATAGAACCGTTGTCCTTCCACAAGTAACTGGCAAACTTTCTCACATAAAGTTTTTTGAGCGAGTGGGACTCGATCCTACTACCTTAGCGGTGAGAGGCAAGTGATCCTGAGACTGACTGAGACCACTTGGCCATGGATACCCCTTACTTTATACAATTTGACCCTACGTGAATTTCTAATTCATTTTTTTTGCTATTATTTTGATTGATATACGACTAGGATTGATATGACATTGCGTCTCATTATCATTCGTCTCTCACCGCTGATTCAAGTGGGAAAGTTATTAGTTACTTGCGGAGATGGGGTGTGCTCGAGAACTGGTTAAACTTTCAGGATCCTAGGAAACAGTGGTTAGGTTAACTGATTGTCTATTAGCCCTCGCTGTCATTAAATGTATTAACACATTGCATGAGTCACAGTGATAATTGATTTTATACCAGTTACAACTTGCCATTGCCATAGCTTGAATAGCAAATATTCGCCATTTTTAATGCTAACATTCATTTCCTTACCCAAAAACGAATACAAATGTACAATAATATGTTCGCCCCTCCTCCAACCCTGGTTACACATATAAAGGATTTCGACAAGATTATCCAAATGTTGTTATCCTAGTTGTTATATTAGTGGCTGTTTTGAATTCCAGACTGAATTCTCCCTTTGACAAACCAGACATATCATGGATAATTCCTGCAAGTTCAGTGAAAATCCATGGAGGATGTGTCACAAATTAAATTTACAGATGGACAGAATGGGTGTTGGGTAACGCATGGTATGGCATAAGTTTTGCTGATGGAAAGGACTCTAAATTACTAAATGCTGGATGTTTATTTTTGCAAGATGGCAATATGAAATGCCATTTTCCTTTTAATACACAACTTACTAGACACAACAATAAACTGTCAATGCAAGAATGGGTCAGAAAGAAAACATTAATACTTTGTATTTTCATTCAAAATTTTATTATTCATTATTTGGGGTTTTAATAGCACAATTATGTTAAAAAAATTGGAATAACAAAGTTCTAGAGTATGTTACAACTGGTATAGTTAGGCTTGAATCTTGAATAATATACTGTGTATGGAGTCCAGGGAACTTGTGTTCACTGGTCTTCATTTCATTTAGGTTAGAGGTTATGCAGTAATCAGCAAGTTTAGACCTCGCTATCTTGTGTATGAATTAACCTATCTTGTGTATGAATTAACCCTGGTCTAGGTTCAGGTATATTAAAATATTTAATGTATTTGCAAATGTCTGGTTCCTTTAAATGTATTTGAACAGGTTATGGTGTAATAGGTTTCCGTACAATACGACTTTAAAGGGAGTGTATCAGGATAAAGCACTATAAATGTCTTAAAAATAGAATTATTATCAAAATGGTTAAAAGCGTGTCGTCGTTAATGAATATAAACAGAATACCGGAAGTTTAGTATTTAAAATCCACCAATACCTGACAAAATCAATTGGAGTGGTAAACTTGAAACGAAATTAAAAATAGATAGCACTTAAATATCGTTTGACGACCTTCGCATTGTCGCTTGACACTTTTTAAGATGGAACATTTTTTACTACACCTATTTGACAGATCAAATTGAAGTCAAAATGAAATCATTTAATATACTATTTTAGTCCAACCTAGGTGCATAGCCCAAGTTAGGAAAGCCCTTTTCAATATATTACATGTTTAAACATATATCTTTTTGGTAAAATATATATATACATGATATATTTGGGGGAAAATGTTTATAGTCAATTTTAAAATTTTGAAAAATCCTGATACCTTCCCTTCAATGTAAATAATCTTTCCCTTCATCAGACAAATTAAAGACTGAACTGAACTGTTTGCAGAATCTTTCTTCAATATACACTGGTACAAAAAATACCCATAATGCATCTGTGGTATTTTGGCACTTAGAGTAAAACTGTGATACAGTCTTCCTTTGGAAATGTTCAAATGCTGTTTTAGAAATCAATGAATTGTTTTTGTGGCTCTCTGTAACCTGTTTAAGGTGTCTGTTACCCATTTTTTATAATTTTTATTATTCTATTGTTTAACATTGTTCACTGGCAAATGAAATCATAAACACGTTTATTTGACGCCTTCATTCCTGTTACAATATTCAAGCTCCAATAGACTGGTAACATCATTAATCCTCCTTAACCTAACTAAAAAAAATGAGCAGATTAATCGTTATCAGAAATGTTGTTTTGACAGAAACTTGGGGAGGAAAAATGATGTTTCGATAAAAAAAAAATGATGACAAACTCTATAAATATAGGAAGAGCTCCGATGAGCTGAAAAACAACAAGATCATTTTATACATGTAATCCTATTTTAAAGTATCAGCTCATGATAATGTAACATGAAACAATAGAACAAGACTTTCCTTGACATACCCAGGAAAAACTATAAATACACAGAGATATATTAATGTATATAAACAAGATTTTTTTCTGTTAAAGAAACAATGACTTGTATGGTACTGTATCAGAAAATATCTATAAATAAATATTTTTACACAAGATTAAACAGTTAACGTTTCCATACAAAATTCATTTTTCTATTCCAACTTCTTCAAAAGGCTTCTAATAACTTGACAAATAAATATCTGCACATCTCCTATATGTTAAAGTGGAAATATACACAGAGCGGACAAACAAATATGTGACACTCGGGCAATTTTAATATTTTTTATCTGTTTACAGTCAGTGTTATAAATTAGAACTTGTACCGTTTATTTGATCCTTGTTTATAGCATCGTCGGATAGCCACATGTAGTCTATTTTGTTACTCTCCATTTATCACCCGTGGGATATTACAGTTTGCATAGTTTTTACCAAGCCGCAACATAGTGATATGATTGATTCCTTCACGATTTCATGAAGGGAGCGTTATCCAATCGCAACACTAGTTAATGTTAGCTGTATTTTGTTCTGTTTTGTTCAAATAAAATGACGAAGAGCTACTGTAATTCCCCACAGGTGATGTATGGAGAGTACCAGAAGTGAAACCAGTGGGTATCCGACAATGTGTTTATATATAAGTTAAACCATTGTCCTTGACTACATTTCCATAAAAAAACAATTGAACAAACTTTAACACAGTTACAGAAACATTTCCATCAATTAAAGTTATCATAACAAACAGTTAATTGCACATATAATACATTATATTGGCAATCAATCAATTGCACATACTGAAGAGTTCTTACAATATTTAACAAGTAAAAATTATAAATATATACAAACAACTGTAACCATGGCAACATACCTGAATGATATTTTTAAATAGCCTTAAGCATAATCTTATGTGTAAAGATCTCAATAAATGTTACATGTCAGTCGATTTTTTTATATAATAGTTTCAAACATATATGAAAATTGAACAATTACACTAAATTAAATTATTTAAAGAGAACAGTTTATTAATGGTAACATCAAAATGCAAAGAAAACTGGTGGAATCAAGGACTCAAATATAGAAAGATAGGAAACTTTGGTTTCCATATTAAATGTTGATGAAATAGCAAGCAAATGATTAATTACTCAGCAAAGTAATAATTCAGAATTTACAGGCAACCACTTTCTTGTAGATAAAATGTAACCTTATATGTTTTTTAATGTATCTCTCATGCAAAATGATCTTATATAAAAAATATTACACTTTGAATTTAAATGTCATGTTATTTTGTTGTTTTTTATTTGCACTATACTAATTTTGTAATCAGAAATACTTCAAACAATTTTAAACACAAATTGCTGGGACTGGGTTCATTTCGCCGAGACTTCCATTCTGCTAAGCAAGAATTTTGAGGGGTACTACTGATATGCATGGAAGTCAAGATAATTGAAAACAAGATTTCGTGAGATTACGGGTTCATTCACCAAAATCTCAATAATTTGCCTCCTTCCTTATGTAAATCATTGATATAAGTAAGTATGAAATGGAAATCAATACTATTTAGTCATTTACACCTGATATTTAAATTTATCTCTGATAAATTTGACTTTTTTCAATGAAGCAATCAAATAATTTTTTGTTTTCTATTTAACTTTCAAAAATATAAATATTTTTTCCTCAAAACTTTGAAGTTTATAAAAAGTTTAACAGTGCGCAACTGTGTTACCTTACCCTCCCAGAAAATGTTCAAGCAATATTGGAATTTCCTTTTTCTCTCCATTTTAATATAAACCACCGATGTCATAAAAAGGACGCTAAATATTCAATCAATTAATCTTCATTTTATTTTTTTAAACTGTTTTCAAAAAGAAAGAAATATACACCACTTTAAAACTGTTTCTCTTTGTAAACATTTTAAAATAGGTAAAAAGAGTCTGCATAAAAGACAAAAAAAATTAAGACTGAAACTGTGATCTAAAGCAACTATTCAAAGTTAGCAAATTTTTAGCATAAACAATTCAACTTCGCAAACATTTTTTGTATCCCAAAGAATCTCAATAAATTAAATAAAATGTTAATTTTCTGTTTTCCTTTATTAAAGAAAAGGAAACTCTAAATGATTCATCTTTTATAAAATTCATTTAAAAGTTGCCTTCTATACTTAGGAGCATGGATGATAACTTCTAAATATTTTTTTAAATTTTTTTTTTATCTCCCCTGATTAACAATCAGCAGAAATTTACAGTGTTTACCGTATGCAAAATGTCTTATCTACAGGCTAAATATTCAAAAATGTTTAATGATTACACAATATCATTCTGTGTTCTCCTTTAAAACTAATACACCTAAGTGTTCTGACACACAGGGATATAGTATTACAAGCATACAGTCATAATTATAACCAAGATTGCACATGAGGTTTATTTTTTTCCTATTTACAAGAATTACATTTCATGTAAATGACAATAACTTTAACAATTCTACCTGGTAGGGACTTATATAGAGAGGGATAGGAAACTTGAAAATATCTCCCGACTAAATGTTGATAAAATCGCACAAATATGGTAAATTGCTGTATATTAGCAAATTAACCATTCAAAATATACAGGCAAATGACTTCTTGTACATAAAAGGTAAACTGTATGTTACATTTAATGTTAATAGAATGGTATTGAATTAACAACATTGCAGTTTGAAATAGAGCATTGAATTTTTAATTGCAAATTACAAATTTTGTAATTTTAAACAGAAAATCCTGGAAATGGTCTCATTTAGTAGCAAATTTCATTTAAATGGAAATGCATTTTATTTGCACTCCCGAGATGAAAAGAAGTTGAGATAAATAAAAAAGAGACTTTGTGTAAGTTTGCATGAATAAACAAGCAAAAGAGTTGCCTATCCTTCTCTATATAAATCCTTATATCTGATAATCTTTCTCATGGTTATAAGAACCGATGTCAAGATTATCTTGTATCAGATCGTTGTTTAAATATTATGCTTAAAAAAAATGTGAAATAATTTCACATCATTTTTTAAATACCATAATTTTCTTGATAACTAAATACTAGATAACTGCATGAGGCTAATAGTTACTATTTAAATATTTTTATATCGTAACATTAGAAATGTGAAGAGTACAATTCTAACTTATGAATTTATATTAATATTAATGAGTAATTTTAATTGACATTGTTAAAGTCCTGTCAATTGCATATGCATGCTGGGTAATGTCACTTTCAGCAGTCTTTAGTCATATTTGGGATAGTCTTCAGAGTGCAGATACACTGAAGTATCACGTCACACTGACACATGATACGATACCCCATCCGTAAACATTATACAGATAGCCGGTCAATCAGCTCTAAAACTATCCCCTAAGCACAAGGCAAGCTTCTAGTGTTTTTCTTAAGTCTTTGGTATGACCCATCTAGGAATCAAAGCCACAACCTTTGTCAATCAAGGTAGATCCACACTACCAGCAGATCACTTCTACAATAAACAATCCCGTAACGCATGTATGTTCACACTGGGACAACGGCCACATTGGCCATTGGCAGTTAGAATGATTGATGAAATATTCCCAGTTAAAGATGACACCTTTGGTTCATATCCAACACCAGGTATAATGGAGCAAACTTTTTAAATGCTTGCAGTAAATGTGAGTATTAATACAAGATGTCAACTCTGATTAAGTAGCACTTGATGAACTTGGAAGACTTGTCAAACTTACAAAATGACTGATTGATTAACTGAATATTGAGCGTCAGTCTTATGCCATCAAGGGCTAACAGATGATAAGTTAACTTAACCACTGTTTCCTGGGATCCTGGAAGGTTAACCAGTACTCGAGCACACCCCATCTCTGCAAGTAACTGATAACTTTCCCACTTGAATCAGCAGTAAGAGAAGAATGATAACGAGATGCAATGTCGTATATCAGCCATCATGAAGACTGTGACCCCCAGGATTGATAGTCAGATGCACTAACGACTGAGATAATCAGGCCCAGCCACACAAAATGACCTGCATCTATTAATAGGCATATACTTACAGGTCATGACATGGCAAGGGACTTTCTTATACTTATAGGCATTTGTAAACAAATTAATTTGTGTAGGCGTACCGGTACATAGAAGTATTATGTCACTTGTCTTTTTATAGGCAGATATGAACAATTCATGGCACATGTCTATAGGTGTATATGCAGAAATCAAGTCATATGTCTATTTATAGATATGCATGATGAAATCAAGTCATATGTCTATTTATAGATATGCATGAAGAAATCAAGTCATATGTCTATTTATAGATATGCATGAAGAAATCAGGTTATATGTCTATTTATAGATATACACAGAGAAATTTGGTAGTATGTCTATATGAACAATTCATTCCACTCGTCGAAAACCATATATGAAGACATGTCATATGTATATTAATAGATACACATTGAGAAATTCAGACATATGTCTATTTATAGGCATTTATGAACAATTCATGTCATGTTTATTTAAAGGTATACATTGAAAATTCATACTGCATGTCAATATATATATAGGCATACATTGAGAAATCATATCATGTCTTGTTTGAAGGCATATTATTCATGATCTATTAATAGATAAACATGATCTATAATTAGACATACAAGGTCTACATATAATTATATGGTAGGTATACATGGTCCATGATCTATAAATAGACTTACATGGTTTAAATACATGACAGGCATAAAATTTATGATCCATGATCTACTAATAGACATACATGATCTATAAATAGACATACTTGGTCTATAAATAGACATACATGGTCTACAGACATGATATGCATATATGATTCATTGTCCATAAATAGACATAAATGAACTGGACATAAATAAATATACATTTACACTTGAACCAACTTTTATAGTGATATGAACATACGCGTATATTAAATACAAAATATACAAATATAAGATGTGAGGCCATTCCTGTGGATTTTTTAATCTGATCAAAATAACTTGGAGAGATGAAGCAAAAGCACTATATATAGAAATATATCGTGATATTCAGAGTAGAGTGAGAGAGCCACCATCTTGGCTATTATCACATTTCACATATTCCAGTTATATCATGCCATTGAATTACATTCCATTGTGCTTTGTGACAATTTCAACAAGCCTTCATAAACAGTACAGTGGGGTCTGCTGGAGACAACCATGTTCTGTAAATTTGGTGTTTTTTTTTTGGCATTCATTCAACTTTTGAGTCCACTTATGGTAAGAAATATGATTTTCTCAACATTTTTCTTTTTAAACACCTTTCCCATCGCCAGTTTGAGCAGATTACGAAAATAATTTTCTTATCCAAGTTTTAATTCATGTACTCAACTGTTGAATGAACGTTTACCCAGAGTGCAACTTTGTCTATCTCCAAAACAGCTGGGGGACCTTGTCACTAATGTTCATAAGTTTACGAATTTCTTAGTCAGGATATTTAGTGTTTCGCTTACATCATTTTACGACCTTTAGTAAGCCTTATAAATAGTATTCTTTTTCTTAAATTTTAAAAAATACTACTGCAAATGCAACATTCCTGGGTGTCGCAATTTGTTTGTATGAAAACCGTAAGACTTACAGGTTAGCGAAATGGGCCCCTGATGATTGCAATCTCAGCATATTTGTAATGATGTTACATTACTGTGTCGAATGCTTCATAATTATGAGTTTTTTTGTTTGTTTGTTTTAATAAGATGAGCGCCCATATTCATCCCATCATAAATATGATTAAATATTGGATCCAGTTTTATCAGCAGAGGAATGCATCAAATGCATTCAAATCTGCATCCAGAATCACTATTTACAAGTAATTGGAATTATTCCCCCATGACCTCAACAGAGAGAAGTTTAAAGTGGACAGTGTTCTCAATTACTCAGACATACGGGACATATTATTTGAATTAAATATTTTACACCCAAACTGTTTATAAAATAAATATTATAACAATACCATCACTATAAACAATTATGTGATAGTTAGGTTAAAAAATATTCTATAATGAGAAATAAAACATTGTCAAATCTGCCTAAGGCAGATGGCACCGTATAACTGATTAATTTAACATAATATTCTACAATTAAAAGAAAGTAAAATCCGTGCAATGCACATAGCCCTGCATTTGGAAATATTAAGTAGTTTAATAGATTAATGAATGAGCCCATTACTATAGGTGACTACATTATCTTTTTCTCATCAGCAATTGACACTACCAATGCAGCAATGGTATATACATAATTTATCCTGCGAGTTTTACTTCATGATGGATGTTTTAGTTTCACAGAAGTAGAAGTCTCACAGTTGCGATAATTTCATGGTTGTGTATATTTCACAGTTATGAACACACAAAAAATGCTGTTATTATGCAAGTGTGCACAATTTTAAAGGCTGTAATGAACACCTGTTTGGTGGGAACACATTAGCGTCCACACTTACATTTATCTATGCATTTCTTTCATCATTTAAACCCTGCCGGAGATGACGACTTGGAACGGTCGCTGTCTAGATCAGTTTCTTGTAACTTCCGCGATAAATCTGGTGATCTAGTATTTGGTTTTTTCATTACAGGAGGTTTTACTTTTATCGGGGGTTTTGGCTTTTCAGCAATAGGGGGCGAGTGGGAAAATGTCTGAATGTGTGATGTTACATTACTCGGCCGCGATTTCTGATCATCCAAACTGAACTTACGGCCAGAAGATGGAATTGATGAAGTCATCTGATCACGCTTAATATTTCCACCAAAAGTGGAAAGTACTGGACCAGTCCGCATTAAAGGGTCAGTGCTTTTTGGAAAGTCACCTGTATACATATCGGAGCTCGAAATGTTCCTTGGCATCGATGATGCCTTCTTAAGAGTACCTTGATTTGATTTTGCAAATGTCTCAGCTGCACTTAAGGTTGGGCTGTCGGGACCACTGCTATCCTGTGGAGAGGGTGAGTTTGACCCTTCTGGCAAGTCGAGCACTAAATCAGGCGTATGCTTAGAAGCTGATTTTGATTTCTGAAGAGGTAAACTCATTCTTTTATCAGATGACTGTTGCATTTCAAGAGACCTCACGTCAGACATGATCTCCGCCAGAACGGTATCCATACTCTGTATATCATCAGACGCACTTGAGCGATTTGATTTTGGCTCGATAATCGTTTCTGGGCTCGTTTTTTGCCGTTTCAACAATTCAATTCCAGGACCAAGTATCTTTGGTGGCCCATCTTCACATTTCGTGTTAAGTTTACTCTCAGAGATCATTGATTGACTCATCAAGTTTACAGGGTTCATAACTCGACCAACGGTAATAGTTTCACTTGTTTCCGTGATAACAGTATCAATAATCTCCGTCTCCAGGATCGGTGGTTTTATGGATGTGTTAGATTTTGTAGAATGAAGGTCAGTTTTTGAAGATAGAGACAGACTTGAAGATGATGTACTTTTCACATCTTCAGAGGCAATGCTACGCTTGTCATCAGGTCTGAAAATTTAAACATTTTTGTTAAGATTTTTTTCTTCAGGTAATGTTTTCAAATCTGTATCGTAAATTTGGAATAAATGTATCCCTAGCTTTTGTTTACACTAATTAATAAGCTAATTAACACTGCCCAGAAGTAAATAGTAAAATGTGGGAGATAATGTCCAGTGATTTCAATTTTAAATTTACTTACTGTTAGTTCATTTTTTTTAAAAGTTAACTTACATGTAACTTACTGGGATTTCATTTTTATGATAGTTAACTTTCATATAACTAACTGCGACTTCATTTTTATGATAGTTAACTTACAAGTAACTTACTGTGATTTCATTTTTATGATAGTTAACTTACATATAACATACTGTGATTTCATTTCTATGCTAGTTAAGTTACATATAACATACTGTGAATTTATTTTTATGCTAGTTAAGTTATATGTAACTTACTGTGATTTCATTTTTATAATATTTAACTTGTATATAACTTATTTTGATTTCATTTTTTAAAGTTACCTTACATACAACTTATACTGGGGATTATTTTTTACATCAATCAACTTACTGGTGTTTGATAACCACATAGTTGGATGGGACTAGCCCCTCCTTTCCAGCAAATGCCCCCTCCCACCACTCCGCTGAAGCCTTCGTGTAGAGCAGTAGATTGTCTCCCTTCTTGAACGAAAGTTCTCGCTCTGTTCTGCCCTTGAAATCATACAGAGCCGATGCCTCGTATACCTCTGTGTCTGTAAGATAACAGGTGATTTTTAATACAAAATTGTAATGTAAAATGGACATAAAAAAAACCAAAAACTTAAAAAAAGTAAATCATGAAGTTCATAAACTCTTTTTTAAAGGACAGTGGTTCTATTTACATTCTTTCTCAGGTCTAGCCTCCATCAATAAAACTAGATAATGCCATACATAACCTATTATGTGTTGAATATGTGTTGAATATGGCATGAAATCCCAGTAAAAAAATAAAATGTTTGGGATTTATTTCAAAGTAAAAAAATAGAGATAATGACCCCCTCTTTCCCCCACAATTTTGCTTAAATGTAAACTGAAATTAGCCGGAAACAGAATAATGGATTAAAACATTGATTAAGATTCACGTGGTAGGTCCAATATTTGAAATATTAAAAAGATTCTAATATCTTTTAAGTGTCCAATTAAGGAAATTGTCTATCAAGTATTTGCACTAATACGACATTTATAAGCATGCACATTTTATTCGCTATTTTAAGATTATAATACACTAATTATTTTTCCAATATTTGCCTCTCCTCGCATCACCACTACAGTTACACCATCATCTGCACTACTGGGAGTGCTTTGTATGAGCTGTGCAGCCTATTTTGTAACTGTTGTATCAGCAGTACAGAAAAGGAAAATTACCAATTTGAAAGAGAACAGTATCATACTAGAAATGTGCCTGTCAACAAGAATACCCCTGCTGTTGATTGGAAACCAATTTTTACTGAAAATTAAGTTGAAAAACGACCATAACTCCGGTAAAATTTTACAGATCTAAAATATATTGAACTTTGCTGGTATTTTCAAACAATACAGCTCAACACCAAATATTGACTAAATGCATATAATAGACCCTTTGTAAGTTACTGACAGGACCAATGTTTTACATCAAACAGATGAACAAATTCCAGATTTTAGCCACATAAAAGCATTTTTTAATTGTCTAAAAATCAGCTACATATTTTTTTTTTCAACTATTTTAACCATTCAAAAACATGACTAACCCTAAACCCGAGGCACTTAAATACCCATTTGTCAGTTAGGACATACTTACAAAAGGAACATATGGACAGGGGTTACACTTAATGACCCTTCACCATTCTTTGAACGGTGCGGGCATAAAATCCTGATCTGGAGAAATCAAAACAAATTTATTAAAGATGACTACGAATCATGAACTAATCAAACATTTCAAAATAGACAAATTGGCTACAGTACTTCTATTTACAGCATATCATAAAACACATACTATATTCAAATGACAAAGGAAAGGAAACTGTATCAAGAGAAGAACTGAAAATAAAAGTTAATAAAATAATTCCTTAGGCCTGGAACGTGTAATTTAATTAATTAAGTCAATTAATACTAGTTACTTATTAATAATTAATGGATTAATCATTTACATTAGCTCACTGGTGTTTCATTATATTCAATAATCAATTGCTTCAAATCAATCAAACTATGTTTTGATTTAATAATGCCATCATAATTTCATGATATGCTATATACACTCGGGTCCCGTTATAACGCGGATCTTTGGGTCCACAAAACGAAACCGCGTTATAAGCGGACCGCGTTATAGCGATAATTACCTCGAAAAAAATCGATGTCGGTTTTTCACACCTATCGTGCTGTCCTACTGTGAATGGTATTGTTTGCATTGTAATATGATACAACGCGTATTTAGTTACAACAGATACACTTAGATATGTATGAAATTAATACAAAAAAAGAAAAGAAAGAAAAACGTTTTTGTGTTTTGATTATACTAAAATTGGCAGCCATTTCCGTTTAACCCGGAAGGAGAAAAAACGGTGTCTATATAAAAAATCGCGCTTCAATTTAAACTCAACGCTGTTAGTATAAAAATATAAATCTGAAGTATTAACAACAATTAAATAATAAAAATAAGTTTGTGTTTACGATCCGATAAGATACCCGCGATATATTAATACCTGTCAACCGCTTCGTTGCTTGATCACGTGATCACTCGATAATAACAAAGTTTGCATATGGCTTCCGTGTTTGGCGCGTGTCAGCATTTATTGAAGCACTTGGGATTATTACAAACTGTTAATTGTCAATGCTGGCATGAATCAATCCCTTAAACAATCCTTTAAACCACCATGAGGTAATGGTTATAACAGTTTGTTATAATCAAGGCTAATTGGTGAGTAGAAGATGAGCGATTATCAAATCAAAACATGGCAACGATCTATTATTTGGTTGTCATTTGGTCATTCGCGCATATTTTCAAGTTTTGTATCACGACCTTTCCCCCCCGCCGAAAAATTGGGAGCCAAGCAAAAACTGCGTTATAACGGAATTCGCGTTATATCGGACCGCGTTATAACGGGACCGCAGTGTATTGTTGTTTTAATAAATTATCTAAATTCACTTTCATATTAGACATTTACTGAGCAGAACTTCAAGTATTTGACAAGTTAATCAAGTCAACTGGCCTGACACAGGCTGTCAATCAATAAGCCAATCAGTGATTGATATTGGTTGCTACACTTCCATTTTCCTTAGACAAACAATCTATGTTTAAGTTACACTAAATTGTATTTACTTGGACAAACAATGCCACGTGACCAGTGGGTGGAGTGATGGTCATTGTCACGTCAGGCCAACTAATTTGTTATTCATCCTTGCTCTAACGAGTTCTATTTCATTTTCAATTTCATTTTTATCTCTCGATTCTGTATCATTTTTTCATTATAAAAATAAAGAACATGCACATGTCTATTTTCTATAAAAAATCAAAGTTTAATGTATGATGTTAATTACATGTAAAAGTTATGTTCTGCTCCAAAATTAGGCTGGTTTAAGTAAGCTTGGGAGAAAAAAAGTATCTAGGGACAACACAGAAATAAATCATAATTACAGTCATCACATTAGATATAAATAACATTCAATGTTTAACACAAATAAAAATTGGGGAAGTTGTGTGTATGGCAATCTCAAATTTCCATCTCAATCACCATTTCCTTTATTTCAACATGACTATCCCATCCTTCCCTGTTATAACTAACTATAATCAGCCAATCACTTTTTTCTATGAAAGCTACTGAAAGGTTAAATCCCCGGTCAGGTCATACTGCATCACTTTCAACAATTTTCAGTCATAGCATTTAACAGTATTTTAAGTGCTGCCACACTGGAGTATCATGCTACAAACACATGGTATGATACCCCACCCAGTCACATTATACTGACACTGGGCTGGCCATTGTATTGTGTTGTGTTGTGTTGTGTTGTGTTGTGTTGTGTTGTGTTGTGTTGTGTTGTGTTGTGTTGTGTTGTGTTGTGTTGTGTTGTGTTGTGTTGTGTTGTGTTGTGTTGTGTTGTGTTGTGTTGTGTTGTGTTGTGTTGTGTTGTGTTGTATTGTATTGTATTGTATGGTGTTTAGCGTCGCTTTCAACATTTTCTCAGTCATATCGCGACGGTGTCTACTTGAGACAGTATTCTAAGCGCTGTCACACTGGGGTATCATGCTGCAGACACATGGTATGATACCCCACCCAGTCACATTATACTGACACCGGGCCGACCAGACCTACAACTCTCCTGTAAATGCTGAGCGGCAAGCAAGGAAGCTTTTTGTACCAATTTTAAAGTCTTTGGTATGACCCAGCCGGGGATTGAACCCACAACCTCCCGCATGCGAGGCCGTGGTCTAGACCCAGAACTATCCTCCAAATGCTCAGCGCCAAGTGAGGAAGCTTCTAGTGCCATTTTTCAAGTCTTTGGTATGACGCGGCCAGGGATTGAACCCATGATCTTCTGCATGAGAGGTGATGCTCTACCACTAGACCAGGCTGTGGTATCCGCATAATTGAACTGTATACCCAATGGGATACATAGACATAACCTTTCTATGCCATGGCCCTGCTCTGATAAAGAAAGAAGGGTTCCTTAAAAGGAGTCATATTGTGTCACTGTCATCCACCTCGGCCTGTGGGTCATTATATCTGTTCTCTCCTTTGATTTTTGTTTAGCCATAGGTCACTGTAGACATGGTAGCAAGAATAAAGCACATTCCCCATGAGGCATCATACATACATGTACATGGAAGATTTCATTTTTTTATCTTTTTAAGAAGAAGAAATTAGAGTCTAGGATGTTATAGGCTTAAAAATACACAATTAAAGTATTAATGTTATTAATATAGTGAGAAAATTTTTAAATGTATTCCAAGATTGCCATCACAACTTAAGGTACATTCAGCGGACACACACAATTGCCTTACCCATCATGGAGTCTGACAGAATCAGATAAAATGTGATATCATCAGATAAATTGTGATAGAATAAGATAAAATGTGATAAAATCAGATACAATGTGATATTATCAGATAAACTGTGATACAAAAAGATAAAATGTGATAGAATCAGATAAAATGTGAAAGAATCATATAAAACTAACAGAATAGAATTCAGTAGGAACATGATTTTAGTTGTGGTCTGAAATATAAAATTAAACATGGAAGACATCCTGCTTCCTATTGTGTTTTGATTTTATTTACATTTTATAATTTATTTTTATTTGATGGGGAAGTAAGCTCAGAGAATACGTGAATCCCTGTCAGATTCGCTTCCTGGGGTAGAGCCACCAGTACTTGGTGTTGTTTATGAGGCCTCTGGGCTGAACCTGGGATTGAACCTGCAACCTCTTGCATGAGCAACCAACACTATCCACCACACCAATTTGAAATATAGTGTTTAAGTTACAACTCAACTGCTGACACAAAAGGCTTTAATATATCATATTATCACACAATTTCTTATTTGATTAAACTGAATAGCCATCAAACCTTCTTTTTATGTAACTTTGCCTTTGGCTAGGAAGATTTATAAAAACTTTAAAATTACTTTTGAACCCTTCCGAATATTAGTATTAATTAACCCAATTGTAAGATATCAACTGTGTTATATGTGTCTGTGAATAAAATATCTTGTCCAGCAGAATATACACTTTAAACAATATTAATACAATTATAATTAATGAGTTGTAACTTGAATGCATGGAAATTCATGCTTCAAGTCATTTGAGGAGTGGTGTGTGAATAATGAGTCACAATGATCAATATATAATGAGAACTTAATTAAGACTGCCTAGAAACATGGAAATGATGAATAGAATTAAGTTTATTGATTGCAAAGAAAGCCCAGAGCTTATACGAACCGCTCTCAAGTCAGCTTCCTGAGTAAAACCAGTACTGAGTGTTGTTATTTGAGAGGTATCTGGTTGAGCTGAGGATTGAACGCACCATCTCTGGTGTAAGAGGCCATTATAAGAGAATTTAACTTTCTTACTTTTGTCTACAAACGTTACTGGTGCAAGGAAAGTAGCCAAAAGCTACAGATGTTGACAGATAATGAGAACTAATAATTGTAGATTCCTATGCTTAAACGTAATGCAGAGAATGTTACACTGATGTGGTGACAGGTAACAACCTTCTGCAATGGAGGTATCACAAGAGAAAACCCATGATTGATGCCTACATAGTTACATATAAACACAATGAATAGTCAAGCATACAGATCTGGACCACCACTGTTAGATTTACAATCGGTTATTATATTAATCTAATTCTGTTAAAATCTGAAGTAAGCTCAGATTTTTTGTGAATAACTTTCATTTCTTTTTCCTTGGTAGAACAAGTACTGAGTGTTAGTTTTTGAAAGGTCACAGGGCGAAGTCTGGGGTCAAGCGTGAGATCAAACCTGCGACCTCTACGATAAGCACCCAACAGCTGCACCATCGTTCTGCTTTCTGATGTTGACTTGATTTTATAAATAAGATGAATAAAGCAAAACAAATTTAACATTCTTGCAGGACTGCGATGACAAGATTCTAACGTACATGCGCGAGCCAGTGACAGATGTGAGGTAAGTGACCTTGATCCACTGGGGTCGATTCATGATTTAAACCAATGAATGGGTGTGTTACTTGACACATTACCATTGTTGAATAGTGCAAGTAAGTGATCTTTAATACCTGTAATGAGAACGTGTACATTTTTATACATGATTATGTAACTTCCTTACCTTCGTCGTCGTCATCATCACTCTGCATGGAACTCTCCCCCTCCTCTTCCTCCTCCTCCTCCATTCCGTCTAACGAATCTTGTCTGGAAGCAAAGTCAAGGTCAAGTCATTAGTTTAACTGACTGTATGATGGAGTAATATGGAGTAATGTGGGCATTTAGTCAAATGTTCAGAGGTGATAACATGAATATTTAAAACAGATTTTACGAACGTTTTGCATATACACACAAAATCTTGTGAAACTCGTTTTCAATTATCTAAACATCAATTCATCTCAGGAATACAGAACAAAATTGAAACTTTGCACAATAATACTTTCTACATCCCAGTAAATTGTGTTTAAAATGGCTGAAATATGCCTTTATATTTGATACAGCTTAGAGTCAAAATGAAGAGGTAAAGGTCATCAAGCAATATGTGCATGATATCTATATTTAAAATGGGGATTTCATTTCAATTTCACCACTCCCAATTAGAATATTTTTGTCACATTTTGATGGACTTGAAATATGAATTATTATATATAAAGTTATAATATGAATTATAATGAGGTGCACTAATTTTGTTTTAAACATTTATTGTGATTTTCCTGACATACTGTCTTTAAGAGGAAGTTTTACACTTTAAACCACAATTGCAAAGTACATTTATAGCTGTTAAGTGTTCATTGCTTTATAATGTCATTTTACATCTGGATGTTTTCTGTTTAATCATTTACCAAACTAATGTGATCAGTTACCAAATGTCAGAAGTATGTTGGCTGGAATAGAAATATTATCGATTTGAGCATATAAAATTCATAGCAAAGGCTGGACACAGACTGTATAATAAACTTGGTTTTAAACAAGCACTTATCGCATACCCCATATCAACAATGCACTTCTCGTACAGTTCACCACCATCAATGGTCAAAATCTCGTCTTGGTTGCGTATAATGGTCTTGATAACCTCATTGACGTTGGTTTGAAATGTGACTTGGTCCCGGTCTGGGGGAATGGGAATCAATGTGGGCCCAAAACAGATTGCTAGGTTGTACGGGTCCATCATGTTCTCATCAGAGTATTCTGATAAACTGAAATAGTTTTAATACAAAGGATAGTACTTAATTTGCATTTAATTTGACACAAAGGATAGTAATTAATACACTAACAGTACTTAAGTTAATAACAAGATCAACACTTTATCTGAAACGAAGGATAGTAAAAAAAGCAATAAAATTGCTTAGGTAATCTAATACCAAGGAAAGCTCTTAATTTTGTATAAAAGATAGTATTAATTAAGTTACTATTATTAATTTTATATCACATAAAGGATAATAAATTTACTTATTTCATAAAAATAAAGTTTTTAGCAATACTTTGCTGAACAGCTGTATTGGCAAAACAAAATAACAAGGCAGAAGACATTGTTACTTACTGATTAAGGAATGCAAACAGGTATCTCATGACAACAATGATGGGGCGGGGCAGAGACATTAACAGTTCCTTGATCTTCTCGATCTTCGCTTGTTCATCTAATCCTAAAAAGGCAGAAAAAAGCTTAGTTTAGAATCTCTGTATGTTAAACTGTTACCACATTTTGTGAACGCTCACTTATTCACGCAAAATCTCGCAATATCTCAAATTTTATTATCTTCACTTCCATTCATCTCAGGAACACAAATAAAAGTTCTTACACTGCAGAATGAAATTGTCATCAAAATAATGCTATTCCCAGAAATTTTTATTTGAAATTGTTGAAGTACTTGTGATTACAAAATGTGTATACTGCAGCTAAAATAACGACAAATATCGATAAATTTTCCTTCAAACCTAAATATCTTTAATTCAAGAGCATTTGCTTGATCGAAACATTTTTAAACATCTAAGATTACATACAACTTACAGTTTATGTACAAAAAATCAGTTGCCTGTGAATTATGAATGATTAATTTGCAAATTATGAATCCTTTGTGTGCTGTTTCATCAACATTTAATCAGAAAATGCAAGTTTCCTATCCTTCTATACAAGTCCTTGTATTAACCAAGTAAACAACTAAAAGACAGTAACAAGCTTTATAAGTATTCCATAAACTTGGCAGGGGGATCATGCCTAATTAATAAACATTACTACTAAATAAACAGTTTCGTTTTATGTCCCAATGAGAGTAATTAAATGATCATTATCCTGTTGTTTGTCTGTCATTGTTAGACTGTAAATGTATATGCGAGACCAAAAAAAAAGCAACTTGGCGGGGTGCTACATCAACAAAATAGTTCTTTCTTTGTGTTCATCATGTAAACAACAATAAATTAGGTAAACACTATGAAATATTCATGGATTCAGCCCATTTTCCTATACCTGTATACTTCACAAAATTTTTTTTTTATAATTTTTACATGAATCGAAGCTACCAGCTACTTTAGTTGGATTGCCTACATCAATAAAAACCATGATTCCAATATGCATATTTATTCCTGTAAATTACGAGAGTTTAGGAAACTCGTTATTTGGAAATTTTACGTGCCAAAAAAGAATTACTTACGACTGCAAGCTATAAGCTCATCAAACAATGGCAGAGGAAAGAGAGGCGGTTTAAGTTCCCGGAAAAACAGTTTGAGAACACCTGCCGCAGAGTTGATCTTCTCGCACGCATCCTCTTCATCTGCCAGAGGGTCATCACCTTGGACACAAGATTTGACATTGAGGTTAAAGATTGAAATAACCACATACAATAAATACTTTCTGATGAATCTAACTATTAATTAAATCTGACATACGGTACATAATATTATTAGTAATCATTTATGCTTTTAAATAACAATTGGCCGAGCCCTGTTTGCTAAGTCAGTAGTGCCCTGACTATCAGCCCAGGGGTTGTGAGTTCAAATCTCAACCCGTCAACAGTCTTCATGATGATTGATGAACATCATTGTGTCTTTAAATATTCAAACAAACAAAACAAAATAACAATTGAATCTTTAAAATTAATAAATTCAAATCTGAGTCTACACAACACTCACCTTTTTCAAAAGCATTTTTGATATCATTTATCTCCACCTGTGATCCGGGGATTCTGAAGATACCCTGGTGGTGCATGCCGTAAAGGTTGAGCACTCGTATACAGCTCTTTATCACCGTGGGAATCTCCTGGGACGTAGCCTGAAATTAAATATTCTATTTTAAAGCAAGGGAGCTTGACTTTAATTTAAGATAAATTAACTTTTAATTGATTTTAAAAGAATGATATCAGAGAACAAATATGTGTTTTTGTGATAAGACAATAGGTTATGACAACTAAAGGGCCATAACTCTGTTGTTGTCTAATGAGGCAAACATACGGTAAGTATTTATGGTGATCATGTTATGGTTCCATGATTTCAATGCAAGTTTGATTAAGATGCAATAAAAGTCTACTTAAAAAAATAGAATAAATAATGAGTACACACACAACAAACCCATGTGAGATGAGGTATTCAAGGTGCAGGAAATCAAGAGTACCAACAGGGAACCAGTTAAGTGACTATTTGTAATTCTGTATATCAAGATAATATCAAGAAATCTGAAACTGAATATATGAAGATCAGTTAATCAAACATTGGTTACTATAGTACCTCTATATATTCCTCCAGATTTCCACCAAACAATTTAGGTTGCCCAACCAGCGGGTTTCTACCTATTCTTCTCTTTTTGGGTTTGGGAGGAAGGGATGGAGGTCTGAAATAAATAAGTAGTTTCACAATAAACATTAAGTCAACAGAACAAAATCCTACAAGCTAACGACAATACAACTAGACACAAATTTTATGAAGAATAGTACAAGAAACTGTGCTCTTCTAAAGTATTGGTATGTATATACATTACTCGACTGATGGTGTTGTGTTGTCTGTAGATTCAGGTCATTTTTGTTTGGGATCGACACCATTTCAAAATTGCTACAGGTTGTATAATAATGGCATTCCAGTTTTTTTTTATTTAGGAAGAACTCTTCAAATAACTGGAAATCATTATCACACAAAGGTTTTTGGACCAAGCTGGGCTCAAATCCACAACCCCTATGGTGAGAGGTTAAGAGGCCTCAGAACACAGCATCAAAACTTTGTAAAGCCTACATGTTTAAAATGTATCTAGTTTCCCTCATACAACCTGGAGCATTAAGTAAACCTAATACCAGGTTCAGGTTTTAAAGGATCATCAGGGGTCGTATTCACCCACCATTCTTGAGAAAATTCTTACGACTTGACCTTTAAAATCCAAATTTCAACCTAAGATATCTTGTTTACCATGATAAATAGAATAATTGTGTTTATTTGACTACATCAAAATGGTCTCTCAATGTTTTTCAGAATTAATTTTTAAGTTCAAGTCTAAGAATATTTTTAAGAACGGCTGGTGAATAAGACCCCTGGTCGGGCCTGGGATTGAACCTGTGACTTCTGAAAGAGATCATTACACCACCACAGTCCCTACACAAGTTACCGTCACAGGGTTTATTTCTATGTATAGGTAAAGGTGTGGGTGTTGTATCAATGGGGTCTGGCCTGGTGTTCATTATAAATAGATAATTTTTATCATTCATGTCAGTGTCAACTCTCATTGTGGTGATAAAATAAGCTACATTTCAAAATGTTTAACCAGAAATACAACACCATACAGACATGTATAACAGATAAAACCACAAACCTGTTTAAAACACTCACATAATTATACAGAAAAAAAACAGACAAAGTTGTCCTTTATAGATAGGAAAATGCATTATACATGTACATATACTATGTTCTCTGTTAACCGCTTACGAATAAAAGTGAGAAGATATAAAAATTTCAACAGCTTAAGACAGGTATATTGATGCCTAATACAGATGTGACCAAAACACACATACATGTTTGAGTGTTTTTGCCTTATTTAAAAAATCAAACTACTTGAACAGCTGCGATGTAAAATATAAAATATACTGACATTATAAAATATGAATATTTTTGTATAAACAATTAAAACTCAGAGAATCAATTAGTATGCAAGGCATACTGACAAAAATTGAAAGTAGAAGCCAGGGTCTTAATTCAGCAATCTATATAGCAGGGAACTGCCTTCCACTCCTACTCAAAAATCTCAATTTTTTTACTCTACATCTCAAGTGATTTCCTGGCAAGAATATCAGTGTTCGTCATGTTCATTATTCATTCAAGACCCTAAGTTTGGTTCAATCCCATTTTTTATTTGGCTAAGGCCAAGCCTAAAATTTTGATCATTAACTCATTTTATTCAGGTTCTAAATTTGGCTCGAGCCATAATTTTGTTTTGGTCCTTACTTTGACTCGAGACGCATTTCTGCATAATTATTTGGATACTAAAAAGCAGATTGAGAAACTTAACGTAGAAAAAAGACTCGCAAATGTTTCTTGTCTGATAAAATTGCAATCACACTTTTTAATTTTTGCAATATATTTTTTTAATCTTGGTTTCAGATTTGTAAGTGAGAGATGCCAGTGGTCACACATTCAGACAGGTGGGGTTTTCCCAACAGTTTTTTTTCTAGATTCCTCCCATATCACAATTACACTCTAATCCCCGATATCAAGAGTAGTTTATAATTTTATGCTTTGTAGCTTGTTTCGTAATCAATGAACATATAAAACTATCAACAATATCCTTTAAAGTAAGATGCAGCTTTATTTTGAGATAAAACTATTGAGATTCTGATGCAGAGTTCGGTTGTTGTGCTGTATAGATTGACCAATCGAGACTCAGGGATTTAGTACATTATGTTATACAGTTCATGCTGTCAGCCGGCTTGCATTAACTAATAAAAAAGATTTTTTTTAGAAAATACTCCTTATCTAAAACATGCATTAGAGCTAAGTGATACCAAGAATGATAATTACGGGGTAAAGTATTGTACAGAGTTATCTCCACTATCACGCCGTCATATGTGCACGCAAGCACTACTCTACAGGTCTGTGTTTGGTGGATATATTTTTCTTTTTAAGATGGTAAATATTTTCTAATACACCATATGGCCAAGTGTTGAATTCCATGCACAGTATTTGGAGTAGATAGGTAAATGTTTCCCCTGCCTGAACCATATTGCCCAATTCTTGAACTTCATGCATGGCATTTGGGCAAATAAATGCTTTTTTTTCTGTCTGAGGAAGAGGTGCTATCCTGCCTAATCCATTTCAAACAATGATTGATTGATTGAATATTTAGTGTCATTTTTATGCCATTGAGGGCTAATCTCTGCAAGTAATTGATAACTTTCCCACTTGAATCAGAGTGAGAGACGAATGAAAATGAGATGCAATGTGGTATATCAATCATCACACAGACTGTGGCCAGGTGGGGATTAGAATTATCTCATTCGATAGTCAGACGCGATACCGGCTGAGCTAATCTGGCCCGGCCCATTTCAAACAAAGATGATCATGTTGGATCATAAAATTTAATTTAAATGCTTGAATATCATCAAAGATATAAATTTTGTCCAGGTAATTTACTGAAACCTTTTCATGAAGATTTTTCAATTTAAAGAATTCAAAACAAATTTCACATCCCCTGGCAACAGTAACCTTGAATATTTGACAAAGAAAAAATTGAAATTTTTAAAACTGATACCAAACCAACATCATTAAAGATGTTATCTGTATTCTTGAATGTGTGGTTTCACCAGTAGAAGTTTAAGACATTCAATTATCAAATACATTTAGTAACATCGGCCATATTGGATTAACACTATTATTTAGGAAGGCAGAACTTTACACCATTGTACCAAGGAGGACCAACAATCAAAGACAAATAAACAACATTTAGATAGAGCTGGTATCAGTGAAAAGCTGGTTTATTACAAGGACGTAATTAAATGTAATCTCGAAAGCATTCGGCAAAAAAACGAAAGTAAACTGATTCTGTATAATGAACTATAGAACAGTCAGTAAGTATATTTATTGTTAGCCAAAGGTACACAAGTGAGCTGAAAAAGAACGTTCATTCAAAGTAGGCTAATGTATACAAAAAAGAGCAATCTTCAGGTCTGTTACACAGATATCTACAGAGCAGGTTGTGTAATGATTCCATCTTCAACTAACTTTTACCAAGTTTTAATTACTGCAGAAGTTAATGAGCAGTTAATTACATTTTCTTTTCTATATTGTTCTGTAAATCTGTAATTTACAATGAGATGTATGTACTTTACCGAGAAAACAAAGGACGAAAGAATTTTGTAGTAAATATAATTGACAGATTTCCTTTCTAATTTTCATTTCAAGAGTATTGGTTTTTGACACTTTTTTTCTTAACCATCAAATCCATACAAAAGTTCTCATTTATATTTCAAGACATTCTTCAATAATTTCACTGTTTTCCTCAGCCATTAAATGAACATGTTTACTTCCAAGTATGATATACGAAAAGATAAAATACGAGAAAAATGACATTTACACTTCCAACCTAATGGAAAATACCAGGAATTATTACACGTTGCTCTGATAAAATCATGAAAATATTCTTCTGCTGCTGTTCCGAGATGAATGACGATGCTAAGGAATGGTGAAGTTATGATTATAAAGCCATGGCGATTCAACAAACACAAAATTAAATACATATAAAATAACGGCAGATAAAATGATTTTTTAAATTTTATTTAATGGCATTTCGATCATTTTAATGGAAATACTTTTTTTTAAAAACAATACACAGACACATAAACAGTAGATAGTATCTGAAATTTAATGTGCTGGAACCCACAGAAGAAAGTTTGGATCTAAATAGGCTTGAACCTATATCAGCAAAGTTGAACCCAGATGGGCTTGAACCCATGTCAGCCAAGTTGAACCTAGATAGGACTGAACCTATCTCAGCAAAGTTGAACCTAGATGGGCTTGAACTCATTTCAACAGATTTGGACCTAAACGGGCTTGAACCCATTCCAGCAGATTTGGACCTACATGGGCTTGAACCCATATCAGTCAAGTTAAACCCAGATGGGCTTGAACGCACATCAATAAATTTGGCCCTAATTAGGCTTGAACCAATATATCAGCAAATGTAAATTTGGTTACTAGATGGGCTTGAATCAATATAAGCAAATTTGGACTTAAATGGGCTTGAACCCATGTCATCAAATGCAGATTCAGACCCAGATGAGCTTGAACCCATTTTAGCAGATTTTACCTAGATGGGCTTGAACCCATATCAGCAAGTGCAGACCTGACCTAGATGGACTTGAACCCATATCATCTAGTGATCTTGAAGTTGCTTCTATGACCACTTGGCCCAGGAGGTCTCCTTTCCAACTTTCCCTTACGAATTTTGTCCTATATACAGACACACTTGCTAAACCAGATTTTCAGTTTTGCAATAAGACATGGGGTTATTACGAAATATATAAATCTGATCCCTTATCATTAGCCAGACTTCTTAAGGACACTAGCACTCAATAACATAACCTTAAATCAACATTCATCAGATGACAAAATACTTATATTTATGCAGACAAAAAATATTAAAGCAATGTTTAAATTTTGAATAAAAAAAAGCAGACACGAAAAAATTCAAATTGAGCAGCAGCAGGCATTTTTCACAACTTTATTTTACGCATCCAATGGCATCCATTTTGATCTTTGACAATTGTACCTTCCGTGACTAAGCCTCGATGAAAGCTCAAGAAGCATAAGCTGTTTTGAAAACTTCCTGAAAAGGTGTACCAGTCATGAGATGTATTCAGGAAATTCAACGAAAATGTTAATATTAACTCATTTAAGCTCATTTCGTAACAATGTAACTACAAATTTTAACTCAATTTAGCACCAGTTATTCTTTTAAAACAATGTAAGTATCCTTTTTTCTGTCCAGATATTGCACACCACTTTTCTGATTTAAAATTTGGTCTTTACTTGAAAATTTATTTTGGTTAATAGTTTTTGAAAAGATAAAGTAAGGGTTTTAACACCAATTTGAATACATAACAGGCCATCAATTTATGGAAAGTTTGATGGAGGGAGACCTCAAAGTCCATGTCTGTATTTGAAATCCGAGATCAATAAATTGGATCAGAACTGTCATTTTTTTTTACAATCATGAAACTTGCGAACTAAAATATATTTAATCAAATCATGTCTCACTGACGAGAAAAAAAATGACATTTGGATAAAACCCAGGGTAAATGACCTTGAGATAATACATCGAAACTTTTGACGATCAATGACCTGTATTAAACTCATGTAAAATCTGGACAGAGAAATATAACATCATGCACATATAATTATCATAACATCTTTTTCTTGGTAACTGCACCAGAATAATAATGCGATATAATAATAATGCTGTCTGAAACTAACCAGTATATTTTGGTGCAGTGTCCTTGTTACCGTTATATTTCCCAATCCCAGAATCACAATTATTCATAAGCACATATATAAACATTAACCAACTACCGACCCCTTCTGTAAACAACATACCTTATCTCTCCACTGGTTAAGTTAAAGAAGGCAAATTTAGTTGATAACTTATATTTTAAAATCTAATTTTAAATTTTTACAGGAAACGTCTTCTTATTTATGTCTACAAGATATGGCAATAGTGAAAGAATGAGGAAAAAAGTAGATAAACTCTACAAAAAAAATAGATAAACTCTACCAAAAAAAAGATAAACTCTACAAAAAAATAGATAAACTCTACATAACAGTTCAAAGGTATAAATTGTGAATTGCAAACCACATAACAGTTTGTATGTATATTTCATGTATTTGGCCAAACACAGTTTAGTTTGAATATATATTTTATGTGATTTGCCAACCACATAGCAATTTTTTATGCTTAAAGCAATATTTTATGTGATCTGTAAATTATATCCCAGTTTAAAGCCATATTTTATGTGATCTGTCAATTATATCCCAGTTTAAAACTATATTTTATGTGATTTACAAGTCACATAGCAATTTTTACAACACAATTGTCAATATTTCTTGAATTAAAATGGAAACTAAAATACATTTAGCTGAAAAAAAGTATTGTTTTACAGAATGTTAGTATATAAACATAAATTTTACAATTTTTGATTTTGTTATATCAAATGTTATTAAAACTGAGTATGTGTAAGCTGGTAAAGAACTATAATAATATGCTAATGGGTGTATATATACAATGTAAGAAACAAGCAATTTGTTTCCTTTTCTTAATGAACCGCAGCGGTCTTCTAGGGCTACAGTGGAAGATCATGGGTTCAATCCTCTACCGTCATACTCGCTTGGCGCTCAGCATTTAGAGGATAGTTCTAGGTCTGGTTGGCCAGGTGTCAGTATAATGTGACTGGGTGATACCTGAGTGTGACAGCACTTAGAATACTGTCTCAAATAGGCAGAGTCGCAATATAATTGAAAGATGTTGAAAGCGCCGCTGAACACCATACATCAACAACAACAATTATTATTATTTAATAATATTATTATTTAGTTTTAATTATCTCACATACAATCTGACCAATGATTAAGGATATGGATTTAAATTTTAGAAGGATATTTAGAAATAATAAGTTATTGGGGGAAAAAATATTTTTATTTGACAAATGGAAAGCGTCTAAGTTTTGGCCCTAAATATAAAGGTGGTGTTTGCTTTGAAAATAAGAGAGAATGTCATCTCACCTGATCCTCCCTCCTGATGTGGAGAGATCTTCTCCAAGGGCTTTCTGGATGGCGTTGAACTTTCCCTGTAACCTGGCGATACGATTGTTACTCAGGGTGTAGGAGCGAAATTTCTGAAAACAAACACGGTTGAATATTATACAAACAGTCAAACCCATCTTAAGCAACCAATAAAGGAAAAAGATTCAAATGGTTGCAGTATGCAAGTAAAGAAATATAAATGTGTTAACCAGATAAAATATATCAGAGAAATAACTTTTTTCCTTTTATTTACTATTTTCCATTAATTTTCAATGATAATAGATATTATATCTTATGCAGCTTACATGTAAGCTGTGGCAAGATCTGGTACATGTTTCTCAGGTGTTAAATAGATGTGCACAGAGCAGTTGAAATATAAAGTAAATTTGGGTGGAAAGTACATCAATGACTATGGTTGTATTAGCTTCATTGGTGTCATTTCAAAGTCCCTTATGGAACTTATCATAAATGAAATACACAATATAAATTTTATCATTATTTTTTTTCTAAAAATTTTGCTAGAAGGTTTCAGACTTGCTGGTATAATCCACTATTTTAAGCCTCTGGCATCCATTGGATACTGCTGGTCGTAAAACTTCCTGAGACTACTCCTCTTACTTACATTTAAATAGTAGCCCTCAGTTTCCAGACGTTGTGAGCGTTTCTTGTCTGTTTCATGAGGAGATTTTGGCGGCACGTTTTCATCCATGAACAGACTGGTGACATCCACATCTTTCTTGTTGACAATCTCAGTGAGAGATTTCTCCGTAGCCTCTAATGACTTCCAAGTCTGTTACATGTGTAAATAATAGTAATACACTTACGTACAAGCACACATGGACATAACACAACATACAATCAAAATACAACATACTGGTATTTTATTTGTATCTAACTACAATAAAAAATATCCTTAGATAGATTAAGTAAAAGTTCATCAAAGATGCTATTATAATTCAGCTGGCTACCACACTTGTTCAATTTACTCCAAAAGTTAACTTTGTTTACCCTGTTTACATCCCCATTTAATCTGTGAAGAGATGTGCCTTTCCCAAGGACACACTGATGAGATACAATGTTGTCCAGCCTGGCCTGATTAGCTCAGTCGATTACGTGTCCCAATATCAATCCAGGGGTTGCGAGTTCGAATCACTCTCAGTAACAGTCTACGTGATGACTGATATACAAGATTGTGTCTCATTGTCATTTGTCTCTCACAGCTGAATCAGTTACTTACGGAGATGGGGTGTGCTCGAGTACTGGTAAACCTTTCAGGATACCAGGAAAAAGTGGTTAGGTTAACTGACCGTCTGTTAGCCCTCAATGGCATAAAAATGACAATTAATATTCAATCAATCAATCAATGTTGTCCAAGTTACAATATGGATAAAATGAGTTTATTGTCATTTTAAATTAAACAAACTAAGACCAGATATGTTTAAAAGTTTTTTTCATTTTGATTTAGTTGTAAAACTAGAAATATATCTGTAGACAAGAATTCCTTCACTATTGATCTCAAACCAATTTTTACCAAAATTTATGTTGAAAAGGGACCATAACTCCTATAAAATTTGACCAAAGTTGAAAAATATCAAACTTTGCCCTGTTTTTTAATAATTATACAGGTATGCAAGAAATATTTATAAAATTCATAGACCCCTTGAACATTATTTGATTGAAAACTAATTTTTTACCTCAGATGAATGGACATAACACTAAATGCCCCTTCAAAATGGCAGGGGGGCCCCATAAAAGCATTGGATATAGGTGGAACTGTTAACAGATAACATACCTCATCATTGTCTAATTTTAGTTGTTCTAAAACTTTCTGTGATGATTTGTAACTCTGAATCAGCTGGTCCTGTACTGGTTTTTGAGCACTTATTTGGCGTACCTAGGTAAACAGAAACATTAAATAATGATTATACAAATGTTTATGATATCTCTCAATATTAAACTACAAAAAAAAAAGTTTAATACATAATTGTGTAAATACAGTAAATCTTATGTTTAGGCACAGACCAGAGATCAAAAGGAAATTAGTCAATTTCTCTGATAACTTTTGTACCTTTCCATGTACTACATCAATCAATCGAAACCCCACAACAAACGCCAGGCTCGGTTAGCTGAGTGGGTGGTGTATCTGACTATCAATCCAGCGGTTGTAAGTTTGAATCCAATGTCTCTGTGATGACTGATATTTGACATTGTGTATCATTGTCATTCTTCTCTCATGGTTGATTTAAGTAGGAAAATGATAAGTAGCTTGCGAGGTGTTCTCGTGTGCCGGCATGAACGTGTGAATGAGAAGCTAACCTTCAGTACGACTGGTCCGATATAAATCTTGACATAGCCTCAGTTCTGATAAGAACAGTGAAACATTTGGTTGGAACAAACATTTGTTTGGAGCATCTTTCCCTTGCGTACCAGATAATAATTTCTACATTTTTACCAAGACTACATGTTTCTATCTTGACCTATGGCAGAGATAAAATTCTCGTGTTGTGATATTTAACCATTTATCACATGATGTCTAAGGCTATATGACATAAGGTTAATAATCTGAAGTCTTAAAATCATGATAATCAGCATCATCAGATACCCATGGGTGTCAATTCCGAGACTCTCCATCCATCACCCGTGGGGAAATGCGCTAGCTCTGCATAATTTTATTTGAACAGAACAGAACAAAATACAGCTAACATTAATGTCTTATCAAAACCACGTTTACATGAAACTAGCTTTGCGATTGGATAACATTCCCTTCATGAAATTGTGAAGGAACCAACCATATGGTTGCATTGTGGCTTGGTAGAAACGACGCAAAACTAGTGTAATATCCCACGGGTGATAAATGGAGAGTATCAGAATGGATCACACATGGGTATCCAACGATGGATAATCAAATTTGTATATTTTAACTTCAATGACTTAAAACATTTAACACCTACCTACACAACTACTTACCTCATCAGATCTACACGCCTGAAATTCAAACTTTTTTGGCAGCATGAAAGCTTGATTATGGAGTTCCAGGAATCGCTGTTTATCGGTAAGCGGGTCCATTTTGGATATGACATCATTGAGCATGTCCACAGCAGAATTATGGGAATTACGCATATTACAGTGAGCCGTCTGATACATCATAACCGTCCCTCTGATGGAGTTGTGGTACCCAAAGTCCATGCACTGTATTAATAAGAAACCAGAATTCATAGCTTTTAAATTGCAATTGTGGTGTAAATTGCGCTAAAGGAAAGGCATATAATGCTGGGCCACATCACTGTCACCATAGTAACCAGGAAGTATGGGAATTTTACTTTACATCAATAACAGTAGCTGATATTATAATGGTGCTTCTTACCAAAGGGGTATCGGGATGTTGTGCAGTGTTTTAGCCATATTTGACATGGGATTTAGAATCTCGTGAGAATAGAAAGACAGAAAAAGTCAATGGTAGGACGATACATCAACAATAATATCATTGAATAATGGCAGCTCAATGCAAATTGAATATCAGTCCCTTGTGATGTGGATGAAAAGTGTCCCTGCAGAGCCAAGCCTATCTCTGGATAGGGACTCTGTACAGAGAAATGTCAAAGAACCTGCTATGTCTTGACTTGGTGGAGGGGTAAAATTTACAACTTACTGGCACATAAACCTTAACATTCTGGCCGTAAATTGTGTGATGTCATGTAGGAGCAGGATGCAACAAAGACAATAGCAATACTTACATCCATGAGATCTGACACGTCGTCGGAGAAGTATTTGTTGATGGCAGAGTTTGCCACCTCAATGTTGAGTAGGTATTCGTTGCGTGCGTGCAGTGCCTTTAGTTTGTTCACGGAGTATTTGTCCTGTTTCTGAAGTGAAAGCAAAATTATTGAATAGTTAGTCCATAGCTAATTGTAAATCTCTCTCATTTTTCTCTCTTTCATCTCCCAAAAAAGTATTTCATTGTTTCATGCCACAAAGAAGCACTTACAATAATTGCACAATAATTGCACTCAAGCAATAATAATTACTTGGAAATAAACTCTTAAGTTTTGCCTATTAAGAAGGCTAAAACTGAACTTCTTAAACATGCATTTTCTTATATTGCTATGGAAGTCTGGAACAATATGCCTTCAACAATCATAATACTAACAATCATAATACTGAATAACTTTAAATATGTGTATGAAGAATTTCTGATTACTAAAACATCTTTCGCATGAAAATAAAATATTGCACTTTGTAATTGTTAACATTGTATTGATTTTAGCAGGTATCTGTTCCAAATATTGTTTATGTAAAACATTGTTATTTTGATATTATTGATTTAAAATATGTTATTCAGAGGGCATCGTTGAAAATAATATTTATATTGTATATAAAACTTAAGGAGTTTACCCTCTCAAAATAAAGACATTATTATTATTATTAACCATTAAAAGCTGTTGATTTCATTTATATATATCTTATACATTTTCCATCCTTTTTTTTGACCATTCCATTATGTCCTACAAGACTTTTTTTGTTTATTTGTATGGGGTTTAACATCATTTTCAACGCATTTCAGGTTATATATGACATATCCAGTTTTATTGGTGGAGGAAGACCTCAGAATGAATCTGAGCAGAACCACAGTCCTTCTGCAAGTAACTGGCAAACTTTATTTAAGTAGTATATTTTTATACAATATTATTGAATTAGAACCAAACAATGAACACCATTACCAGAATGTGGTTATTTGTAGACTGATCTTGGTCTACGTTGTTTTCATACGATATCATTGACATTATCATTTAGAAAACATTTTGATGTTGTAGTTGGTGTTGTAAGGTGTCGCTTTCAACAATATAAGTGTTCAGTCATATTGCAACTGTGTCTTCTTGAGACAGTATTCTAAGCGCTGCCATACTGGAGTATAATGCCACAGACACATGGTAGGATACCCGACTCAGTCACATTATGCTGACATTCGGCTAACCAGACCAAGAACTATCCTCTAAGTGCTGATCACCAAACAAGGAAACTTTGATGTTTTTGGTATGACTGTGATAACTGTCAGTCTGATCTGGGTGTTCATTGTTTACAAATCGTACATTTTTTTACATGAATAGTAAGTTTCGTTTTAAAACATGCATAGAAAAAGTTGGAAGCAAACCGATTGACACTCAGATAATGCACATGACAATTTGTGGTCAATGAATCACAATTTGTGGTCAATGCATGGCAATTTGTAGTCAATGGATGGCAATTTGTAATCAAAGGATAGCAATTTGTAGTCAATGCATGACAAATTGTAGTCAATGCATGGCAATTTGTAATCAATGGATAACAATTTGTAGTCAATGCATGGCAAGTTGTAGTCAATGCATGGCAAGTTGTAATCAAGGGATAGCAATTTGTAGTCAATGCATGGCAATTTGTAGTCAATGCATGGCAATGTGTGGTCAATGCATGGCAATTTGTAGTCAATGCATGGCAATTTGTGGTCAATGCATGGCAATTTGTAATCAATGCATGGCAATTTGAGGTCAATGCACGGCAATTTGTGGTCAATGCATGGCAATATGTGGTCAGTGCAATGCAATTTGTAGTCAATGCATGGCAATTTGTAGTCAATGCATGGCAATGTGTGCTTAATGCATTGCAATTTGTGGTCAATGAATGGCAATTTGTAATCAACGGATGGCAATTTGTGGTCAATGCATGGCAATATGCATCAATGCTTGGCAAGTTGTGGTCAATGCATGGCAAGTTGTGGTCAATGCATGGCAATTTGTGGTCAATGATTGTTAGATCAATATCAGTATTTAGAGAGTAATTGATTTGAGACAACTGATTTACTATTGAATTTGTTGAATGAGTTTTATGATGTGAGGTTTTGTCCAATATGAGATTGTATTTATAGACAACTCTGAAAAGATGACAAGGAGGCAGTTTGGCATGACACTCTTTTCAACACAGGACATGTTACAGGTTTATATATGGCATCCACTTTTATTGATGGAAGACAAACTCAAAATGAAGCTGAATAATAAATAAAAACATTTTGTACATTAGTACCTGGCAAACTTTATCAAGTAAGTTTTTAGACCAAGTTGGTTAATCAAACCCATGAACTCAAGTGATATTGAGTCTTTGTCTTAATAGAGACCTCTTCATAAACCTCCCTTATGCAAAAAAAGAACACCACAATAGTGAGGACCTCTCCCTATACCTCCCCAACGCAAAAAAGGACACCACAATAGTGAGGACCTCTCCCCATACCTCCCCAACGCAAAAAAGGACACCACAATAGTGAGGACCTCTTCCCACACACACCCCACCCCCCAATACAAAAAAAGAACACCACAATAGTGAGGACCTCTCCCCACACCTCCCCAACACAAAAAAAGAACACTACAATAGTGAAGACCTCTTCCCACACCCCCTCAATACAAAAAAACAACACCACAATAGTGAGAACCTCTTCCCCCACCTCCCCAACGCAAAAAAAGGACACCACAATAGTGGTTATATATCTACCATAAAGTTCTATGAAATTGTATTATGTTATCTCCATAATAAATTAAATTTGCATTTTAGCTTACAATGACATTGCATGAATTTAAATATTCATAAATATATATAAAAAAAAAAAGATTGGCATTAATCCACACAACATGGTAAGTTGAAATATTAACAACTCATAAATATTCAATTACATTTTACCTAGAAATAATATGCTTTGTAGACAAAAACAGAAATCGTGAAAATGTGAATTGATTTTGTTACAATAAAATAATAAGGAATTTTGCTCATATTCCATGCAGAAGTGCTGATCAATTAATTGGATCACAAAGTGCAAAGTTGCTTCACAGTGGATTGTCAAACATAGTTTGTTAAATCCCACATGGGAATCAATATTAGAAAGTTTTCCAGTTACTTGCTGAAGGTCGGTAGTTCTACTCAGATTCATTCTGAGTTCTGCCTCTACCAGTACAACTGAATACATTATATAACAGGTAGCAGGATAGTGTAGTGGACTACGTGTTGGCCCTCACACCAGAGGTTATGGGTTCTATCTCCAGATCGACCAAATGCCCCTAATAAAATCAACACTCAGTATTGGTTCTACCAATCGAGAGACTTTGATAAAATTATGAATTCTAAGTTTTCTTCACAGTTGGGCTAAAATAAACTAGTTTAACCGGTAATGTGTAGAATATGGTGAAAAGGGTGTTAAAGCCCTGTATTAATACATGGCAACGTTTGTATCTACTTTATCCATGTTGCACTGCAAGAACCTATTGTTATAGTGTGGCTAAAAACAAATAACAGCTGTTTTGTGTCAGCAGGAACTCTGTCAGCAGTCTATCAGCACCTTAATTTATATGATTTTTTGTGGATTCATCTTCTCCCACTTGATGTAAACCTTTCAATCAAAGTGGATTATATCAAAGATTGTGAGATGTGTTGTGCTTAGTGATGCTGGGCTTTGTTTATCAACAACTACAGCAGCATGTACGTATGTGTTGTAGATTAAAACACTTTTTTTTTTCAAATTTGTTTATTTTTACATAGATTGTGAAATAAGCTTAACCCTTTACTCCATAGATACACGTTTTCTAGCACCAATCACAGAAGGCCTTTGAAAACAGTGCAGGAAGAGTTCAGATTGCTTGTAACGAGCAATCTGAACACTTACTGCACTGTTTTCCACTCTGTCAGTTAATATAAACATAATTCACCCATTGCTGATATATGGTGAATTAATGCTTTCAATTTGGAAGAGTCCAAGAAAATGCTTATATAGCAAAGGGTTAAGGAAACCATACATGGCTGTGGCATGGGATCGAATCCACAACAGTCAATCATGGGTACAGTGCTCCACCACTAGACCATGAACTATACAAAAAATACTGCTTGAAAATATTTTAAAAACTTGAGAAAAAGATTATTTCATATATCGTCTTTGCTGGGTACACATGTACATGTATTAAGCCAAAATTACTCACAGACTGTCTCCGTCGTATGTTATTAACTTCCCATCATTTTCACGGTGAGAAAAATGTTTATAAATGTACCTCTTTTAATTTTTTAATTAGAGATGTCAAAATGATCCAGTAATAAATTTAGAATCTCTGTACCAGTCGGTCTTACCTCATCTTCTTGTTTCTCAATCTTCCTGAATTTGCGGCTTCCGGAGAGTGACTTGCCAGACAACTGTTGTTCCACTTTGGCCTTCTGGGATTGCACCTTCTTGAGAGCCTCCTCAGCTTGTTTACTGTCCATCTGGTATTGATGGTACGTCTTCATGGCCTAGATAAAATATTGTCATAGTAATGAAATTAAATGATCATCCATTCATTCCCGACAAGTATATTTAATATGAAGGCCACGATGACCAAAGGTTGCTCATCTGTTACATAAGAGACCATATCACATGGGAGCCAGTGTGAACTCAAGGTGCAATTTTTGACAATTCAAAGGCTGTAACTCGGAGTTGAACCGTTCAATCGCATGTTTGATATCTTATGGTAATGTGTTGCATTGTATGGTATAGTACTTATTCTAAGAAATGTCAGACACATTATACTGATGCGGGGCCAATATGTCTTAGAACTATCCTCTGTATGCTGATTGTAACCAAGTGAGCAATATTGCAATACCATTTGGTATGACCTGGCTGGGAATCAAACCCATGACTTTATGCATACTCTATCACTAGACCACACTTTGATACCCTTAACTTTAGGTGACTTTTGTGTAAATTTAGTGAAGATCCCAACAATTAATGCTAGTTCAACAGTGCACATAAGACTAAATATTGCTTTTTTTAATAAATCCACAAATTCCATAACTCTGACACTAATTATCCAATTTGGCTGGTACTCTTTTTTAAATAACTCTGTGTTTGTAAGGTTAAGATCCACTTAACTCCTGCAGGTGTTACAGTACACGCAGCCTAGAAGCCAACAGAGGGACACCAGATGTATGATGGGTGATAAGAATATCTCCTCTTCAGATTTATTAAAATCAAAAACAGGACAAATAATGTAAATTAATAGGAATATGAAAATCAACCATGTTAACATTTCTGTGTAAGCAGTCACCTGTATTAAGCAGTCACCTCTATTGAGCAGTCACTTCATTATAAGCAGCCATATTTGCTATTTCTTATTTCTAAGCTTTCAATGCAAATTAACCTGTATTAAGTAACAACCTATCTTGAAGGGGCACTTTTGCTCATTCCCTTGACTGACTGCTTATATTTATTATCAAGACAGGTGTGACTACATTTTGTTTTAAAATTGATTAAAGAACCTGAGGACAATATAACTAACATGTCAATGGTTGATCATAAACACAATGGTTGATATCATAAATTTTGTTTGTACAATGAAAACATACCTTTTGTAACTCATATAAACTTTTGAGTATATCTTCATGACTCTCTGATCCTATTTCCCGGCACTGTAATGAAAGAAGAATGTTTTATAACAGAACAGAACTGAACATGTTTTATAACAGATCAGAACTGAACATGTTTTGTAACAGAACAGAACTGAACTGCACATGTTTTGTTTTTACCGAACAGAACTGAACTGAGCATGTTTTGTTACAGAACAGAACTGAACATGTTTTGTTACAAAATAAAACTGAACATGTTTTGTTACAGAACAGAACTGAACTGAACATACTTTGTTATAGAACAGAACAGAACTGAACATGTTTTGTTACAGAACAGAACTGAACATGTTTCATATTTTGTTACAGAATAAAACTGAACATATTTTGTTACAGAACAGAACTGAACTGAACATGTTTTGTTACAGAACAGAACAGAACATGTTTTGTTACAGAACAGAACAGAACTAGACATATTTTGTTACAGAACAGAACTGAAAAAAACAAAAAAAATATATATTAACAAATAAAAAACTTGTCTATCATTCTTATATTTGTGTGTATGAATTTAAAGCATCAATTTTGTGCCATCGATGGCTATCAGATGATCAATTAACCAAACCACTCTTTCCTGAGATACTGGAAGGTTAACCAGTACTCAAGCACATCAATCACCGCAAATATTATGACTGATAACTTTCCCACTTGAATCAGAGGTGAGAGATGAATGACAATGAGATGTATTGTATTAAACTTCTTTTATTGAATAAAAAAATTTTTGTTACAATTTAACATAATAATAATTTATAGGAACTTGATTTTGTTTAAAAGGTGTCAAAAGTTGTTAACTGGTATTTCTGCACCAAGTTTGATAACACTAAGCCAACAAATGAATACTTTCAGACGAGATAAACTGAATAATACTACACTGAAACATTGTGCGAGTGTCTCTATGTGATATTGCACCTTTTAATTCCATAAAATATAGAGATACAATCTCAAAACTCCATTTACTTCATGTCTCCATCAAAATGCTGAAGGAAGAAACTGAGCTGAATTCCTAAACTTCTCTGATTCCTAGCTACCATGTCATAAAGTAAATATTTATTCTGCTATTATTTATCAGTTTATCATTAAACAAACTAAGCCTTGCTGTTCATATTTATAAAAAAAAATCCAATGGCTTAGTGCAAAATTAATCTATCTACCGTCTCAGCACCCAGTTTTGATATGGGTAATGTTGTTGTATGATGTTTAGCGTCGCTTTCAACAATTTTTCAGTCATAGCGGGACGGTGTCTACTTGAGACAGTATTCTGAGTGCTGTCACACTGGAGTATCATGCCGCAGACATATGGTATGATACCCCACCCAGTCACATTATACTGACACCGGGCCAACCAGACCTAGAACTCTTCTCTTAATGCTGAGCATCAAGCGAGGAAGCTTCTTGTACCATTTTTAAAGTCTTTGGTATGACCCAGCCAGGCATCGAACCCACCACCTTCCGCATGCAAGGCAGACGCTCTACCACTAGACCACGCCGCGGTCTTTGATATGGGTAAAAGGCAATGATCTAGACCCCCTCTTTTAGATTCTGAGTCAAGTTCAAAATAAAAATACTACTAGCATACATTCATGGTTTGATCAAAGTTATAAATCATATCTGTCTGAATCTTGTACAATTTCATTAAAGCATCACCCTCTATATTCAGAGCAGATACTGTGGTGCTGGTAAACAGCCTCAATTTACAGCCCTAAAATGACCCAACTGTGACCGGTACCAGATGAACAGTTCAGGTAGTGGGTATCATTGATTGAAGTTACTGTGCTGAAAAATCCTAAATTTTACTGTTTTAAATTACCAACTTCTGTTTCACCAACATTTTACTTAAATACTTAAAAACTTAATTAAGTTTTGGCTGGTTATATATCTATCATATAATCAATATCAATGATGGCATGGTCCAGTGGTAGGGCACCAAACCCAGGATCAGAGGGTAGTGGGTTTGATCTCCTACACAGTTATGTGTGGTGCCCTTGAGCAAAACACTTTTTCCGCATAATTTTATGCTTAGAACTACTTCTACCCAGGAAGATATTGGGGGTGACTTGTAAAGTTATAATAACTTGTTTCGCAATCAAAGTAAAATACATAAATTTAAGCTAATATCAATGAAACCATATTCAGTTTTACTGGAACCAGTTTAAAATCATAATCACCTGCCTGCTTTTCTTAGATTAAAGTTTTTAAGTATTTAAGTATATGTTGGTGAAAGCGGAGTCTGGAACTGGGTAGGAGCCACTTAAATTATCACCAGCAAGGATCAGCATAGATCTGACCATGCCAGGAATTTGTATATAAATTACATCCATACAAGGTACTCGAGGGGCGAGGCAGTCTAAACTATTTGGCCCTGGATAATCAGGGTATGTGTCATTGCTGGCAGTCAATATGGCTGGAAACCAGTCTAAATGTTTATCAACCTCAATAACCTCCTAGCTATAGCACTGTTTTGGGTACCAGCTGTAGATTAAAACCTTATAAGGATGTATAAGAAGGAGCATGCCTATGTAACAGTTGATAATCAATACTTCCCAGTGTACAGTCAGGCTTTGTCTGCTATTTGTTGATAGTTCATGTCAGAAATATGAACTTACATGTAACACATGCAAAGTAAATGGACTCCGAAGGGATTTAAGTTTCCTGCACACCGGATAAGGATATCTGCATTTTTACCAGGGTTAGATATTTCTATCTCGCCCTAGGGCCGAGATAAAATTCTGCTCTATGACTCATTTGTGACGTAACATCAAAAATATATGACGTAAATCATATGATTTAATGTCTTAAAAAGTGACTGTTGTAAAAATATAATGATAAAACAAGTTTAAATAATTATTTAATATGTTTGGTATATAAGAAAAAGAATCATTCATGACCTTTTGGGTTTGAAAAGAAAATTCTGCCCCTTCCGAACCTCAAACCCATGTAAGATTCTGATAAAACTTTGCTAGTTTCATGTTAGTTCATGTCTCATGAATAAGATTAATTTCTTATATTTATATTATAAGTGCAAACGTTTAACAGCACCTGCATGTCCTGTTTCACATTTATCTAATACCAATATACAGTAGAGCTTCGATCGCTCGATCTTGACGGGACTGGACAAAATAGTTTGAGTCAACAGTAGTTTGAGTCAAGCCTGGTACACCAATCATCGTACATGTACATGGTGTACAAGTACGTTTATATGCATATTACTGAATCCCATGTGTACACTTTGAACAGGTGCAATAGATGAATCCGATGTAAATGAAGTCTTTCTTGTTATGTAGAAAATACAATATACCAGAAAAGATAATTTCCAAATATAATTAATTGTATTACACTTTAATTACTTAATTTACCTTTTATCATCATAATGTTATATATTTATGTATAAATAGTTATATTTAGCTTTAGGTGTGCGTGAGAATGTAAATGACATGATAATCACACTCCGGTTTTATCGAGTCCTTCACCAAGTTGCTCGGCTGACTTAGTTATCCCCCGGTTACTGGGTCCATCACTAAGTTGCTCAGCCATTTCTTCTTCAGGTAAATGTGTTGTTAAATGCGACATTGTGCAATGAGACTGAACTTCCCATGTCTGAGATTTATAGGGTAAAATTGTATGTGACACTCTTAACTTTTCAATGTTTGCAATATAAATTGGTTTTATTTTGATTTTAAATTACCAGTAAACATCAAATTAGGAATCAAATTAACTTAATTAATGCAACATGCGGTATACAATTAAAGCAAACGTGTAACCAATTAAAAACGCCCTCGCCAAATTATCATAACAAACTTCTCGCTCTTTAAGACAGTGGGAATATTATGCCGTGTAGAAATTACTTCACACCTTTGAATTCGTGAACAAACCTGGCAAACTTCTCCAATTTTCTTTATCTTTGATCAGCTGTTTGACCGAAAGGTGCAAAAAAACACAGGTTAGTGTGTTGGCGGGACCTAATTTCTAGTTCGACTGTTCCACCTATCAGTGTTCTAGCCATCGGTGGTAGAACAATAGAAATTAAATAGGAATTTGGTAGGGACCGGTTTATTGTTCAAGCGATCGGTGGTGTTCCAGCCAACCGAGTTCGAGCTATCGAAGTTCTACTGTATAAGTAAAATGTCTCTTCCATCCTTAAGTTAAAATTTATGAAAGAAACGGTAAAGGTTATGCCTTTTTTAACTAGCAGCTGCTTCAAAAAAACGTTAATAGTTGTGACGTTCTTACGTTAAAATCAATGGTTAATCTCAAACAATGTTGATTTTATTCAATATTAAGCCCGAAGCTAAAAATAAAGGTTAATGGAAGGGGTATGTGTTCATGGGAAAGTGAATGCAAAAATTCTATAAAGGTCCATTGAATGAGTTACATCACAAATTTATATATACACTAATGCTTCAGTGTTCCTGTTCAAAAGACGGATTATCTGTACATTTATTAACACAATTTCGTATGGTTAATTCAAATGAAAATTTTATTAGCGAATTTTGGAAGTGTGGCCAAGTGGTTATTAAAGTATTTTATTTTATTTTTTCTTTCTAATAAACTTTTATTTATTTTTTAGATCAAGTATCTCAAGCATTCTCTGACACTTCTCCTGAGGCATTGCAATTTTAGGTATTTAAATGTTCCTTGATGCCTCAATTTTTTGAGACCTAACTTTTTCTTGTACCTTTTTAAATATTCGATGGCAGTTATCGAGTATTTCTGAGAGTCTATTGTTGACCTGGTACCCGCAGATCTCAGCCAAGATGCCATGATCGCGACTCTGTTTACGCGTAATCTCCAGAAGCTGCGACCAGCAGTTGAATGTACTAAACTTGTCCCAGTGTTCACGTCTGAAACAGGAGATAAAACACTATTAATTAAAGTCTTGCATATTGTAACATAATAGTTTTTATGAAAGAAGTGAAAAAGTGGTTTTATGGTATAAAATACAGAATGATCATTTTAATATAGAAGGTGCATCACTAAATGTCATTATAAAAGTCAAGGTCATTAATCTTATCTTGAAATATAAATAGAAATCTATATAATATATTTTTAACTGTTGACTTGGAGTCTCACTATTAGACTATCTTGCTTAATCACTCCCTGTCCTTAGTTTAATTTAAACCCGTTTTATTCGCAAATTGTATTCAATTACGGGGCTCCAGATAAGCACTATTTGGAGGTATTTAAGCACTGAAATTTCGAAATAAAGCATTGAAATTTAATTAAGGGGTAAAATAAGATTCAGTGTTGATTAGTTTTGTTTTCAATGGCAATTTGATAAGAATGTTCATTTTTACCCTTAACATTTTCAAAATAAGCATTGCATACTTATAAGGGGTAAAATACTCTTTAGAAGAAACACATATCTCGAGCACTGCAATTATATTGAAAAATAACACAAGTCATATTAATTAACACATATGTATACAATTATGAAAGGGATTCAGAAGAAATCTTACAGCTTTTATGAATAATGTCTCCCCCAACTCCATGTCCCCCGGGAGATTTTATTTGGTGGAATGACCTTTAATTTTATACTCTCTTAACGCAATGAGCATATGACTTAATTCTTACAAATATTGTTTGTATACAATCATCCCTGCCCCAATGCCCACCTTCCCACTCCCAGTAAAGCATATACATGTACATGTTTTGAGAAGGACACAAGATCAACAATAATTATTTTGGACACTGATTAGCCTCCTCTCACTGTGACTCATCATGTTTTCATTCCTGGCTAAGGACAGGTCACAAACAGCCATTAACATATTCCTCTTTCTGTTCCTCATGACCCCTATATGACTGGCTGCACAGCCAGTATGATTCATTACAACATGCATTATCAGTAACGGACATGTTTGTCTCCTGTAGCACCAACCAGTCTATATACCCTGACTGGTCACTCCATCTTCAACAACATATTTACAGATGTATCCATCATCGCGCCATCTGTCAGTCATTACTTCCCATTATAATGTATTGTTTTGTGCTAAGTAAAAACATGGAACCGGACTTGTTTCTGTTCTAGAGGTTGATGACTCAGATTACATGTATCTACGTGTACTTGCCGATGTCTCCAGTATCTTTAATCAATCAACATTTTTATCTCTTTAAATGAAGATTCAATTTCCTCAATTTGGATTAGTGCCCTGTTATGATTCATGACCAGGTCAACAATAAAATGTTATATTATAGTAGCGGTATATTGGATTGTTCAATCGATTTATCAATATATATTTCATTTATACGTACAGAGAAACCTGTACAAGGAGTCATTTCTATTAAGCAGCACAGTTGCTATTTCCTATTTCCATGCTTTCGGAGCAAATTAACTTGTATTAAGCAGCCACTTGTCTTAACCAGCCACATTTGCTATTTCCCATGTCAAAGCTTTAGAGCAAAATATCCTGCACTATGCACAAACCTGTCTTAAAAGGTTGCATTTGCTCCTTCTCTTGACTGGCTGCTTAAGACAGGTTTGAATGTACACATTTATTAATTTTATGCCCTTTTTTTGTTCTGACTGGTTAAATTATCATTTATCATTAGTTGTGGGACGGTAGAAAATTACCTTTTTTAGTTCTATTAGTTTTCAATAGATATGAGTGAGAAAGCTCATGTACTTGTATCTAAAATTACTTTCTGGTTCCCAATCCAGCAAGATATTCTGCACTGGATGAACCTGGAACCAAGAATCTCATTAATACTATTCAGCAGCACCATCCTTCCTTATGTGATAATAAAACCACTTCAGCTTATCAAATGTTTCTGAACTGTCTCTCGTAGCTTTCAACATGTTTCCATCTGGGATGATTAATTTTCTATATTTACCAAGCTTTGTGCTTTTATTGGTCCAACTATCCATCCCAATGTTCAATACCAGGAAAAGAACAGCTTTTTTCTTTACACCTAGTGCCTCAGGAATTGTATTACCACATCTAAGCATGATTTTCCCAACATTACACATGTTTTATGGTTAACAAGATCTGTCTGTAATACCCCTGAATCAGCCATTACTATTAACCCAAATATTTTTATAGATCGATCTTAAATAAATACCATGCAGTTAGTGAAACCTTAATGCTAATATACTAAGTTAAACTTATATTTGTCATATTTCTGTAACATATTTTCATCCACGTTTTCTTGGAATATTCCGTTATCAATCAGAATGGGTGTTAATGAAGTGTTTAATACAATGACTGACAGCCAAACTGGTAGTTGTTTTTTTTCTAAACTTGTTTATTTTTACATCAATTGCAGTCTTACTGGGTAGAACCAGTACTAAGAATATGAGGATAAAGTGTCTTGCTTAAAGAAACCACACAGTTGAGGTGGAGGACTGAACCCACGGTTCCCAGATTCTGGACCCGCTGTTCTACCACTGGACCATACGCCACACTGGAACTCTTATCAAGGCTCTCAGTCTGTAAACTCCTATCACCCCTTCAAAATGATAATGGAATAGTCAAAGACTTAGGATGGAAGGATCTATTACAGAAAAATCAGTAAGAGAAGAATCTTAAGCACTCACTTGAAAGTCACCTTCAGTTATGTAAATTGGTTAAATCAACTTTAAGTTGCAGACCCCACGACATGTCATATGTAACCATTAACTTTTTTATTTTTAAATGTGTCCTTACACATGCAATGTGATTTCATCTGATCAATATGTTTATACTGAAGGTTACAGGGGCAGATCTAGGATTTCAGCTAAGGGGGCAGACTAAGGAGGCACAACACAAAATCTGAACAGGAAACGTGTTTTTCAGTAACGCCGGGTTTTTTAAATAGTAATGCCGGGGTTTTTAAATAGTAGATCGGCCAATGGGTTTAATACAGAATCATCTGAATTCTAAATCAAAATGTTTCTGTATACATGCAATGTGGTTTTATCTGAACGTTAAATACAGACTCATTTAAGTAACACCTGGAGAACCCTTTGAAGAACCTTTGCACAAATTAAATCACAATAAAATACAATTTTCTGAACAACAAGAAAAAATCCTATTTTTAGTAGTATTATTTGGAAACATAATTATTTGATCTTTCCTTTTTAAAAGTATTTTATGGGTAAGAAAACAAAATAACAAACTGCTTTATTTTCTGGACATTCTGAATGACCCTCACTCAGCATCTCAAGTCATAATATGATCAGTTTGCTGTATCACACACCGAGTAATCAATAAGGCAACCATGAAGTATTGTATAACACCACTTCCCCTCCTCTTGAAGTGAAGAGTTTGTGGACAAAATACACTCAAAACAGTGTAAGACTGTATAAATTACATATAAGTAGATGGGGAGAGAACAATGATGGGAAAACAGCAACTTTCTCCACCTCGTATATCACAATACAGTTTCCGTTGAACAAAAACTCAAATGATGGATTCATTTACTGTAACAATGATGTATTATTCGAAAACAACATTTATACATCATTGTTCTCTAATTAAATTATATTTTCATGTTGTTTTATTCTAATAAAAATTATTTATGTTTTTCATTAATTATGTGTTGAAAGTGTACTTTTTTATACACATTCCATGATTTACTTTTTATGCTAAATAACCATTCTGATGATTTTTTTGTTTAAGGAGAGCAAAATAATGTAGACCCTACCCAAACTGCAAGAAGGCTAACAGATGGTCAGCCAACCTAACCAATCTTTCCTGGGATCCTGGAAGATTGAACAGGACTCAAGCAAACCCATTTTTGCAAGTTACCGGTATACTTCCCCACTTGAATCAGCAGTGAGAGACAAAGTAAAATGAGACGTAATGTCGTATATCAATCATCACCGCATTTATGGCCTGGTGCAGATTCAAACTAAAAACTCCAGGAATGATGGTCAGACACGATACCGACCAAGCTAACTAGACCCAGTTTAAAGGATGTTGATGTTGTATGGTGCTTAGCCTCAGTTTTAATCATATCGCGACTGTGTCTCCTTGGGACAGTATTCTAAGGGCTGCCACACTGGAGTATCATACCGCAGACACATGATATGATACCCAACACAGTCACATTATACTGACACAGGGCCGACCAGACCTAGAACTATCTTCTATATACTCTGTACCAAGCAAGGAAGCTTCTAGTACCATTTTTCAATTCATTGATATTTCCTCCATTCTTTCATTCCTTTGTATTGTAAATTGTTTAATCATTATTTTCAACAACATTGATTGAATATCTGAGTCATCTTAACAGTTACTTCATACACAGTACAACTTATTAATGAGTTAATATGCTGTAAACACTGATCATTCAAATGAGCATTTTTTTTTTTGGAATGGAGTTTAACAGCATTTTCAACACATTTCAGGTTATATATGGCATATTCAGACAGAGTAGAACCACCTTCCTTCTGCAAGTAACTGGCAAACTTTCTCACATAAAGATTTTGGAACAAGTGGTACTTGAACCTACAACCTTAGCGGTGAGAGGCAAGTGATCCTGAGATGGCGCCTTAGACCACTTGGCCACAGAGGACCCTTCAAATTAGTAAATATATTTTTTATCTAAATGAATCACATGACACTTTTTCACTTGCTACAGTTTTTGAACATTAGCTAAATAGGATTGGAATTCATGTCTTGGGCATGTGGTAAGATGTTGGTGACCTTCCAAAAACCCTTCCCCTGGGACCATAGCAGACCCTTTGGCAAAACATCAAAAAATAATGCTAATAATTTGCAATTATCAGCACTGTCATGCAACCTGATAGAGGTATGTTTATTTTAGTTACTTACTTCTGTTTTTCTTGTTTATGCCTAGTCCAGGTACTCTTGGCAAGTTTTTCAAGATTTCTTGAGTATTCGGTTTCCAGCTCGGCCTTTTTGCGATAGAATTCCTGCATCTCCAGCACCATCGCAGTCTGAATCTCGAGCCTGTTCTCCAGACATTTTAGTTGTTCAGCCAGCTGTTGTCTGATA